>CM045758.1:14606235-15146434 GCA_025200525.1 Camellia lanceoleosa
CTGGGCTTCTCCTTCCTTGTTTGGACATCGTTTATCTCGGCTCAACGGAGCCTGATATTCAATGTATTCTGGCGTGAACTCGGCCACGAAGTCGGCCAAGACTTGGCCCTTAATTGCTGTTCTCGGCCTGAACTCCAGGTCATACTGGCCCAAAGCTACGGCCCATCTTGCTATTCTTCCAGTTAAGTCTCCTTGTTACAACAAGGATTTCAGTGGGTGCTCTGTTAGTACCACAATCTTGTGAGCCTGAAAGTAGTGGTTTAGCTTTTTTGAAGCCATTACCAAGGCCAGCATTAACTTCTCCAGTGGTAAATACCTTGTTTCTGCGTCGGCCAAGGTTTTACTCACGTAGTAAACAGCCTTCTGCTCTCCCTTCTCTTCTCGTACTATCACAGCACTTACTGCGTGCTCCGAAACTGCTAAGAATAAAAACAGATCCTCCGCAGGTTCAGGTGTTGAGAGGACTGGTGCCGTCGTAAGATACTTCTTTAGGTCGGCCAATGCGGCCTCACATTCCTCAGTCCATAAAAAATCGGTGGCCTTTTTCACCAGATTGAAAAAGGGTTTACATTTGTCCGAACTTCGGCTTATAAACCTGTTTAGGGCTGCGGCCCTTCCAGTAAGCATTTGAACCTGTTTCGCCGATGTTGGACTCTGTAATTCCAAGATGGCCTTGATCTGATCTGGGCTGGCTTCAATGCCCCTTCTAGTCACTAGGTATCCCAAGAACTTACCGGATCCGACTCCAAAAGCGCACTTCGATGCGTTGAGTCGGAGCCGATATGTTTTGAGTATGTCAAAGACCTCTGTTAGGTCAGCGAGATGATCCTTTGGTTCCTTGGTCTTCACGACCATGTCGTCAATGTAGACTTCTACTGTTCGGCCAATCAAGTGTTTGAACATCGTGGTTACCAGCCTTTGGTAAGTTGCTCCTGCGTTTTTCAACCCAAAAGGCATAACTCTGTAACAATACAGACCTTTTGGGGTGATAAACGCTGTCTTCTCCTCATCCGGGGGGTACATGGCTATCTGGCGATATCCCTTTAAAGCATCCAAGAAGCTTATGCTTCCATGTCCAGATGTGGCGTCCACCAACTGGTCGATCTTTGGTAATGGAAAACTGTCTTTGGGACAAGCTTCGTTCAAGTTTGTAAAATCTACGCAGACTCTCCACTTGCCATTCTTCTTCTTTACTACCACGGTGTTTGACAACCATGTCGGGTAATCGGCTTCTCGGATGGCCCTGGCCTCCAGAAGTCTGTCCACTTCCTCCTCCAGTTCTTCGATGTGCGTCAACGTCGGTCTTCTGGCCCGTTGTATTACAGGCTTGGCCGACCTGTCAATGTTGAGTCTGTGACATGTGACCTCGGGGTCAATGCCAGGCATTTCATAAGGTGTCCAGGCGAACACCTCAATGTTTTTTTCTCAAAAAGGCTTCCAGCACCTTTTCCTCTTCTTCGGCTAATCCTGTGCTGAGAAAAAAAAAAGCGTTCCTCATCGCCCTCCTGGATGAGGATTTTCTTCAGTACTTCTTCACTTTTCTCAGCTGGCTCCTTGCCGACATCGTCTAGGACCTTCATGTCCTCTTCTTCGACTTCTGCCTTCTCTGGTTCCCGAATGCTGCAGGTTAAATTCATTGCTTCCATGGAGCAATTTTTGGCCTGCAACTGATCTCCTCTGACTTCTTCAATCCCATGTTCTGTTGGGAATCGTAGCAGTTGATGCAATGTTGAGGGAACTGCCCCCATTGCATGCAACCACGGCCTCCCCAAGATAATGTTGTAAGGCGAGGGCGTGTCAATCACAATGAATTCTGTCTTGATCTTTTTCGTTCCAGCCTGTATCTCCAAGCTTGTTGCGCCTAATGGCCATGTCGGCGTTCCATTGAAGCCGACCATCGGGCTGTTTGACCGCTCCATGTCATCAGGGTGAAGGCCTAACTCCTTGTAGCATCTGACATACATGATGTCGGAGGAGCTGCCTTGATCAATCAAGATGCGTTTCACTTGGCACTCCCCAACCTGGAGGGATACTACCAAGGCATCATTGTGCGGGTGCTGGACCATATCTAGGTCGGCTTCTGTGAAGGCTATCATTGGTCCTTGGCACTCTTCAGGCCGAGGTCTTTTCAGTCCGACCTGGTTGACGTGCTGCAGGTGTTTTACCCTCTGTGTCTCCCCCCGTATGTCGTTTTCATTCACCTTTGAGTGGATCACATTAACCACCGAGGTCACTTTGCTGTGGTTCTTTGTCTTTGGGGGCAGCTTGGTGCTTGAGGCAATCGTGCCTGTTCTTCCCTTGTTTTGGCCTCATCCACAAGGTCTCTCAGATGGCCTTGCCTTACTAGATCTTCTAAGTGTGCTTTAAGGGCTCTGCAACCCTGAGTTGGGTGCCCCTCCTCATTGTGGTAAGCGCAACGCCTGCCAAGGTTTCTTCCCATAAATTTTCCTGGTGCCCTTGCTGGCGCTCTGAAGTAGTGTTGATTTCGAATTTGGTCAAGGACTTTTTGGACCGGAATTCGGAACACCGTTGTCATTGCCTGCCTGGCCCTCAACTCTGTCTCTTACTTGTTGGGTCCATTATTACCTCGGCCTCGCTTCGGCGAGCCGTTGCCTTTTTCTGGCTTTGTCTCCTTATTCCCCGATGTATCTTCCTCGACTCTGGCATACTTCTCGATTCTCGCCATGAGCTCTTCCATGCTCTTCGGCAGTGTCTTTGCCAAAGACTTCCTCAGTGGACAGTCATCCTTCAGGCCGTTCTTGAAAGACACGACCGCCACCTCCTGGTTGCATTCAGGTATTCGATTGAACACCTCGTAGTACCTTTTTGCGTAAGCCCTAAGGCTTTCATCTTTGCTGATCTTTAGAGTCATCAATGCATCCACCCTCAATGGCTGCAGTTTGTTTGTTATGAACCTAGCCACAAACATCTCGGCCAGGCCTTCCCAAGTCTTCACACTCCCCTTTGGTAATTTGTGGAACCAATCTGATGCAATCTCCCCGAAGGATGAAGGGAACACTTTGCAGAGCAACGGCTCGTTCCCACTATATAATGCCATTGAATTCAAAAATAATCCAACATGGAAGTTAGGGTTCGACTTACCATCATATATTTGGAACCTCGGCATACTGAATCTTTTCGGCGCGACGAATTTGTCCAATTCCACCGAGAATGGTGTCCTCGGTTTAACCGGGGAGGTTACTTCGACTTTGGCATTTTCTCGCTTCCTCTTGAGGTAATCTCTCAAGTCTTCTTTACTTCTCCCTACAGCCCGGCTATCTATGGACTTCAGCCTTTTCGGCGCACTACTCTCGGCCTCATGTCGGCTCCTTTTCGACCCTTCCCCGTTGGACACATCGAAACATAATACCTGCCCCTGAACATGCCGATGTTCTTTGGGGTCTGCCTCCTTCGCGTGATATGTCCTTCGGGACTCTTCTCTTCTCGGCTCTTCTCGACCGACTTCCCTGGAAGGTTGGTGAGAGTGCCTTCCACTCCTCGTGTGCTGGGGGGCTTCGGGGATTTCTTTCTGCCCCTTCTTCCGGGCATTTGCTGCTGGCATTGGCATGTCCTGCAGCGGGTATGGCGGCTGCATGACATTATTCTGCATCATGAAGTTAACGACCGATTGAAGGTCTGCCAACTTGTTTGCCAGCTCCTTTACTTCTTCATCCCTTCTCAGACATCTGTCTTTCTAGGTCTGGAGGTTGTCTTCGTTATAGTACCTGCCCTGGTCCGCTTTCTTTGATGTGTCGCCATCTTGGCCAACGCCTTTCTCTGCGTGATTCTGATCACGGGTTTCTACGTTGTGGTTATCTCCTTCGATGTCAAGGTCAATAGGCCTACCATTCCCAATAGGAGCGTCGTCCCCAACCTTTTCCTTCTGCGCGTTACTGGCCATCTATTCTTCTTCCTTTCCCACAGACGGCACCAAATTGTGTGAGTGGTTTTCCGATCACACTGCCCTCCTTAGTAATTCTGCTGTAGAACACAGGCAGAACAGATGGCACCCTGTTATCCTGCACAGAAAGAAAAGGCTCCGGTGGTGGTTCTTCCACCCGGGGGCTCTCCGACGATCAAGTCAGTCTCTATTTAGGATAATTCTAGTGCTTAAATTACTGCTCAAGACTCAAAATTGGGTACCTTAGACCCGCCGGGGGCGCCCTTCTTTTATAGCTTTACAACATCCCAGTCCCACTAGAAGTCTCCTTCCTATGGACTCTCATTCCGTGCTTACTTAGGATTCTTCAAGAGATAGGGATAAAACTCTTCAGGAGTTTTATCCTTATCTATTTTGAAGTCTTCCTTCATTCTAGGACTCTTGTCCTTTATCCGTTTACTTCGGACTCCAATATCTTCGGAGATAACCTTGGCAACTCCGAGATAACCTCGACATAACTACCAGGACACGTGGCACCTCGGCTGACACGTCGGCGTCACCTTGCCACGTGTTGGTATTCTGAAAATATATCCCCACACTTCTCAATCCTTGCTCCCTTGTTTGATTCTTGAGGTAGGGGTCCTTATTCCCTTTCAATATTTACATTCATGGATGGATTTGTGGTATTTTGTGTATATAAAAACATAATCTATAATTTGAGCATGATATGTCCAACTTGAGATTTGGGGGTTTCGGGTTTATCATGTTGGTGATATAATTGATGGGTTAAAATGATAGATTATGAATTCTAGGTGTATAATCAATGGAAAAATTGGAATAGAAAGTGTCGGGTTAATAAGTTTGATTATTTCTTGAAATCTCATTATTTTCTTGAAACCCTAGGTTGATTAAGGATGATAACCAAAGATTTGGCCCAAATTGAAAGTAGAATAATGAAATTGAGGTATTGAATTATGTATATACAAGTTTAATTGGAATTTGGTGATACTTGGAAATTATGTTTAAAATTTGCGAATGAACTTTGTTGTGAACATTGTGAATCATGTTTAATGAGAAAGGAAATTGGGGGGAAAAGGTTTGTTGATGACGTGGAGGATGTAAAATTGGCTATAGAATGTTGAATTGAGCCGTAGCAATTTAATTTGAATTATGTGGAATTATATTTGGTAGCATTGAGTTGAATAATGTTAAATAGTGTGGATTATATTGGATGGTGATGATTATGTGGGGTTATGCTGATTATGTTGAGTTGTGTTAAATGTTGTTGAATTGAATTGTGTAGGGTTAGCTGCAGGGGCGGGCCTAGCATCTAAACACTGTGAGTAATAATACTACAAATGCACCGTATTTACCGTTAAGAAATATTATGAACAACATTCTATTCTCCATGACCTAATATGATGACATGTGTGTTGATTGAGAATTGATGTGAACATTGAAAGGGTCAGCGCACATCGGTATGATTCTGAACCTACTCCGTATTCTGAGTTATGGCTAATGATTATTGTCAATGTACTATCCTATAAATTACCTATACTTCTGTATAAGAATTGCATACAACTATTAACACAGTGAAGTTGGTTTACGAATTGGTCTGATTTATCTTCGGATTATTGGAAATGTTAAGGTTCTGTTAATTACGAAACAAGTATGTCTATGTACAAAGAACCATGAGGAAAGCTAAGCACATCCTTGTACCATATGCTTTGTTTGCTATGGATAATTTAAGGTTACCATTCTGTTATCTACTGGTTAGTGGCATTGAAACATGATAAGCAAATGGGATATATATGCATTATGGAACTGTGGTATCTATGTATTTCTGAAAGCGTACAAGCTGTAAGATATGTTTGCCTTTTGCTAACAGTTATCGGCAATGTTTTGTTAAACTTATGTTATTTATGTGATTAATGAGAAGAATGTGTTTATCTGTATTAATCTGTTCTGATGTTTTCTGGTATGGAACAAAGTGTTGTACGTAACGAAGTGCTACACCTTGGTGGGAGCCACCTCTGGAATCCGTACGAGCCACCTCTTGAGTCCATACATCTGTTAGTTCTGTTACCACGCTTTATGTGTTCTGTTACCCCACACTTTATGCGTTCTGTTACCACGCTTTATGCGTTCTGTTACCCCACGCTTTATGCGTTCTGTTACCACGCTTTATGCGTTCTGTTACCCCACACTTTATGTGTTCTGTTACCACGCTTTATGCGTTCTGTTACCACGCTTATGCGTTCTGTTACCATGCTTTATGCGTTCTGTTACCCCACGCTTTATGCGTTCTGTTACCACGCTTATGCGTTCTGTTACCACGCTTTATGCGTTCTGTTACCCCATGCTTATGCGTTCTGTTACCCACGCTTATGCTGTTATTACATTATTTACATTAGTTCTGTTATTTACATTATTTACATTATTTACATTAGTTTTGTTATTTACATGTATGCGGACCCATGGTCGTTCTGCATCTGTAGGCCTATGGCTGTTTTGTATGTACTGGGCTTAAAGCCATTCTGTTACGGAAATTGGACCCATGGTTGTTTTAGAAATAATTACGGAATGTAGTTAATCATATGTGTCTGCAGTTACATGTTTGATTATTCGGGTTAACATTGCATTATTTATGTACTATTATTCACTGAGTTCGCTCATTTTGTATTTTGTCTGTCTGTTCTGTAGGTAATCACTTTGGGAGTCCACCTTAACCTTTGATGGTCACCCTTCAGAGTCAATCTCAGTATGCCCAGGCTTCCAGACCAAGTTTATGCATTTGGGTCAAAGTTTTGTTAAGATTTTGGTTTTCCTTTAATTATTTACCTAAAGTTAAAGTATGTATATATTTCCTTCCTATACCAATATTCGATTTTGTGGCCATGTATGTGTATGAGTGTATAAAAAATAATAATGGCTCTTACGAATGTGATCCTGGCATGTTAGATTTAGCTCAATGGATGCTTTTCTGTGTTACGTCATAATTTTAAATGCTTCCGTTCAGGCCCCATATGATACGTATATCAGGTTAAGTGTCCGTTTCTGTATGGGTCATGCCCGAACTTTTAGGGGCGAGTTTGGGGTGTGACAACAAACATGCTAGAAACAAGGCTCAAAGCATAAAGCATGTTAAGGAAAATCATGGCATTACAAGACAAGTATGCAAAGAAAGCATGGTGTGTCTAAAGCAAGTAAAAACAACACTATATCATGGCAAAATAAGCACAAATAACACTTAAGACATGGCCAACGTGAACTCAAGAATGGTGCTCACACATGAGGCTAAAATGACACATTTTGAAGACAACAAGGAGAAGGGATGGCCCTCTCCTTCTTAGGACCTTAAACCACCATCCTCACCACTAAAATCCCTCAAGATTTCAGTAGTGAGGAGGCCCAAACAAGGTGGTCCCGGAGCTCACCAAAAATAGCACAAAATGGGGCCAAACAAGGCCTAAGAGGGGGTAAACGACCCCAAACACAAAAGTGGTCTTAAACAAACTTCAAGAGGAGCTCAAAATAAGACTTTTTCAATTTATGACAAAGCTCAAAACAACATGCAAGACAGGCTAAAAGTGTGTGCAAAAACGGGGAATAAAGAGGGTAAGAAGCTCACCCTTGTAGCCAAGAAGCTCCAGCAGCTTATGGACCAAAAATGTAGACCTTCAACCTCTGAAAATGGCTTCCAAGACCCTTAGGTTGATGATGGAGGTGTTAGGATAAGGGTTGGTGTGCAAAGGGGCCAAGAACCAAGCAATTTGGAGCTAAAATTGAGGAGATATGGAGAGAGAGAGAGATGTATGGAGCCTTAGACAAATTCTTGGAACCCTTGCAATGGAAGAGGAGCTCTCTATTTATAGAGAAGATGAAGGCTTGAAGTTTCTAAGGGAAGCTAAGCAAAAGGGTTAAGGGGGTCAAGCTTCTCTTAGAAGCTTGGAGCAAAAGGGCCAAGCTTCTTGGAAAAGCTAGGCAAAGGGGTCAAGCTTCTCTTAGAAGCTTGGAGCAAAGGGTTCAAGCTTCTTGGAGAAGCTAGAACAAGGGTGCAAAAGGTGCAAGCTTCTCTTAGAAGCTTAGAAGGGTTCAAGCTTCTTGGAGAAGCTTGGAGCAAAGGGTTCAAGCTTCTTGGAGAAGCTAGAACAAAGGTTCAAAAGGTTCAAGCTTGCTCAAGAAGTTAAAACTAAGGGTTCGAAAGATTCAAGCTTCTTGGAGAATCTAGAACAAAGGTTCAAAAGGTTCAAGCTTCCTCAAGAAGCTAAAACCAAGGATTCGAAAGGTACAAGCTTCCTCAAGAAGCTAAAACCAAGGGGTTCACAAGGTTCAAGCTTCCTCGAGAAGCTAAAACAAGGGTTCGAAAGGTTCAACCTTCCTCAAGAAGCTAAAACCAAGGGGTTCAAAAGGTTCAAGCATCCTCAAGAAGCTAAAACAAGGGTTCAAAAGGTTCAAACCCTCTCAAGAAAAGGTCTCGGCCAGAAAAAGTGGCCAATCGGCCAACAAAGATGGCCGACCGACCACAAAATGTGCCGACCGGCCAAACATTTGGCCGATGGAAACAAAACACAGCCGGTGGCCTCAAGCCATGGCCGGTGATGTGTGGGGATGGCCATCAAGCCACTCCCTGCCCCTCGAAGGCAAAACACAAGTGTTTGGTGCAAAACCAAACACAAAACAGTCGAGTCGAGAGATCCTGAGGCAAGGCGCATAGCCGAGACCTCTGGGAACTCAAGACGAACACGAACATGGATGATCACCGAGTGTTCGAACGGTGACGTCCAAGTCTTGAGGACGGTCAAAAATGGGGTGTCTACACTCACATGGGTTGAAGATAGAGATATCCAACATATCACCCCCTTAACCTATGTGATGTAATCCACTGCACACACTGCTACTAAACTTGTCATGCCCAAAAACCAACAGAATCTTCATCTCCTCACTGAGACATTGCATCCCTTGAAGCTAGAGATAATACACCAGAGATACAAGAAGAGGAGGGAATCCTACATCCTCAACTCAACTCATATCACTCTCTGATTTGGAGAAGGCCTCTACTCCTATCTCTCATAGATCTCTTCCACGCTTCCTGTCTTGGATGCCTTCACCTGCTATTCTTGAACTTGCGTAACCAAATATCCGACACCCCCTGATTGGATGTCCTACACCCCCTGATTGAGATGCCCAGCACCCCCTGCCCGGGATGCCTTGCACTCCTTTGAGTGCTCTGTGACACTACAACTTTTCCCTGAAATGCCATTATCCTGCCATGTATCTCTTTGCACGGCCAAAACTGGAGAAACAGAAAACTCTTCATTTGTCTGGTTAACGTTCCTAGTTTTCTTTGCTCAGAGTTTCCCTTGAACTATCCTGAACTATCAACATTTTCCCTTTGCACTCTTGAACAACTTCCCAGCGTTTCTACACACTTGTTGTTCATGCCTTTTGTAATCCCTGATCTCTAGTTCAGCGATACGCATTACCTGCGCATCTTTCACTTGTACTACCAGATTGACAGTTGACAATAGCTTTCTCTGCCAAAGTAACTTCAACAGATTTGTACAAGTCACCAAACTATGCAACACCTAGCATAGTACCCGCACCTATACTTCTTGAGTGCTCATCGTGGCTCCATCTCCCCTCTTGCGCTCGAGCTCGCCTGAGAGATCCGCAACTACTCTGTTTTATCAAGAGGTGCATTTGCTGCCACAGAATCAAAAAACTGATACCATAACCCAGGTATCCAACCATTCAGTCTGAATACCATCTGCTGTACAAAACACAAGTGTTTTTCCAAAAAACACAGCAGATTCCATTGCTCAAAATCACATTAAGCCAATGCAAAGAACATGCAGAACCAATCGAGCTAGCTCTTCGATTTTCTATAACTCAAGCTCCACCATAGTGCCAAGTTCCAATTTTCATAGGTGCGAAACAAGTTGTCCTTGACAACTCCAAACAAAACATGGTGAGCAACCCGCTTGAACCAATGCTAAGGAGATTAAACAAGAAGGCTTCAAATTCTCCATCAAAGCAACTTCAAAAGCAGTACCAAAAACATCATGTCCGATCAACCATCGAAGACAATACTGCTCTCTCCAAGCTCGAATTAATCAAGACAGCCAAACAAATTCTCTGAGAATTGAGGCAAGTTCTCCACCAAACAAAACTGGACTGTGGATGCAATTAGGCTCTAACCAGTTCGGAAGTATCGAAACAAACTTCAAATGAACTAACAAAATACCAGGAGCCAAAAATTCTGAAGTGTCGAGCAAACTCCAGATTCCTCCAACTGCCATTTCAACCGATAAACACAAGATGATGCACCATCTTCACAGCTGCCAAAAAACCGCCCAAAAGGCGCGTGCATCGTAGATGCACAACTCCAACAGTCCCCGCTGACTCCATCAAGTCTGCAAAATGATTTATCCCTTCAAAATCCAACGGTAGATTAAGGGATGGATCCCAACACATGAGATTTACAAAATCACCATCTTCACGTTTCTCCGCAACAATCTCTTCACATCTTCAATGAACACCAACGGTCAGACCGCTTCCAGAGAAGCAAACACCCGGAGTCTGAATCGTCACCCAGACTACCAATAGCTGATGTCTTCGAATATGGAATAGATTGCAAAAATGAAAATCCATAAGAAAAAGAAACAATCAAGTCTCACAAACCGGAGACATCCTTGGATCTAATCAGACACGCTCATAGATCCCAACTGTGATAATAAATCTCAATAAACCACGACTCTGAAAATCGCCAATAATCCATGAAAGACCGCCAACAACAATGCCTCCAATAGACATTGAACAAAAACGCCAAAGCTCTACCAAGATCTGAAGTAAATTGTCACACCTTCTTCAAATTAACAAATGCGGAAAAAGCTCCACCAAGATCTGAAGTAGATTGTCACACCTTTTTCAAATCGACAGATGGGAAAACCAAGGCTTCACTAGATGCGAGTCTTCCAACAACAATCCATGAAGGATCTTCAATGCCTCCACAGAGGCCAATGCCAATAAAGTACTACTATTTGGACTTTATTACATATGCCAAATCTCCGTAGTACACTCTGTCAATGCTGGTTCTCTCTATCTCCTAGAGAAAAACCCAATGAACCCTGAAGTTCTGTAACTAACCCAAGAGTCTCCAAATGAACTGATAACTTTTGCAACTGACTCTGAAAGGTCTTCAATTGGCTTCAATCGGGTGAACAAAATTTTCACCCCCATCACCCACATGGATGATAAAACACCCTTGTACAAATATGCCTCTATTCCATCGAGCATCCAGAGTGAATTTGCACCTCTTACTTGGAATGTCTTCAACCGCCACACATCATCTTGCATGGCTCGCACGTCTATCACCAGGTACTTGCATCCTCCAATAGAATGCTCATAGTTTCCCTGTTGAGGTGACTCCACCCAAACTCTCTGGGTCCTCGTCGCGACTTCACTGCCACGAACCAGATTCAGGACAAAAAAAAAAAATCTGCCTCTCACGGGGTGCGCATTGCAGCGTCTTATCCCTTTCAATTTCTCTATCTGGAGCTTTCTTTTGTGAACTAGTTGTTGCTACCAAGCCAAAATCTGGCACACTGCACCTTTGTATGACTCTACTGTGTTCTTTCGCACTATTGCACGCCTGCACCTTGTATGACATTCCTGTGTACTCATATGTGCTATTGTGGCTACGTGCTCCTACACCTTATATGTGCACTACTGCAGCTGTTGCCCTTCCACGTTCACATATTACTAGTACTTCTTGTATTATGTTTGACAGTAGCTCCAATTGCCACAACATTCCCCTAAACCTGCACTGGTTGCCAATTATCTATCTATCGATAAAGTGGACTTTTGATTGAACCAGATCTTCCGATCACCTCAACAACTAGGAAAGTTCCTAGGAAAGACTGGTGGGGTCACAACCGGTCCCACTTAAGAACCAATCTCCGTAAACAGTGTCTTTTTGACAAAACTTTCCTAGACATTATTAATCTTGAGATAATCATGTGTAATTCTCCTGATCGCGCCCTGACCAATCTTGATCTCCATTGATTTGCCATTTGATCAAGCCTGATCTCCTTTGGTCTTCAATGATCTATCTCGATCTGTATCTGGTTGTCCAATCTGGTCAGAATCTGCCCATTCTAACTTCTTTAGTGAATCTGCAGCGTTCCACAATATCCGACAACCTTCCTTCGACTATTAAAGATGACAAACTCCCATGTTTTGAAAATCTTTAAAAAAACGTTTAGAATTTCACCATTCTGACCTCGCGGTTGCATCCGGAACGATCCGATTAGCTAGGACCAACCTTCGCTACACTTCCGGGGACCTCACTGAAAAATTTCTCCAAAACTGAGGAAAAATTGAAAATTTTCCAAACACCGAGACTAAACTGTAATTTCAAAAATTACAGGGGCCAAAATGAAATTTTTCAAAAATTCAGTGACCAATTTGTAATTTTAGAAGCTTCAGGGACCAAATTACAATTTACCAAACTTCTAGGGGCCCATATGCAATTTCTTGAAACCTCTGGCCAACTTGTAATTTCCAGAAGCACCGATTTAAACATCTGACCGTACAAATGGGTCCGGAATACTCTAAATAGTTAGAAACCACTATTGGATTGTCATAAACGAACTCCAAATGGCTTAGATCAAGCCAAAACAGTTTGGACGCTTCAGATCTGTGGCTGCACCTTAGCCGCATAGCACTGGATCACTCCTCCTGCGGCTGGACCTTAGCCGAGCTGCACTGGATCCCTTCTCGGCGTACTGACATAGCAATTGGCGTGGCACGATCGTGCTGACGTGGTGCTAACTAGACTGCCACATGTTGATGACGTGGATGACACGTGTCTCTAACTAGATGGCCACATGGCGGTGACTGGGCTGCCACGTGGCGATGACTTGGCTGATGACGTGGTGGACACATGGCAGTCGTTGGCTGACGTGCTGCTGACTGGTCGATGACGTGTCGATGATTGGGCGCCACGCGTCTCGTCTTCCTCCTGCGGTAGCGTTTGGCGCGTCGTCGCGGCGCACGGCCGACTTACTACGGTGCGTGTCGGTAGCGTCTTGAGATCGGGCCTCACGTGCCATCTTTAGGAGGCGCATGAGGGCACGTCCTACCTCTTTTGGGGCTCTTCTTTGCACTTCTAGACTCCTCTCGTTAAGACCTTGCTTCTGGTATGCTCAAAACCTGATTTCGAGTAATTTGATTTCTGGACAGTTTCGAAAATCACACTGTTTTTGTTCTGAAAATGACCGACGAGGCTTTGATATCACTTGATGGGGATCGGGGATCTCACCCAAGACCTTATAGAAATTATACCAAGCAGAAACACACACCCACACTTAAGGAGACACCGTATTTAATGTGGTTCGGCAATAATGCCTACGTCCACGGGAAAGTAACCGTTTATCACTATAACAATGGAGAGATTACAGAAAGATTATAATAGAGGAGAAGCTCACACTATTCTCACTTACCCATTCACCTGTCTCCCTCGGTCACACCGAGAGAGACGGTTTCTCTACCTCACATCTCTTACTCTCTTGGTTGGTTTACACACTATGTTGCCTATCCAACACCTCCTCCATTTATACACCAATGAGGGAGAACCTCATTGGTTGTCACTTACCTTCATCCACTCTCTAGTGGGTTAGAGTTGGTGAGCCACCCCTACCATTATGTAGTGGGTGCTCCATTGGCTCACATGATCTTGGTCTTCTTCTTCACCACCGAAACATGCCTAACTCTTATCTTCATGCCTTTTCTACAGATCTGTGGCAGTGGTGATGAAACTCCATATTTTAATTTTTTTTTCTTTTTTTCTTTTTTCTATCTGTTGTTATTGTTGATGATGAAACAGATTACATTTTTTTTTTTTTTTGGGTTCTTATGTGGGAGGAGCAGGTAGAATTTTTTTTTTGTGAACAGATAGGGTTTGGTTTGGCTTGCTATTGCAATTGATAGATGTTGGTTTGGCTTTGTATTTCATTGATAGAAAAATTTTAAAAAAAAATAAAATGAACATATAGAATTTAGGGAAAAAAATTGAACAGATAGTCAAAAAATTAAACAGATAAAATAATACTTGAACCGATAGTCAAAAAAAAATTAACACAGAAAGAGATAAAATTAAAAATAAAATGTCATCTAAAACAAATAAAAAAGACTTTTCACCAAATTATTTTATAAAGGGTGGATCTCTCATCAACAAAAAAATATCTACTGAACTTAATACGTTATATCCCGACTTTTCAATAATTTTGTTCATTTAAGTTTATCTCCAAAAAATTAATTAGTCATTTTATATTAATTATTAATTTCTCCCCCTAGCAAATCGTCTTGAATATAAGTATTTTTAATGAATATAAAATGAAATGAGTTAATATGACCCAACTGTTTAGTTTTTAGGTTTTTAATATACTTAATTCTCTTCATAATTTAATATAAACTATTCTAAATATTTAATTTGAAATAAGAAACAATAATATTAAAATAAGAATCACTGTTATAGATACAGATTGAACAAGTCACGTGAAGTTTGGTGACGTGTAATTTTTTTGTGTTTTTTTATTCATATTAACTTGCTTCGAAATGTTGAATGAGTTATTTTATATTTATTATTAAACTTTTTTCAGTAGCAAATCTTCTAAATATAATTATTTTTTAATGAATATATATAATGACTCACGTAATGGTTTGGTTGCGGGATTTAATATACTTCTTATCTTAATAAATTAATATAAACAATTTTAAATGTTCAATTTAAAAGAGTAAACAACAGAAATAATATTAAAATATGAATAAAAAATACAAGTGCAACGTGAATGAATTGTAAATTCAAATATCTTAGACTTCTTTGGCCAAGAAAATTTCCAAATGATTTAATCAAATTAAACTATAAAGATGCAGCGGGTTGCATAGAAATTTGGTGGAAATTCATAAGTATATTCATGAGTAATCTTGTAACATTCTAATAAAAATTAAAATGCTTCGGGTTGTTCAGAGATTTGGTGGAAATTAATAAATATATTCATGAGTAATGTTGTAACATTTTAATAAAAATTAAAATGTAAAAATATACTACGTAATTGTGTCAGTTTATCTGGATAGATCATTGCACATGCAAAGAGAGTCTAGAACCGTGCAAAGAGAGTCTAGAATAAATTATGAATTGTGCTGCAGTAACTTCACCGAAAAAATGCTTTTGCTTGGCATTGAGGTCAACAGTATTAAACATTCGGGGAAATTACTTAACAATCAATTATGGACCAAAATTATGATCATTCAACCAGAGTATGACAAATTGGGAAATTGCTTTTAATTTTATTTTCCTTTTTTTTTTTTTCTTTCTTTCTTTTTTTTTTTTTGGCCCATGGGGATTGAATAATTGCTCCCAAAAAACAGTTGCTCTGCAAAATAACAAAAAATTAATTATTGAATATAGGCCATATTTGGTAGGGCTTATTTCTATCTTATTTCAGCTTTTAGCTTAATTTAAACTATTTTGATGTGTTTGGTTCAGCTTAACAATACAGCTTATAGCTTTTTGTAAGTCAAAAATCAATTTATTCTTTGAGTGGGGAAGGAAAAACTTAATTTATAAGTAAAAAATCAACTTATGTTCACAGTTATAAACTATAAGCTGTTAAACTATAAGTTATAATCACTTTCCCACAGTTCTACTAAACGGGACATAATGCCTATCCAGAAATGGATGTAACAATGTAAGAATTGTTTACTCAGTTTTCAATACAACCAATGACTTTTCTCCCTAAAATCCATGTATCTGTCATCTTCTATTGCGCTTGGAAAAAATTCTTAAAATTGAAAAATATAAGATATTATGAATAAAAATACATTAGAATTGAAGAAATGAATTTAGGGATAGGATCCCATGATGATACATATAAAGAATTAAATTATAAAAAATTTAAAAAATCATATCAGCACAATAAGACTCAAGTCGACATCCATTTTGTATTTAAAATTAATCTTTCCAAGACAAATGGCATGTTATATTTAAAATTAATTTTCTCAAAACAGATGATACGCAAATCCACGTTGGCACAGGTCTACGCGCTTGCGTTCAACAACAATACCGCTGAATAATAAATTGAAGTGTCTCCTCTCCTCTAATGCTGCAACAATACCACATATACATATACTAGTTGAAATTTGTCAATTCTACAATCACCACTATGTTTGAATCTTACAAAATAGCTCTACCCTCTATCTTTGAAATATAAAAATATGACTAATTCGAACGGTTGTAGCATTTTCAAAACTCAAATCAGAATTGAATTTAACAAAAACTGGGCCAAACCAATTGGTCGAATCGGCTTTCCGCTTCCACAAATGTTTTAGCACAAGCGTATCTACCATTTTTAAAATTGGAACTAGAACCAAATTTAATAAAAATCAGAACAAACTAGCGATTTGAATCGGTTTAGCGATTGAAGAAAGACAGCATAATTTTTTTTGGTAAGCAGATATGTATGACCAGTTATATGATTTCCAAAAACAATCAGTGTATTTGATTTCAGTTTTTTGAATTTAGTTTTTTAGAAATTGAGTTTTTTTATTTTTTGTATTTTTTTATTTTTATTGAATAATTTTAAAATTTTAAATATTTTTTTTTTTACTTTTTTAAGATACATCTTACTTAGATGTATCTAAATAGTAAAATATTTGTGAAAAACTATTTTACAAAATTAATAAATACACAAAAATACGAAAATGTATTGAATTTTCATTTTTTTTTTTTTGTATTTTTGGTATTTAAAAAAATTTACAAATATTATACTTTTTAAGTGTATTTACATTAGGTGTATCTAAAAATTAAAAAAACTGCTTAAAATATTAAAAACATCATTGAAAACAAAAAAAAAAATATGAAAAATAAAAAATAAAAAAAAGAATTTTTTGAAAAATATTTTTTAGAATCCAAAACCAAATAAGCTGAATGGTAACAGAATTTTGATGAATCGACCAAATTACATGCCCAGCAAAAATCAAATTTTAATAAAATTTGTTTTTGAATTTCTTTTACGAACCACCAGACAGAACAAAAACATGGACTTTATCAATTGAGCCGGTTCTTCATCTTCTTCTTCTTTTTCTTCTTTTTTTAAAATAAGTTTTGGTAATTTACTGTAATTCATATTTAGGTTTTGTTCGACTCTGGTCTTTTTAATTGTTTTTGTTTATTGTATGTTAAAAAACAGTAGTGCTATATTTATTTAAACTCTTACTAATACTCTTACTTAAAAATATAAATGTCAAAACATCTTTGGATGTTTAAATCTGATTGTTTTTTTTGACAACTAATCACATTCGGCTTCTTGTATTTTTAGTATGTGTAGAATTATTGGTAAAAAAAAAAAAGAGTTAATGTGTGTTTTTAGTTTATTTAGTTGATAATTGAGAGAAATCAATTCATTTTTACAAAATTTATTTTTATTTGGCTACTGCTAAAAATTACATTTTTTTTTCGGCTACTACTAAAAATTACATTTTTTTCTCGACTTTATTTATTGTTAGAGATTTTTTTTTAAACTTTCCACAATCTTTTAGTCTAATGGTTATCCAGAAAATTATAGAATACTCCCAAAGTAACACATATTCGCACTCCCTAATAATTAATCATCATTCATCATGTCCAATCATGTTGGTTATCCTGTCGTCTCACGAGTTTTTTTTTAATATTCTAAAAAGAAACTATTTAGAAAATTGACTTACTTTTCAAACTATTTGAGAAACTAACTTGTTTTTTGAAATTATATTTTCAAAATACGCTTTTGAAATTGAAATTACATTTTTAACATGCAATTTCACCTTAAAATCGCAAGTTGAAAATGTAATTTATGATGACATGGTGAAATTACATGTTCAACATGCGATTTCAATTGAAATCGCATTTTCAACATACGATTTCAAAGTAAAATTGCATGTTGAAAATGCAATTTTAATTTCAAAATCGCATTTTGAAAATGCGATTTCAAAAGTAAGTTAGTTTTTCAAATAATTTAAAAAGTGGGTCAATTCTCTAAATAGTTTTTTTTTTTTTTTTTGGGAATATTAAAAAAAAAAAATTTCGCCGTCTCGCACAATGCCATTGCCCTGAAACCCCTCTTTCACAACAGCATGTCTAGCTCCTTATCCCTTGAATGCACCTCTATCTTGTGCCTTTTATTTATTTTTATTCAAATCTATCTTGTGGCATTATTAGGTCTCAAACCAGGGTTCTAATATCAAATTATACAAGCAAGCATATGGAACGAACGGAAAAATACAAGGAAAGCAAAAACAACTTTAGAAATGATTCATTTGGATTTTTACTATTCAAACAACTGATTAGTCTCAAAAGACTAACAACACTATTGTTTGCTAAGCACACAATAATTGGTGCCCCAATTACAGTAATTACTGGCACATTATTTTGTAATGACATAAAATTCAAAAAAATTACTAAGATGACAAATTTGAAGAGGAAAAAAAACCTCTTCAAATAATCTTAAATTATAAAATTTAATTTGAAACTTATAAAAATATTATTTTAGAAAGGGTAAATTTCATTTGGCACCTTATACTTTATATCAAATCTCACCATGTCTCGTAATATTTTAATTGTCTAAGCAGTCAATCTCTTAAATTTTGAATCAAATTGCAATTGAGTATCTTCCTATAACGTCATTTCAAAACCTAGCACTCCCATACTTTTACCCCCACTTCAGTCCCTTCACTCTAGTCTACACACCAGTATATTTTCAATTTAGTTTTTCCATCATTTTTTGAAACAATATTATACAAGTAAACTCAATTGCAACTTGACACGAAGTCTGGTAATTGATTAAAACAACTAAAAGGCCATAAGACAAAGTTAGATTTGATGTAAAATATAAGAGCACGTGCAAATTTAACCCACGTGGCAAAATACAAAAAGAAGATGTGCTGCACTTGATATGGTAACTGCGAAGAGGACTAGAGAAAAGCTATACACCCACACCAACCAAAAGCTTGGAATGTTGAAGGAATCCGTATACCAAAAAAAAAAAGAAAGCAGCCACACCACCAAACAGAATTGTCCGGTAACAAAACGACCGGTCCTTAATAATCAGCCACAGTGAAGCCACAGCCAGTACGATGCTCACTGTGAACACAATCATCAATAACAAGATGTCGTAGAAAGCATCTGGTAACTTGTCTGGATGCAAGAATATGTTTTTGAATCCAAGTGTGAGCTCAGCTTTGTTAGTTTCAGTTTTTCCAGAATCCTTTAAGTTGTTGAGAGCTAAAATCGTAGAACCTGATATTAAAGTGAAGAATCCGATCAGCAGAGCTGCTTTTGAGACATCGATTCCTTGATCGGTTGTATTGTTTGGAATAAGGGGGCGATCAGCCACTACAACAAAATGCACCTTCGGCGACCAAATTGGCGACTAAAAAAAATTTAGTCCCCAAAAATTGTGGAATTGGGGACTAAAAAATTTTTTTAGCCAGCAAAAGTAAAATATTTAGCTACTAAATTTTTTTGTCAAGGCATATTGGATATTGGGGACAAAAAAAAAATTTGTCGCTAAAAATGCCAGAATTGAAGACAAAAAAGAATTTTAGTCGCCGTATATTGAGTTTTAGCTACTAAAACCGTTAGTTGCCGAATGGAAAATTAAAAATTATTTTTTTACCTTTGCCGACCAAAAATTTGGTAGCCAAAAATCTATTTTCAACGACAAAAAAGAAACTTGGTTATTGAGTTTTGGCTACTAAAATTATTTAGTAGCTGAATGAAAAATAAAAAATTATTTTTTACCTTTGGCGACCAAAATTTTGATAACCAAAAGTTTATTTTCAGAGACTGAAAAAAAATTTAGTCGCCGTATATTAAGTTTTGGCTACTGAACTCATTTAGTCACTGAATGAAAAATAAAAAATTGTTTTTTTTACCGTTGGCGACTAAACTTTTGGTAGCCAAAAGTTTATTTTCAACGACAAAAAAAATTTTAGTCGCCAAAGAAATAAAAATTTTTGAAAGGGGACATTTTAAATATTTTTGAGTGATTTATAAAATACTTTTAGCGACTAAAATATGTTAGTCGCTAATAACCATTTATATATCTCACGAGTCACGCCCTCAGTCTTCTCTCTCATCCTCTCTCTCTACCCAATCCAAACCAAACCCACCTTTTCTCTCCCAAAATTTCTTTGCTAAACACCTCATTTCAAATCACACCTTTGAATCTACCTGCTTCTACGATCTTCTGTGTTCACATCTACACATGCATACATCCACATTGAGAAGCTAATTTCCCATCAAAATTCTCAAGTATGAGAACCAAAGGAAGCAACCAAAACAGGTTCATGCGATATCACAGATCTGTGAGTGAGCCACACAGATTGCAGATCCACACCCCATCCCAGTCTAAAACATTTCACGCTGCCGCCTCCTCCTCCTCCGCTGATCTTCGCAGATCCACCGCCACCGCCGCGAGATCCAAAGGCTTCATCACTGACAAGAACTCTGCTCCATTGATGCTCCATCTCGCATATGCTCTCTCTCTCTCTATATATATATATGTATATGTATATGTATATAAATATATCTGTGTATCTATAGATCTTCAATTGAAAATTCAGATTTTGCTGAGAAATCTAATACATTAAGGCAATCAATTGGTGAAACCATTAATTTTCATGTTTGATTTTGCTTGAAGTGGTGGAATTTATTATTTTTACACCTTCATTCTCTATAGCTTGGAACAAAATGAAAGATTTGTTCCAACACTAACAAAATCCTAAAAATTGTAGGAAACATACAGACTCAAAATTCAACAAAATAAGTAGTTTCTAAACCAAATGTGAGGTGGGTGTTCGTGTCTGTGTATATATGTATGTACTATTAATTCTTCACAGTGAGATGGTGAGTGAATTTTATTGGAATCAATATTGTTATTTTTTCTTCCTGGCTTAAGAATAAACTTATTTCAACATAACATTTTTAAAATAATTTTTAGATCTGTAAAATAATTTTTTTTTATTTATGAAATAAAATGATAAATTTATCAATGCTAAATAAGATTATTTTCCTGGTTTTGTTTGGCATAAGCTAAATTGCCTAAATTAGCTAATAAAAACAAAATAGGTTAATTTAGTCAATAAGATAAAATATCGCAAATAAATCATAGGGTGATGCACCGATGAATCTTAAAATGAGAACTTATGATCTATTTAGTCTTGTGTTTTTTTCTTCATAGACCAATAAGTCCCATTATAGTGTATTTTACATATGAGGACAATATTTAAGTAGGGCTTGTATGGAATGTTAAGGGATACTTAAGGTATTTCAGCCTATGTGAGTTTACGAAATTGGGACTTCTTTAATATAGTCTTTTTCGAATTTGACGTTGAAGAATTTAGAAAGATTTTGAACTCTGGTATAACATTGGGCAAGAACATGGTGGTTACGCAAAATTGGGACTTCCTTAATATATTCTTTTTCGAATTTGACATTCAAGAATTTAGAAAGATTCTAAACTCTGGTGTAACATTGGGCAAGAACATGGTGGTTGGAGGTGAAGCGTAAATGGAAATGATATTTTTCCGGCGTTAATTTAGTATTACATATTTAGGAATCTATGTTGCCCAACCCTACATTGCTAAAACCCAACATTCCCAAGTGACATTGATTCACGATGTTGCAAACATTGTGGGAAAAGCGATTGGCAACATTGAGTAGTGAATTCTTTGATTCTGGAATCCAGCGTGGATTAGAACCGGCGACCATGGTGTGGACGCATGACAATGACACATTTAGGTGTGTATTTTCGTGATTCCGTTTGCCAATTATGAAATATGGGGTTAGTGTTCATTTGGGGCTTTCAGATGTCATATGTTTTCAATGTTGTCTGCGTTTATGTTTTTGAATGTTTGCAATGCTGAATGGGTATGTGGGGTTATGGTGGAGATTACTGTGGTTTGTTATGTCAATGTTAAGTCAAAAATGTTAATATGGAATTTGTGGTCTGTTACTCGTATGTTGTATGTGATTTGATGGTAAACTGGACCTAACATTTGTATAAGTGTGACATTAGTTTGTTGTCCTGTTTTGGTAAATGGTTGTATGTAGACTGAAGCTAACATTTGTATATGTGTGACATTAGTTTGTTGTCCTGTTTTGGTAAATGGTTGTACATGCCCTGTGTTTGCCTTTGACATGTAGACATGGTTGCTAATGTAATTTTTTTGTAACAATATGGGCTGTGTTTATGGGGAAATTTTGATGCATGGCATTGTCGCTAAACGGCAACATCATGTGACAATAATATGGGGGTTGGAGTGTATACTGATGCAATTATGATGTGGATGGGGGTTGTTTGACAGGAATTGGGATCTTCTCCTTGAGCTCCCTCCTTGAGTCCCTCCTTGAGGGGCCTTCGGGTCCACTTTGAGGTCCAATTTTGATAATCTGAACCGTTTATATTTTAATATTTATTTAGTATAACATACCTGTAAAAAATCAAGTTGATCGGATATCAGAAAGTATTTGTTCGAAAACTGTTTATTAAAAAATAGTTTGTAGTCCCAATTTTCTGAACACATACTTTCTGATATCCGATCAACTTGATTTTTTACAGGTATGTTATATTGAATAAATATTAAAATATGAACGGTTCAGATTATCAAAATTGGGCATCAAAGTGGACCCGAAGCCCCCTCAAGGAGGGACTCAAGGAGGGGGCTCAAGGAGAGGATCCGGACTCGTTTGACAGACCATTGGATATTACAGGTATTTTTTATGTTAATGTTATTGAGTGAGTGAACCAAATTCTTTATTTGTAATTTTTTACAAATCAATATGATAAGTTTTATTAGTGATTAATTTAATACTAAATATGTATAATTTTATTTAATTTATTAATAAACATACACAATTACAACTTGGAAAAATTACTCATAAATCCCATTTAGATAAAAGTTATTCCATTTAGTCCTAGAAGTTTTCTTTCAAACCAATTAGTCTTTTTTTTTTTATAGTTTATTTGATTGTTATGAGATTAAAAGTGAAATGGTTATAATTTGAATAGGACATTTTATTTTATTGGTTAAATTAGCATATTTTATCTTTATTGGCTAATTTAGCCTATACCAAACGAAACCTACATGCTCCGACTTGATCCATTTGTTTTGGGCTTGATACGACCCATTCTTTTTGAGAAATTATTCAATAATCTTAGAGTAAAGTATAAGAGGTGCTCCAAATGAGTAATTATTAGTTTAAATTATAAGATTCACTACTTTTGTGTTAAAATTTTAAGAAACAAAATATTAAGTGCCAATTTGTAAATAGAACGAAACATTACTCTAAGAACATTGAACAATTTCTCATTCTTTAGATGTGCTTTCACGTTTTGAATTTGATGTTAGTGGGACACATTATTTGATATGTGACCCATTTATCAAACAGTATGTTTATATCTTACTCGAATGCTACACTCAATATTTCTCAGCTTCTAACTATTGATATCTTAAGAATTTAATTTAATTTATTTATTATATTATAATCTACTAAAAATATACTAAAGATTGAATGGCTCAAATTAGACTGAAATGGGCCAAATTAGACCCTTACCAAAAATACCCAATGAAAGAAGATCTTTTTGGAGCCACAGTAAAAATTACTCGGACTTGGCTAATGGTATGTTTGGCAATTTGTTAATATAGCTAAAAAATTGAAAAAGTAATAAATAAATAAATAATTGAAAATTCATTTATATTCTTTTACGTTTGGCACAATTTTTTTATGTGTAAAATGTAAAAATAAATAAATAAATTCAATCACTTTATTTTTTGGATAAAGCACCAATAAATACTAAAATGTGATCTTGTAAACGATTTAGTCCTCTCTTTTTTCTTATAAACGCAAAGGTCCCATTAAAGTGAAAATTACATAAAAGAGTAGTCACTTACATGTTTGGGTTTAATTTTTAGGGATAAAAGTGATTTTCTCAAAATGTAACACTCCAATGTAACACTTATTCTAGAACAAATCTCACATTACGAACAAAAACCTAACACTCTAATGTAACACTTCAATAACGTAACACTTCAATGTAACACACTGAAAAACTCATTGGTGTACTTTTTTCAAACGTAACAACGTAACACTCAAAAAAAATTCTTTGGTGTACTTTTTCCAAACGTATCGCTCCGATGTAAAATTAAAAAAATAAAAAAAAAATTTAGTGTACTTTCCCCAAACATAACACTTCAATTAGTGTAATATCAAATGTAACACTCTAATATAACATACTCTAATGTAACACACAAAAACACTAAAAAAAACTCCTTAGTGTACTTTTTCAAACGTAACATTCATAGTTTGAAATTATACATTTGTTCAAAACTTACTAAGGAATATTTGTACTCCTTTTGGAATGGTTTGAAGAATCTCATATTCTTTTTTGTTTTTAGTGTTACATTGGAGTGTTATGTTTAGGAAAAATACACTAAGAAGTTTTTTTTTTTTTTTTTTTTTGGATCGTTCCGTTTGGCAAAAGTAAACCAACGAGTTTTTTTTTGTGTATTCCATTAAAATGTTATACTGAGGAATTTTTATAGAGTGTTATATTGAAGTGTTACGTTTAGAAAAAGTACACTAAGAAGTTTTTTTGTGTTACATTAGAATGTTATACTAAGGAGGATTTGTGTGTCACATTAAAATGTTACAGTGGTACATTTGTATGTTACATTAAAGTGTTACACTAATGAGTTTTTGTGTGTGTTATATTAAGGAGTTTTTTTGTGTGTTATATTAGAGTATTACATTTGAGAAAAATACACTAAGGAGTTTTTTTTTTTGTGTGTTACGTTAGAGCGTTACAATAAGAATTTTTTTGTGTGTTACTTTAGAGTGTTACACTAAGGAGTTTTTTTGAAGTGTTATATTGAAGTGTTATGTTTGGAAAAAGTACAGTAGGGAGATTTTTTTATGTGTTACATTAGTGTTACGATTAGATGTTAATTAATGTCAATGTTACAACACTACAACAAAAAGCACAAATGGCGACTAAAAAAAAATTTCGTCGCTGAAAGTAGCACTTTCGGCGACTAAAATGGAATTAGTAGCCAAAAGTGAAGACTTTTGGCGACTAAAACAGTTTAGTAGCCAAATGTATAGTTATTGGCGACTAAAAATCAGTTTAGTCGCCGATTATATGGGTTTTAGTGACTAAAAAAATTTTAGTAGCCAAAAGTCAAGGTTTTGGGCGACTAAAAACATTTAGTAGCCAAAAGTATACGTTTTGGCGACTAAAAAATAGTTTGGTCGCCGATTGTACGTGTTTTACTGACAAAAAAAAATTTTGTAGCCAAAAGTGAAGCTTTTTGGCTACTAAAAAATATTTAGTAGCTAAAAGTCAACAATTGGCGACTAAAATTCAGTTTAGTCGCCCAAAGTGGAGGGTTTTGGCGACTAAAATTCAGTTTAGTCGCCCAAAGTGGAGGGTTTTGGCGACTAAAATTCAGTTTAGTCGCCAAAAGTAGAGGTTTTAGGCAGGAATTAATTCTTTTAGCGACAAAAAGGTAATTAGTAGCCAAAAAGTATAGAATTGGCGACTAAAAAACAGATTTAGTCGCCAAAAGTGGTCTCCTATTTTTTTTAGTAAATAATTTATTTTTTACATAATTATATTAAATAAAAAAAATATTTTTATATATGTAGTTTTGTATTAATACCGGTCAATATACTATATAAATAATATATGTTGCATTTATATTAATGTGATGTTGTAGTGGCATAGTGGGGAGAGTGTATTGGTAAAGGTTTAGAATGTGGGAGGTTGGTGGTTTGAAACTTGGGAACATCAGAGGGTAATTTTTTTTTTTTTCTGAAATATGCTTTTGGCGACTAAAATGGAATTAGTCGCCAAAAGCTTGACTATTGGCGACGAAAAATATAGTCGGCAAATGTATAAATAAATAAAAAATAATTCACTATTGGCGACTAAAAGATTAGTCGCTAAATGTATAATTTTCAAAAATGTAATTGACTATTGGCGACAAAAGCTTTGGTCGCTAAAGACCTATTTTTTGCCGACTAAAACTTTTTTAGTCGCCAATACCTCCGGCGACCATGTATTCGCGACAAAACCGGCGACTAAAATATTTAGTCGGAGAAAGTGAAAAGTCGACTTTTGGCGACTAAAAATTTAATCGCCAAAGGTGCTTTTTCTTGTAGTGCAATAAGGACGAACACCACAAAAAGGATAGAACACCACACCAATAACACCACAAATGGAGTAACATCATCCACCTACAAATCACTCTACTAAATCCCCACAAAAAAAAATAAAATAAATAAATAAATAGAAACGTAAAAACCTACCTTACCCACGCACACCCAACATTAGAGAAAAAAATCTAAATAAAGTCACATATAAGGGCAAACAAGTAAACTTTCAAATCCTCAAATCAAGGAAATAACATACCCAAAATAAAAAAGATTAATTGATTTGAAAGAAAACTTCTAGAACTAAATGGAATAACTTTTCTCTAAATGGGATTTATGAGTAATTTTTCCTTATTTTTTCCACCTCATATTTTAATTAAAAATCTATTTATCAAACCAATCCTAAATATGCAACGTACTACTTAACCGATCATACATTTGTTGTTAATGCGTCTTTTAGTTGTTTGTGGGCACTTAATTCATAAATTCAATTTTGAATTTTCTTTGCCTAAAGGTCTACACACTAAAATATTTTATTCATACAGACAAGTTCTACCAAATGACTAAACTAGCCATGTATGTATATATATATGTGTGTGTTCGTTTGGGATGTGGATTGTCATTTTGGCTTTTTGACTTTTTGACTATTTTAGTCTGGGAGTAAAAAGCCTTGTTTGGGATGAGCTTTTTGGCTTTTTTGACTCTTGTGAGAGAAAAAATGTAATAATTATAGTTTGGATATGACAATTTATTTTGTTAGCTTTTCAGTCTATTTGTTTTGTTTTTTTTTTTTTACTATTTTAGCCAAAAGTCCTTGGCTTTTTCTTCCCAAACGAGCTCTATATATATATAGTATACATGTCTCTTTCATCTCCTGGATCTATTCATCGTTGATTGAAGCACCACGACATCGACAGCGAGATCGTCGTGATCTCTTTCTCTACAACTTCCCTAAGATGTGGTACATGTGGTGCCACTAGATGAATTTCCCCTCCTCCCGCAGCTACTAAGCCATCGCCTCCCACTCTCGTGGCTATGGCGACACTGACACTCTACTTTCTGCCACCAACTACACCACTTTCCACATTGTCGGCAATCTCCTAAACTTCCTCAATGCCTTGGGCCTAGATCAGATGTTCTTGGTGGGCCACGATTAAGGCACTATTATGGCTTGGTATTTTCTCTCTCTATAATGATGATAATGACTCAAATGTGGACTTGCTGCTCTTTTTTGCGTCATTGGACTCCGCTGCTTCAGATCTAGTTCAATACTACTTGAGTTTTCTCTACTCGACAATGTTAGAGTCGTCGGAGCTTCGGTGGGCCTTCATTCGCAAGATTTACTCGATATTGATTCTCTAGTTTATTTTCATTGTCGTAATCACTGTTGTGGTGGTCACCGTCCGCCCAATCTTGGTCTTCTTCACTACCATCGAAACAGGCCTGGCTTTCATCTTCATGCCTTTTTTGCAGATTTGCAGAAGTAATAATGAAACTCCATATTTTTTGATTTTTTTTTTCTATCTTGAAAAATCTAGAAACCCCCTAGATATTGATTTGTGATTATGTATCAATTTTAAGCAGTATATAACAATCCCAATCAAACAATCAAGACAAATCGACACAACGATTTTACGTGGAAAAATCACAATTGGACACCTCCAATTGTGATAAAAAAAAAATCACGAGTAACAGCTACAAAACAATCCACTAAGAAGATATAAAGGAATTACACAGGTATACTCTCAATTACCTAGCGAATCCACGCTCTAATTGAACCAACCTCTATGTGCCTCTTCCAACCCGTCTTCACCTCGGAATTGTCTTTACAATGAGCCACTCCAGAATCCACCGAAGAACAACTCTCTCTTTTGTATAACAAACAAAACCTTTGATGTACTCTCTTTTAAACCATGAGTTGAATACTCAATAAAAACATCAAAGAAAACTAACAAAATATCTCCAGATATAAACCTTAAGATCCAAAAAGAAGATCTGGAGAAGTACCCTTAGCTTTGGGAGAAAACCAAGTATTTATAGAAAACTAGAAGTAATCCTAGATTTAGAAGAAAACCAACTCCTTAAGAAATCCGGATTTTGAAGCTCGCTCGAGCGAGGAGCTTAACTTTTGTGATTTTTACTAGTGTCTTGGCTCGAGCGACGAATCCTTGGCTCGAGCGAGGAATACACTCTTTCAGGTTTTTGTATGGACGCAATCCTTCGCTCGAGCGAGAACTCCTTGGCTCGAGCGAGAAAACCTTCGCTCGAGCGAGCACTCCTTGGCTCGAGCGAGCAATGACGGACATGCAATTTTGAATGCAATTTTGCATTTTGCTTCGGCCGCGAGCTGACACGATTCGGGTTGGGTTCGCCTCTAACAACTCATAGCCTCGCTGAAATAAAAATGCGAATAAAATTACAACTCAAAGGAGTTTTGTCAAACGGGATTGCCAAGAATAAAAACCTAACATATCTATTGTTGTTGTTGTTGATGATGATAATGATATAGATATTTGTAAACATATTATTTATTTATTTATTTTTGGTTCTTGTGTTAGAGAAGAGAGAGATAGAGATTTGAACAAATAGGGTCTGATTTGGCATGCTATTATAATAGATAGATGTTGGTTTGGCTTTGTATTTCAACAGATGGGATGTGGTTTGGCTTGTATTTCCGAGTTTTTTTTTTTTAATATTCTAAAAAAAAAATTTAGAGAATTGACCCACTTTTCAAACTATTTGGAAAACTAACCCACTTTTGAAATCGCAATTTGAACATGGACTTTCAAATTGAAATCACATTTTTAACATGCAATTTCAACTTGAAGTTACATATTCAAAATGCGATTTCAAGTCTACATGGACAGATTTCAAGTCTACATTTCAAGTCCACATGGACACTGACTTGCTGACGTGGTAAGTTGAAATTGCATGTTGAAAATGCAATTTCAAATTTCAATATAAAGTCACATTTGGAAAATGTGATTTTAAGTTGACAGTCTTCTATTGCGTTGATGTGGCAAGTTGAAGTTGCATTTTCAATATGCAATTTCAATATAAACTCTCATTTTGAAAATGCAATTTCAAATTTTCACAATTACATAACCCATTCTAAAAATACATTTAAAATTGAAATTCAAAGGTTTATTAGTTGCTCCTCACTCATTAGCAAATGTGAGCCCTGCAAGGAAAAATATGGGTCTCCTTACCAGCTATAGACACCCCATTTTTGACCGACCTTAAGACTCAGATGTTATCGATTGAGCGCTCGGTGATAGTGCGTGTTGTGCTTGTTTCAAGCTTCAGAATTTTGGCTGAGAGCCTTGAATCCGGGTCTTCGAACTCTTTGTGCTTCGGCTCGGTTTGCGGACCAAGCCTTATTTCCCTTCCCAGAGGGAGGGAGAGGTCTTTTAGACCATCTCTCTGTGATCGTAGACTATTTTTCGTGGTCGTAGGCCACTTTTCCTGTTTGGAGACTAGTTTTCGATTTTCGGAGCCTTCGGCCGTGCGCCTTGTCTGGGACCGCTTAACGTTCTCCGTTTGGTTTGGTTTTTGAACCACACCTTGTTTCCTCTCCCTAGAGGGACACTGTGGTCCGGGAAACCACTTCTGTGGTCGTGTACCACTTTTGGTGCTCGACAGCTAGTTTTCGAGGCTCCCGACTACGCGCTGTGCCTCTCGAACTCTCGTCTTGCATCCGTTTTGGTTTGTTTTTGGTACAAATCTTGTATTCCTTGTTTGGAAGGTGGTACGAGGGTGGGAGACCAGTTTTTCCCCTTGGAGACCACTTTTCTTCTCGCCAGCCAGTTTTCTGGTCGGGAAATTGGTTTTCTTGGTCTTTGGGCCATCTTTTCTGGTCTCCCACCACACCATTAGCTTGCTTTCAGTGTGGAGACCACCATTTTCCCCTGCCGACCACTTGTGGTGGTCGGCTGACCACTTCAAGTGGTCGGCAGCTTTCCCCCTGTTTTGGCAGGCTGTGTGGATGCCAGTTGTGCCAGCTGGAGGGCACAGATTGTATCCTCCATACACGTGTATGGAGGGATTGCATCCAAGTTTTAGCTTCTCTAAGAAGCTTTAACTTTTGTTCTTCTATAAGAGAGAGCCTCCCTCTCCATTCCAGGGGTTCTGAAATTTCCCTAAGGCATAAGTATATATCTCCCTCTATATCTCTATATTTGGTGCCTAAAGAATGTGTTGTTCTTCACTTTTGCACCACAGCTCTTAACCATACACCCCTATCATTAAACTGAGGTTCTTGGAGGACATTTTGGAGGTTAAAAAGCTGGTTCTTGACTGAGAAATTTGCTGGTATTGCAGTGCTTCAAGGGTAACCTCTTTTCTCCCTTTTAAGCTTTGTTTTGATCACTCTCTTAGCCATATTTGCATGCTTCTCTTGGCTTAACATTGAACTACAAAAAGCTCTATTTTTCAGTCCTTAGCATGTTTGTTTAAGGCCCTTTTGGTGTTAAGGGCCTTCTACCCTCTTGCATGCCTTGTTTAGTCTTATTTTGTGCCATGCTTTAAGGCCTTTGGGTTGGTCTTTGCTTGGCCTTTTAGCCACTAAAATCCAGTGGATTTTCAGTAGTAGGCATGTTGTTTTGAGGCCTCAAATCAGAGGGGGGTGATCCCCTCTCTTCTTATTTTGTTTGCTTGCATTATTGGCCTATCAAAGGAGCATGCATCTTCATACTTTCAAGGCTTGGTTCAGGCACTTTTTTGGTGAATTTTAGGGCCTGCCTTAGCTCTGTCTATGGCTGGTTTGGTCACCTTGTGTTTGCTTCTTGTATGTGTAGTGTAATCCCATTTATGGCTCATCAAAGTAGCATGTCTTTCTAGCATGTATTGGCTCCATTTCAGTAGATTTTTGGTCATTATTTGACATGTCATGACTCTGTTTTTGGCTGATTTGGTAGCCTCTTGCATGCTCCATATGCTTGCAGTGTAAATCTTGTTTACTAGCTTTGTTTGCATGATGTTTTGGCTTATTATTCTAGCATATTTTGGCTATGCTCCGACATGATTTTGTTCATATTTTGGGCTGTTCTAGCTCTATTTTGAGGCTTCTTGGTCGAATGATGCTTGTCATGCATGCTTATAGTGTAATAGCCTTGACTAGCTTTGAATTTCGAGGCCTCTTGCATACTTAACTTGAGGTATTTGCATGTTTTGGCATCATTGAGAATGTTATTTTAGAGCATGTAGGGCTGTTATACTTCCATATTTTCCACTCCTTAAGTGCTCTTGAGGGTTGTGCCTTTATGCCCTATTTGTGAGCCATTACATGAGCCTCATTTTCGTGCCTTTCAAGCCATCATCTCAACCCATCTTTGCTACTGTTTTGGCTTACATAGGGTCTGTTTGGGGTTGGTTTGGCCATTTGAGCATTGTCTTGCATGTCTTTAGTGTAGTACACTTCACTAGCTTCGACGCTTGAGCTTTTCAAAATGCATTACATGGGTTGTTCGTATGATTCTAAGTCATTTTTGCATGCCATTTCAGTGCTGGAGCATATGCCATTGTACTCCATGTTTCATCCTTTCAATGCCTTTGGAGAGTTGTGTTTTGTGCCTTGAGCTTGGGCCAATATGCATGCATATTTGTATAGCATTTTGAGTTTCTATCTTAGCATGTATGGCCACTGATTTGGGCATGACTGAGGTCAGTCCATTTCAGTTTAAGTCCATCGAGCATTGTGTATGCCATGTGGTCCATTGTGTTGTGTATGCCACATCCATTTGCATTGTGTATGCTAGTTGGTGTTCACATTGATTGCATGCCTGTGTTGCCTTGTATTGAGTATGTATGCATGTGCATTGAGCATGCCATTAGCCTTGTTAGGTTGTTCATGTTGCATTGCATGTTTTCATGCTTGTCCCTTGCATCTTGTTCACATGCTTGTGTCATTGCATTGTATGTTCGCATGCTTGAGCCGCATTGTGTATGCCATGACATGTTATTCGTTGCATTGTGTTTGGAATAGGAGTTAGTCCAAACACGGGAAATTAGGGGCGTTTCATACTCGAAGTGATGAAACGTGCCTCAATTCTCAGTCGCCGATACTCTTGACTATACATGATGAAGTTTTACGCTTTATGTGTTCGTGTGTGCATTCATTTCATATTGAGTTGTGCAACTTGGGCTCCTCGGCCAGCACGCATCGAGATGCGTGATTGGTGGCCCGAGGGTCGAGATACATACTCCCTTGAGCTTACGTAATGACATGGAGGGTGGTTGTGCATACATGTGTTGCAAATACTTTGCCATGCCCCTTTCTTGCTCTCTATTACAGCAAACCAGAAACCAACAGCAAAAACTGGTCAGTTGACCAGATAAAGTGGATGGCCGACCACTTTTTCTGGTTTTCAGCATAAAAAGTGGTCGGCAGGTGGTCTCCAATGCCAACAACTGGTCGGCAACATCCCTACAGGTTCCCATGGTGGAGTTTCAACCTTCTGAAGCTTTGTGCAGTGTTCTGGGACCAACTGCAAACAAAGGTAAATCGGGGCATGACGACAGATTTCCGAGCGAGGCAATTCGAGCATGCATGCATCCCTCATCACGAGGCCATTTCAGTATTTTTGTTAGCTTAGAATGTGTATTTGTTTCAATTTGGTTGTGCAATAATTAATTAGCTAGAATAGTTAGTTAATTAGTTGGTTCTGTATTATTTATTCGGGCCCTCCGTCGAGAGGGCACAACTGTTGTAATGAGTGTGCATGTGTGTGATGCATGTCTTTCAACCCCCATTTCTTTCTCCCTTTTATTTACCAACTTACAATGGTTAGTTTTAGGGCATGTTTCAATTAGCATCCTTATGCTTCGCATGTTTGCATTCATTTATCTATCTTGCATGCACTGGGCTCGGCGCATCATACTAACTGCATTGCATTTCAATATCAAGTTGAATACATGTATCAATTGTTGCATTTCACATGCCATTTTAGAATAGCCGAGCCTATCTTAGTCGCATTCTTGCATGTGTTGCATTAGCCATCTTAACATGAACTAGGATCATGTATTGATTACTAACTAGTTTCTGTTTTGGCTCGGAGTACTCGGTAAGTGTTTATGCTTTAGTATCCATGCATGAGTATGAGTGTTGCCATGATAGCATGCTTGACATGAGGCTATGTACTTATGTGATATAACTGTTTGGATGCCTGTGGATGAAGGTTAGATTATTTGAATTGGAACAATTCATTGAGTGTGAGTTTTAAGCCCACTTGAGAGTGGCAAAATCATGTTTTCCTAAGCCCACTTGAGGGTGGCAAAATCCGCATTTTAGCCTACTTGTGAGTAGCAACCGTTTTCAAAACAAACGAATATGAGATGTTTTGTTCCAACTTAGGCGATCCAGTTTATACTTGTATGTTGTGCGTATCACATAGTAATTCTAGCTAATAAACCGAGATAAGAACGCATGTGTTTTCAAAAAACAAGATATCATGTTAGTAAAGGCTGATCTTTGATCGGGCAAGCAGGGGTGCTCATTGCATGACCTTCCTCTCTCGTACCCAAGTTCCCGAGCTGAAGCAACATTGGTGATGACGAACACGTGACCTTAGGCATGAGTCAGGGTTTCCTAAATTCCCCAAAATAAAACATTTAGGTGGCGACTCTATATCTGGCAAAGCAGTCCATGTTTGGCACTTCTTTCTAAAAATCAGTTTTTCAAAACGATTTGCCGGATTTGGACTCTTTGGTGATTCATCGGTCTTGGATTGCACTTTGCGAGATTAGATTCAGAACCGTGACATCTGAGTCCGAACTGTAGTGAGCCTAATGAACAATTCAAGAAGTAAAATGTGGGTTTCAGTTCGTCAAAACCATTTATGAGTGAATGAGAACTTGATGTCGTTTTCGGGTTCGTAGAATGGACAATTCAAGAAGTAAAATGTGGGTTTCCTTGAAATGGATTGTCCCACATTGAAACTTTAAGAGAGTTTGTATATGTATATAAGCTCTAAGTGGCAACACTTGGGTTGGGCCCCAAGGAGCACCCCAAGTTTGTAAACTGAAGGAGTTATGGGCAATGTGAATCTTAGCCCAAACCACTACACGCTCGCACGCGTCGCCATCGTCCTTCTGTCTGACTGGCCGAGCCGTGCCGGGCGCGGGTGTGGGTTGTGGGTCGGGTCAGTTCTAACATAAATTTTTTAGACAAAATTTATTTAAATTTTTTCAAATTCTTGCAGGAAATTATTTGAATTTCAAAATGTATTTGAATTCAAATTTTTTGTCCAAAAATTGTGCCTCTTCTAAGTTCGAATTCCACAAAATTCCCAACTAATAAACTTTTTTTTTTAACAGGTTTTTAATTGCCAGAAACTGCCAGCAGTTTACAGATTTAACAATTAACAGATCTGTTCAATTTTGAAACTGTATCTGTTCAAAACTGTTTGCACCTATTTTGTTTGTTTTCATACCTGTTTGGAATTTCTGAACAGTCACTATTTGTCCTATAAATAGAAGACTTTCCAGCAGGTTTTTTGTAATCACAAACATCCAGAAAAATCTGAAATTCTCTTGGTTCCTTTCCGGTTTTGCTCTTTTGCATAAATTCTCTTCATACTAGTTTTTAGAAAAAAAAAAATAAAAAATTAAAAGAGTATAGAACACAGGTTAGGTTCGCCATACAAATTGTTTAGAGTGCTACTACAATTTGTGAAGATCATTTTATCTTGGGAGATAGACGCCTTTTATCCGTAAGCACTATAGCGGGGCGAATCTATCTTAAGGACAGAGTGTCACTCACTCGACTTGATCTTTTTGTACTAATTCACATTGGTAAATAAATTCTATAAGCAATTTATTTTACTTGTTTGATTTGATTTCAAATTATTTTTTTGTTTTACACAGAAGATTGTTCCAACATGAACTTCATGATTTCCAGACTTCCTTTTGATTACCCTCAAGTATATGAATTATGTTCTCAATCCTCAATTTGAAAGCTTGGAATTTTTGATAGAATGATGACTTGGAGGTATATGTGGTAAAAAAAATGATTATCTCTCTTGTTTTTGTTCACTTTTACCAACATCCACTCTTCCTCTTGATTAAAAGCTACTAAAATTCAAGTATTTCAAAATTGTTGGAGGAGTTTTGGGTGTAGAAAAGATGGAATTTCAGTTTGTATGGAGGGTATGGGGTGTATATGGAAGATATGAGTGTTTTTAGCTAAAAAACTCAACTTTTCTTTCTTTTTCACTCTTTTCTCTAGCTCAAATGTTCTCTTCTTAATCTATCATCTTGCTCCTCTCAACAATCTGATGTATACATATAGGCTAAGCAAGTGGAGAAATGGTGGAAGACAATGTGGAAGACAAAAAGAAGATAATGAAGCTAATGGAGTACTAATGGAGCTAATGGGAAACAAAAGTGGAGCCTTATCTCTAATGGATCAAGCACTAGATAATGGAGGTTGAGTGCATATGCATTTGGTGATGAATATATCAGAAAATGGGTCAATGAGGTGTCCCAACCAAACCAAAAAAAAAAAAAAAAGGGTTTGAGGTGAACAAAATAGTCTCTTCAGCCCAACTTCAGACAGGCATATCTTCCTTATCTAGACTCAGTTTTAGGTGATTCTTGGGTCTAAATTAAAGCCCCAGAAGTCTTCTTTCCAATGGTGGTGGATTCACATATAAATTCCAAGTGGACAAAGAGATATACCTGATTTAGCGAAGGCTATTCATATGCCTTGGGCCAGGTCAACAAAATCTGCTCTTAAGCCTAAATTCAAATGGGCATATCTCCCTTATCCGAACTCGGTTTTAGGTGATTCTTGGGTCTAAATTGAATCGCCAAAAGTCTACTTTCCAATGGTGGTAGCCTCACATCTAAATTACAAGTGTACAAAGAGATATGTCTAATTTAGTGAAGGTTGTTCACTTCTCTCGGGACAGGTCAACAAAATCTGCTCTTAAGCCCAACTTCAAACAGGCATGTCTCCCTTATCTGAACTCAGTTTTAGGTGATTCTTGGATCTAAATTGAATCTCCAAAAGTATAATTTTTAATGGTAGTGGCCTCACATGTAAATTCCAAGTGTACAAAGAGATATGCCTAATTTAATGAAGGCTGTTCATTTTCCTCGGGCTAGGTAAACAAAATCTACTCTTAAGTCCAACTTCAAATGGGCATATCTCCTTTATCTGGACTCGGTTTTAGGTGATTCTAGAGTCAAAATTGAAGCTCTAGAAGTCTACTTTCCAATGGTGGTGGCCTCACTTCTAAATTCTAACTGTACAAAGAGATTTTCCTAATTTAGTGAATGTTATTCATTTTCTTTTTAACGATTTGATGATCATCATTTTCCTAAGCCAATTTTCTTTCATCCCCTCCTATTTCCTTCAACTCTAAACCTATAAAGAATATGTTTTTAAATATTTTTCAAAGAGTTCACCTCCCTTCCTTTTATTTCCACTTTGTCCTTACTCGGTTTATTGAAAAGTGCAATATTTTAATTGACATAGGAGTCTCGGAATATCGTAGAAACATTTGGAAAAATATTTTTAAAAGAGGGTTTTAAGGTCTAAAATAGTTTAGCCAAAAATGTGTGAAGGTTGGGATTAAAGCTCAAATTTCATCTCTCTTTCGAGGATTCTATGAGAAACACATTCTAATTGTCATCATCGAGTAATCAATAGAAAGCGCCCAAGTCTCAAGGCCGGTCAAAATGGGGTGTATACAAGGGCTATTGTTCCGAAACAAGGAAGACTTACAAATTGTAGTAAACCATTATGGCGTGATGAGAAACATTTACCATGTAATGGTGAAGTCAACAACAGACTTGTGGAAATTGCATTGTAAAAATGGGTGCGAGTGGAAGCTTAGAGCATGTAAGCGTGTCAAACATGGTTTATTTGAGATTACTAAATATAAAAGGCCTTACACGTGTGCATCTACAATGCTTACACAAGATCATGCAATGTTGAGCACAAAGTTAATTCAGCATGAAGTGCAAGAGCTTGTAAAGACGGATCCATCAATCAAGTTCTCTGTACTGGGAGCCAGTATCAAGCAAAATTTTGATAGTTTCTTACCATCTTATAATAAGGCTTGGAATGCAAAGCAAAAACCCATTGCAAATATCTTTGGGGATTGGAATGAATCATACCACATCTTACCAAAATGGATGATGGCTATGATAGAATCCAATCCAAGAATTATCGTTTCATGGAAAACAATGCCGTCAAATGTTGTAAATAACGTTATATTCGAACGAGTGTTCTGGGCATTTAGTTCTTCTATCGTGTGTTTCAAACATTGCAGGCTAGTCATCAGCATAGATGGAACCTTTCTAACTGGAAAATATAAAGGTAAGTTACTAATTGCAGTTTCATGGAATGTAACTAGTCATGTATTTCCAGTTGCCTTTGCCGTTGTGGAGGAAGAGAGACTAGATACTTGGTCATGGTTTTTAACATGCATTAGGGAGTACGTGACACAACGGACTGGCCTCTGTCTTTTATCTGACAAACATAGAGGAATCTTATCATTTGTGAATCGCTCACGTTGGTGCCAACATCCAAATGGTTATCATCGTTACTACATTCGACATCTTGCCAGCAGCTACCATGCAAAGTACAACAATGCGATATTGTGAGACATGATCACTTCGACAGCTTATGAGAATTGAAAGAAGAAGTTTGATTAGAAAATGAAGTCGATAAAAGACTTAAATTCCAAAGCTACAGATAAACTTGATCATGTGTCACTTGAATTGTGAGCACTAGCACATGATGGTTGCAAACGTTATGGAGCTATGACTATCAACCTTTTTGAAAGCTTTAATGGAGTATTAAAGGGTGCACGACATCTTCCTATCACATCATTTGTACAACTAACTTTTTATAAATGTGTTAGTTATTTTCAGGAACAATGTAACAAGGCCAATGTTGAAATGCACGTCGGTAAAGTTTACAGTGCTTATGCAAAACAGATGCTCACAAAATGAGAGAAAAAGTCCAGGGGTCATTTAGTGCAGAATTTCAATATGAATTTGGGTATTTTTTATGTTCAAACTGCTATGAACCCCTTATATTCGAATCAGGGTTTGAATCTTCGTGTGGTCAACTTGATGGAAAGAACATGTGACTGTCAAAAATAGCAGAATTATAAAATTTCATCTTCTCATGTCATTGCAGTATGTAAATTTGCCAGCCTTGACCACCTACAATATGTTGATGAATGTTACACACTAAAAGCACAAATGCCATGTTATCAACACTCATTCAAGCCTGTAGTTGATGCTTCTTATTGGCGAGACCCTAACTTTCTAAAACTCCATCCTAATTTGAACCTTGCTAGGACTCGTGGTCGTCCAAGAACAACACGACTTCAAAATTCTATGGATTGAAGCGAGTCTTAAACCAAACAAATTGTGTGGGCAACAAGGTCATAATCAAAGGAAATGTCCAAATAGCAATGTAATAGCCTCAAGTAGTGAGTCACATAACTAATGATTATCCAAATCAATTGTACCATGTGTTGTATTTCAATATTGAATGTAATGTTATCAATCTTAAGTTATGTTGTATGTCGTATCATATTTCTTAATATAAAAATATGTTATAACATTTATATTCTTATGAGTAAAATGAAGTAAATGATAAACATTACAATTGACATAGTTGTAGTTTTATGTAGATAGTTGATTAAGAGAGTTGTCAATTGATATAGTTGTCACCATCGATGTGAAATTTCAAAACAAATACATTAAGCCTCACATTTTCCATATAATGACGCTAATATCCCTTTTAGTAAAGTTAAATAGACCGAAACTAATGCAAATATTGTGTAAGTACAAAATAAATACCGTAAAATATGCAATTTTGTTTAAAAAGGATGACAATATTATTTTTTCATCCATATAACTAAAAGAATTATTGATGAAAATTAAGTATTATTCAATTAAAAAATAAAAGGATGAAAATTAACTAGTGGTGATATAAGACATTTTTGAATTCTTGCATCCAAACCTTGATCCCTGTTCTTTGGTTAGATATGTTATTTTTCAAGCCAAACTGCTCTTTAATGGTTCTAGTGTAGTCCCAAAGATGACAAATCAACTTATTACCATTCATTGGTTTCATTTACAGTCCTAGAACAACGTTGAAATTGTCTTTTTAATGCTTCATATTGTTCTCTAGTGTTTGATTGCTAGCTAGTGAGGAGACTCATATTTTTCCTTGCAGGGCTCACATTTGCTGATGAGTGGGGAGCAACTAATAAACCTTTGAATTTTAATTTGAAATGTTATTTTTAAAATGGGTTATGTAATTGTGAAAATTTGAAATCGCATTTTCAAAATGAGAGTTTATATTGAAAATGTATGTTGAAAATACAACTTCAACCTGCCACGTCACCGCAATAGAAGACTGTCAACTTGAAATCACATTTTCAAAATGCGAGTTTATATTGAAATTGCATATTGAAAATGCAATTTCAAGTAGTTGAAATCGCATTTTCAACATGCAATTTTAACTTGCCACGTCGGCAAGTCGTTGTCTATGTGGACTTGAAATGTATATTTGAAATCTGTCCAGGTAGACTTGAAATTGCATTTTGAACATGCAATTTTAAGTTGAAATTGCATGTTGAAAATGTGATTTCAATTTGAAAGTGCATGTTCAAATTGCGATTTCAAAAGTCAGTTAGTTTCCCAAATAGTTTGAAAAGTGGGTCAATTCTTTAAATTGGTTTTTTTTTTTTTTTTTAGAATATTAAAAAAAAACTTTGTATTTCAACATATAGAAAAATAAAAATAAAAATTTGAACAAATAGAATTTCGACAGATGGAATTTAGGGGAAAAAAAACTAAATAAATAGTCAAAAAATTAAACAGATAAAACAATATTTGAACAAATAGTTAAAAAAATTCAAGAGATAGATATGAATAAATTAGAAATAAGATGTCCTCTAAAAATAACAAAAAAGATTTTTAACCAAACTATTTTATAAATGGTAGATCTATCACCAAAAAAAAAAAAATCACTGGATCTAATACTTTATACCCTCTTTAGATTGGATTTTTCAACGATCTTGTTCATTTAAGTTTATCGCTAAAAATGAATTAGTCATTTTATATTAATTATTAATTTCTCCCCCTAGCAAATAGTCTTGAATATAAGTTTTCCTTAATGAATATAAAATGAAATGAGTTAATATGATCCAACTGTTTAGTTCTGAGATTTTTAATAGAAAAATACTTGGTAGTTTGAATTTGTGTGACCCGAATGGCTTAAATGTATTAAAATGACATCGTTTTGATACATTCGAGTCATTCGGGCTATGAAAATTCGGGCTACGAAGTATTGTTGTTTTTAATATACTACTTAATATAAACTATTCAAATATTTAGCATTGGTTTGGCATGATAAAATAGTTACAAAAAGACATAATAGGTTTTTTTAGCCCCAAACTAAAAAATATCACATCCAAATCATAATCATTTTATTTTTTCTCTCACAAAAATAAAAAAAGACAAAAAAATCCTTCTCAAATGAGACTTTTTAACCCCAAGCTAACAGCCAAAAAATCAAAAAGTTAACTCACATCTCAAACAAAACCTAATTTGAAATAATTAATAAAACAACAATATTAAAATATGAATCACACCTATAGGTACAGATTGAACAAGCCACGTTAAGTTTGGTGACGTGTAATTTTTTTGTGTTTCTTTATTCTTGTTAACTTATTTCGAAATGTTGAATGAGTCATTTTATATTTGTTATTAAAGTTTTTCCACTAGCAAATCTTCTAAATATAATTAATTTTTAATGAATATATAAAATGACTGACCTAACGGTTTGGTTGTGGGATTTAATATACTTAATTATCTTAATAATTAATATAAACAAAAATAAATGTTCAATTTGAAAGAGTAAACAACAGCAATAGTATTAAAATGCGAATAGAAAATACAAATACAATGTGAACGAATTATAAATTCAAATATCTTAGACCTCTTTGGCCAAGAAAATTCCCAAATGATATCTATTCATCAAATCAAGCTACAAAGATGGTTCGGGTTAGAGATTTGCTGGAAATTAATAAGTATATTCATTGTGTAATCTGTAACATTCTAATGAAAATGAAAATTAAAATGCTTCGGGTTGCTCAGAGATTTGGTGAAAATTAATAAATATATTTATGAGCAATGTTGTGAATTTTTAATAAAAATAAAAATGTAAAGGTAATATACTACTTAATTGTGTCAGTTTATCTGCATAGAGCATTGCATGTGCAAAGAGAGTCTAGAATAAGTTATAAATTTTGCTGCTATAATTTCTCCTAAAAAAATGCTTTTGCTTGGCATTGAGGTCAACATCATTAAACAATAGGGAAAATTACTTAGTGCGTTTGGTAACGTTTACGTTTTCAGTTTATATTTACAAAAATTTTATAAACTGGTTTTTGTTTTTTTTTTAGAAAAACATAAACTATAAACGCGTTTGGTAATTGACAAAATGTTTTAAAAAATTAAAAATATAAAAAAGAGTGAGAAATGACAAGTGGCGGTGGCGGTGGGTAGTTGGTGGTGGTGGGTGGTGGCGAGTGGGTGGTGGTGGTGTTGGCGGTGGCGGGTGGGTGGGTGGCGGTGGCGGTGACGGGTGGTGTGTGGTAGCGAGTGGGTGGTGGTGGTGGTGGTGGCGGTGGTGGGGGGGGCGGGGGGCGGGTGGTGGGTGGTGGTGGTGGGTGGGTGGCGGGTGGCGGATGACGGGTGGTAGCGGATGGGTAGTGATGGTGGGTGGGTGGGTAATGGTGACGGGTGGTGGGTGGTGGGTGGTAGCGAGTGGGTGGTAGCGGTGGTGGGTGGTGGTGGCGGTGGTGGCAGTGGTGGTGAGTGGGTGGGTGGGTGACGTGGTGGGTGGTAAATGGTAGCAGGGTGGTGGTGGGTGGTGGTGGCAAGTGGGTGGGTGAGTGATGGTGGTGGTGGTGGTGGTGGCGGGTGGTGGGTGGTGGTGGCGGGTGGGTGGCAGGTGGTAGGTGGTGGCAAGTGGGTGGTGAGTAGTTGTGGCAAGTAGGTGGCGGGTGGTGGTGGGGCGGTGGATGGTAGTGGCGGCTGGTGGCGGGTAGATGGCAGGTGGGTGGTGAGTGGCGGAGGCAGGTGGCGGTGGGTGGTGGGGGCGGAGGACGGGGGGAGAAAATGGGGGTGGGTGGTGGGTAGAGTTGAGTGGGAAAAAAAAAACTCAAAATGGAAACACATTTTTTGTGTTTTCATTTTTTGGCCAAATTTATAAACTGAGACCACTGATTTATAAATTAAAAAGTTTACCAAACAAGTTTTTATTTGAGTTTTTTAAATTTTTGTAAATATAAACAGAAAACTGAAAACGTAAGTGTTATCAAACGGCACCTTAACAATCAATTATGGACCAGAGTATGGACAAGTGACAAATGGGGAAATTGCTTTTAATTTCCTTCTCTCTTTTTTTCTTTTTTCTTTTTTTTTTTTTTTTTTTTTTTTTTTTTGTGTTCTCTCCAAAAAAAGTTCTCTACAACTCACAAAATAATAATAATAAAATAATTATTGAATATAATTGCAAAATAAAAAAATAATTATTGAAAATAATACTACCCAGAAATGGATGTGACAATATAAGAAATGTTTATTCAATTTTTTAATATAATCAATAAAAAAAATTAAGATACTAAAAATGTATTAGAGTAAAAGAAATGAATCAAGGGATAAGATCCCATAATCTATCAATATATATAAAGAATTAAATTATAAAAAAATAAACATATGAGCACAATAGGACTCAAGTCTACATGCATTTTCTACTTGAAGATTAATTTTCCCAAGACAAGTGGCGCGTTGTATTTAAAATTAATTTTCTCAAAACAGACAACACGTAAGTCCACGTCAACACAGGTTTATGCGCTTGCGTCCAACAACAATACCACACTTGTTGATGTTTTATATAACACAAATGTATGTATATTAATAATAATAAACAAATTAACAACAACTAACTACTCTAGTTGAGTTGGTTGAAATTTATCAATCTCACAATCAACACTCCTGTTTGAATCTTACAAATAGTTCTACCCTCCATCTTTGAAATATAAAAATATGACTAATTCGAATGGTTCTAGCATTTTTAAAACTTGAATCAGAACTGAATTTAATAAAATTGAGCCAAATCAATTGGTCAAATTGGCTTACCGCTTTCATAAATGTTTTAGCACAGGCGTATCTACCATTTTTTAAATTGGAACTAGAAGTAAAGTTATTAAAAATAAGACCAAACTAGTGATTTGAAGCGGTTTAAGCTATGTGTGGCTGGAAAATTTGAGAAAAAATTTGGAGAGAGAGAAAATATTGATGAAATGTGAATAAAATATATTTATAATTTACCTAATTTCATGTATGACAAATACGGATAAACCAAGAATGATTACGGATAGGATTCTTGTAATAAAACACACCTTAAACGAATCTTTTTCGTTAAATGGTGGGATAAAGGGATGAATCCGATTATTAATGAACAGTACACTTATGGACAACTTTGCTCCATAATAACCGACGAAGGCTTAGCCCTGTGTAATGATCTTAAACTTTATTACCAAATGAAACAACAGAATTTAACAGGAAGAAAAGAATTAGGTGAATTTTGTGATCAATTTGCCTATGAACCAGCTATTCAATATCCAGGTAAACCCCGAAGGATGTCTCATAAGAAATCTTCAAAACCTTTCCGAAAATCACATAAAAATAGTCATCCTAAAACCCATAAGAAGTTTTATTCTAAAAAAGCTTCTACCAGTAAACCTACACAAAAAAGAAAATCTAAATCAGAAGTTAAATGCTATAAATGTGGACAAACAGGTCATTATGCTAACCGTTATAAATCAAAAGCTAAATCTAAGATTAATGAATTAAACTTAGATGATAGTATTAAAGAACAGATAATTCATGCTCTTGAAGCAGAAGAAAATTCAACCAGTGAAGAATCCCCATCTGAGAATGAAATTAATCAGTTATATTCCACCTCTGATAGTGAGGAAGAACCGGAAGATTCTTGCCCCTGTACTACTCAGGATCAATTATCAGAAATCAACTACTGGAAATCTATAGTAGAAATGAATGGTTTACACTTAGGAGAACCCAATAGTATTAATGTTTTAACTGACACTCAAAAGGACATGCTTGCTGTAGCAGACCAGATACCAGATCCAGAAATGAAAATGAAATATTTAAAAATGTGTTATGAACACCAACAAACAGTACAAGAAACCCCAAATATACCAGATTATTCGTACAGTCTTAAAAACGTACTTAACCGAATTCAAGTGCAACCAACAATTGAACAACCAACAACAATTCAAGATTTAAAAATGGAAATAAATGTTTTAAAAACTGAAGTAAAACATTTACAAACAGCTAGTGAAGCAGCTATCAAAGATATTAAGTATCTGTATACTCAGATAACCAAACCAGTAGAAAAAGGAAAAGAAACTGAACAAAAACTTGAATCAAAAGTTAAATCATCCTCCAGCCAATATTTGTTATTGGTCAATCAGGTAACTTTCCAAAAATGGTACATAAAAATCTCCTTTATGATCAAACCCAATTTTATTATTAAAGATGCTATTGCCTTGGTAGATAGTGGAGCCGATATGAACTGTATCCAAGAAGGTATAGTTCCAACCAGGTATTTTGAAAAGACTACTCAGAGTCTTACCAGTGCAAGTGGAAATTCTCTACAAATCAGGTATAAAATTCCAGAAGCATATATTTGTAATCAAGATTTATGTCTTCCAACATCTTTTGTTTTAGTCAGAAATCTTGCAACAAATATTATATTAGGCACACCTTTTCTTTGTCTTTTGATGCCTATACAGAAAATTGACCAAACAGGTATTTATTCCCAATTACAGGGTAAAACTGTCATTTTTGAATTTATCACCCAACCGTATACTAAAGAATTAGATCAGATTAGAGATCTAGTGTCTTTTAAACAAAATCAGATAAATTTTTTACAAAAAAAAGTTTCTTTCTTAACAACAGAACAGAGACTACAACAACCTTCTTTACAACAGAAAATTAAACTTTTAGAAAAAGAATTTCAAACAGAAGTTTGTGGAACAGTTCCAAATGCTTTTTGGGAACGAAAGAAACATACAGTTACTCTACCCTATGAACCCGATTTTGATGAAAAATATATTCCAACTAGAGCTCGCCCTAGTCAAATGAAAAAGGAATATATGGAATTATGTAAAACAGAAATTCAAAGTCTTCTTGATAAAAACCTTATCTGACCAAGTCAGTCCCCATGGAGTTGTACCGCTTTTTATGTCAATAAAAATGCCAAAATTGAGCGTGGTGTTCCTCGCCTTGTTATCAATTATAAACCATTAAATGATAAATTAAAATGGATCAGATATCCTATTCCGAATAAAAAAGATCTTTTGGATCGCCTCCAGGATGCAATTATATTTTCTAAATTTGATTTAAAATCAGGATATTGGCAAATACAAATTGCAGAACAGGATCGTTATAAAACCGCTTTTACCGTACCCTTTGGGCACTATGAATGGAATGTCATGCCCTTGGACTAAAAAATGCACCATCAGAATTTCAACATATCATAAATGATATTTTTAATCCGTATACTGAATTTATTCTGTCATATATTGATGATGTATTAATTTTTTCTCCATCAATTGAACAGCATATTAAACATCTTAATATTTTTAAGCATGTTATTATCCGAAATGGTTTGGTAATTTCTGCACCAAAAACGCAACTTTTCCAAGTAACAGTTACATATTTAGGACACAATATTTCTAATGGAAGTATTATTCCTATTAACAGAAGCATTGAGTTTGCCTCTAAATTTCCTGATGAAATTAAGGATAAAACTCAATTACAAAGATTTTTAGGAAGTCTTAATTATATCCGTGATTATTATAAACAGTTATCTGCAGATGCTGCCGTTCTATACACCAGACTTAGGAAGAATCCTCCCCCCTGGGATGACACTCATACTTCAGCTGTTAAACGAATTAAAGCAAAAGTCAAACAGATACCTTGTTTACAGTTACCTAATCCTGGTTGGAAGAAAAATGTTGAAACTGATACTTCTAATGAAGGATTTGGTGGAATTTTAAAGCAACTTAATCCCAAAACTCAGAAAGAAGATCTTTTAAGATTTCATTCTGGACATTGGAATAAAGCTGCCTTAAACTATCCAACAATAAAACATGAATGTTTAGCAATTGTTAAATGCGTTGTTAAATTTCAGGATGATTTATTAAATCAACATTTCCTTATCAGAGTTGATTGCTCTGCTGCAAAACAGATATTTAAACAGGATATGAAGAATCTTGCTTCGAAACAGATATTTTTAACATGGCAAAGTTATTTATCCAATTTTGATTTTGATATTGAACATATCAAAGGTTCCGACAATAATTTGCCTGATTTCTTGACCCGTGAATATTTGCAGCAACCGTATCCTGAACAGGAATGACCAGCAAAGGTCGTGGTCGTGGTCGTGGCCGGGGGTCTAATCCTCGCTATGATCCATCCGAATTCCCTCCTCTCCGAGGACAAACCAATAATCCATCAGCCAAGGATATTCTCCTTCGGACTGAAGATCCGTATACCCCTAACAGTATTACTGAGGAAACAGTCCTCTGGATTGAATCTGCTGATGAACAATGGATGACAGATCCGTGGGAGATTAAACGCCGTTATCTCACCACTCAACAGTCACCTCCTCATTTTGACCAGTATCGCTATATCTATGAACAGATATTAACCGAAACAGGAGCTTGTGAGTTTTCTCATAAACTCCATGAAACTAATAAGGCTACCAGTCCAATCTCTTTCAGTAAGATTACTATCCGTTCCATCATGCCCATTTCTACTTGGGGCATTCACCCGCATACTCTTCGCGAAATAGATCTTCGCAATAAACAGACAAAATACACCTATTGTGATTATGTTGATGCTTTTACCCAGGTGTTTTATTACCAGAATCCTATCCGTAATCATTCTTGGTTTTATCCGTATTTGTCCTAATCTTCTCAAAAATGATGTCCCAAACTGGTTCCTCATTTGGTGGGATAAATTTGGACTTTCTATGGAAATTTTACCCGAAAAAATCCATCTTGCTTTTAATGAATGGAATGTGGCATATTCTCGTGCCTATTCTTATTTAAACAAAAATCGGGATTTGTCTATCAGTAAATCTCTTGTACATTTTACCATCCGTTTCAGTATTCCCTGGATTTGGAAGTGGGATTTCGCCTGTGATTACCAGAACAAGGTTCCCCGCCTCAAACGAATCTTTTTCGTTAAATGGTGGGATAAAGGGATGAATCCGATTATTAATGAAACCGTTCAGAAAATCAAACAGCATACCCAAGCTTGTTGGGAATCTGTAAAACAACCAGCGTTAACAGCTCCACCAGTTTCGAGCAATCCGTTTGTTCAAATCCAAAAAGATTTAAGACAACAGTATCCCAATCTTTCTGATAATGAAATAATTATCAAAAGTATGAATTATCTGAAAGAACAATTTTTGCAATCAGTCTCTCCAGATGATGATGCCTCCATGAGATCAGGCACAAGTCAGACCAGTCAACCCACATCCGAGACAGAAGCTGAGCCAGCAGAACATGTGTTAGCTGGAGAATCTCAATTACCAGAAGATGATGATGAAACCAACTTTGGGGACTTTTGGGATTCCCTAACCGATGTAATTGCAGATAAGCTCGACAAAAGTAACAGAAAAGGAAAGCGTCATGATTGAGCGTCGGCACAACAGGACAAAAGACTTTTCAAAAAGCAGATATTTTTCAGCCAAAAGAAGATGTTGTCTCCACTACCAGATATCGTAAGCTCTTACATCAACAGTAGAAGATAAGGATCATTTCGTCGGTCCAATATCAGGAGGACACTTGTCCCTCACTATTGAACTTTTTGTATTATAAAAGGGAAGGCTTCACCCTTGTTAAGGCACGCTGAATTTTCAGATTTTTTCTTCCTCTCTCTATTGTAATATCTCTTCCTCCTCTTGTAAAATAGTTGTACTTCCTCAATAAAATCTAGTTTCTCTATGTATGCCCTCTATAAATCATCTTGAGCAATTATTGTGGTTTTTACAATTCTGGGAAAATCAGAGAAACCATTACATTAATACACCCGTAGACTTTTATACTCAACCGTATATTTCTACTAGATTAGCAGAGTGTGATCAGAATATTGCCAAGCTACAGGTGCTGATCAACGAACAGATAGTGGCCTGGGCGGCCAGGAGGCCTCCACCTCCACCTCAACAGTAAGGTATATGAGATCATATATGTTGTAATTTGTTTTCTTTATACATGTATTATGTGAATGTTTATTCTTGGGTTTGTGCCTTTGAATCACACCTATAGGTACAGATTGAACAAGCCACATTAAGTTTGGTGACGTGTAATTTTTTTGTGTTTCTTTATTCTTGTTAACTTATTTCGAAATGTTGAATGAGTCATTTTATATTTGTTATTAAAGTTTTTCCACTAGCAAATCTTCTAAATATAATTAATTTTTAATGAATATATAAAATGACTGACCTAACGGTTTGGTTGTGGGATTTAATATACTTAATTATCTTAATAATTAATATAAACAATTCTAAATGTTCAATTTGAAAGAGTAAACAACAGCAATAGTATTAAAATGCGAATAGAAAATACAAATACAATGTGAACGAATTATAAATTCAAATATCTTAGACCTCTTTGGCCAAGAAAATTCCCAAATGATATCTATTCATCAAATCAAGCTACAAAGATGGTTCGGGTTAGAGATTTGCTGGAAATTAATAAGTATATTCATTGTTTAATCTGTAACATTCTAATGAAAATGAAAATTAAAATGCTTCGGGTTGCTCAGAGATTTGGTGAAAATTAATAAATATATTTATGAGCAATGTTGTGAATTTTTAATAAAAATAAAAATGTAAAGGTAATATACTACTTAATTGTGTCAGTTTATCTGCATAGAGCATTGCATGTGCAAAGAGAGTCTAGAATAAGTTATAAATTTTGCTGCTATAATTTCTCCTAAAAAAATGCTTTTGCTTGGCATTGAGGTCAACATCATTAAACAATAGGGGAAATTACTTAACAATCAATTATGGACCAGAGTATAGACAAGTGACAAATGGGGAAATTGCTTTTAATTTCCTTCTCTCTTTTTTTCTTTTTTCTTTTTTTTTTTTTTTTTTTTTTTTTTTTTTTTTTGTGTTCTCTCCAAAAAAAGTTCTCTACAACTCACAAAATAATAATAATAAAATAATTATTGAATATAATTGCAAAATAAAAAAATAATTATTGAAAATAATACTACCCAGAAATGGATGTGACAATATAAGAAATGTTTATTCAATTTTTTAATATAATCAATAAAAAAAATTAAGATACTAAAAATGTATTAGAGTAAAAGAAATGAATCAAGGGATAAGATCCCATAATCTATCAATATATATAAAGAATTAAATTATAAAAAAATAAACATATCAGCACAATAGGACTCAAGTCTACATGCATTTTCTACTTGAAGATTAATTTTCCCAAGACAAGTGGCGCGTTGTATTTAAAATTAATTTTCTCAAAACAGACAACACGTAAGTCCACGTCAACACAGGTTTACGCGCTTGCGTCCAACAACAATACCACACTTGTTGATGTTTTATATAACACAAATGTATGTATATTAATAATAATAAACAAATTAACAACAACTAACTACTCTAGTTGAGTTGGTTGAAATTTATCAATCTCACAATCAACACTCCTGTTTGAATCTTACAAATAGTTCTACCCTCCATCTTTGAAATATAAAAATATGACTAATTCGAATGGTTCTAGCATTTTTAAAACTTGAATCAGAACTGAATTTAATAAAATTGAGCCAAATCAATTGGTCAAATTGGCTTACCGCTTTCATAAATGTTTTAGCACAGGCGTATCTACCATTTTTTAAATTGGAACTAGAAGTAAAGTTATTAAAAATAAGACCAAACTAGTGATTTGAAGCGGTTTAAGCTATGTGTGGCTAGAAAATTTGAGAAAAAATTTGGAGAGAGAGAAAATATTGATGAAATGTGAATAAAATATATTTATAATTTACCTAATTTCATGTATATTTTTTCTACATTCCTTTCCAAATTTCCAATCAAACACAACCTTGGTGGATGAACAAAGGTAGGATAAGTTTTTTGGTAAGAAGATATGTATAACAAGTTAGATAGTTCCGAAAAATAGTAACAAAAGTTTGATGACTCAATCAAATTACATGCCTAGCAAAATCAGATTTTATTAAAATTTGTTTTTGAATTTCTTTTAGGAACCACCAGACAGAACAAAAACATGGACTTTATCAATGGAGCCGGTTATTTATTTTTTATTTTTAAGCAAATTTTGGTAATTTACTATAATTCATATTTATGTTCTGTTTGACTCTGGTCTTTTTAATTTTTAATTCTTTTTTGTAAGGTTATTTTAAGTAAAAAGAAGAAGTTAATGTGTGTTTTCAGTTTATTTAGTTGATAATTGAGAAAAATAACTTCTTTTTTGCAAAATTTATTTTGTCTACTGCTAAAAATCACATTTTTCTTCTTAGCTTTTTTATTGTTGCGGATTTTTTCTAATTTTAATTTTTTTTTTTAATAACTTCCACACTCTTTTAGTCTAATGGTTCACAAAAGGGTTTAGTGGCATAATCATCATCCAAAATCTTATTCTCTTTAGTAGGATATCGATTCTACTAGCGATTACGAGGGAGGTTTCCAAAATCCAAGGCGCCAAATAGTTTTACAAAACATTATGATTGCTTCTTTGATTAACGAAAAATTCTATTTTGATAACAAGTCCTTTTTTTTTATCAGAAACAAATTTTTATTACTGAAGTCAAATGGTACTTACAAAAAGGAATCCATTCAACAGATAATTACACCAAGCAAAAAAAAAAAAAAAAAAAAAAAATCAGATCAGACAAACACATTGGTGTAACAACTATGAAAAATTTCAGATGCTCAACTTGTACTCGTGCTCGTACTGCAAAGCGAAAGCTAAAACAATCGGCCGTATAGCATATCTAAGATAGATCATAGAATACAATCACAAAGTAGGCAAGTCACAAAATAGCACCGATGGACTTCGTAAAACACTCCCAAACCAAAAAAACAAGGAAAAAAAACTGGAAAACCCAACCTAATACCCGGAGAAATAGTCGGATTCGTGGAGGCGACCAGATCCAAAGCAGATTTGGCGACGGGATGGTGATGACAGCTACGACAAGCAACAGAAAAGGAAGAACATGACAAATCTGACACCGGTGAGATGGAGCATGAGCAACCCAGCAAACTTCCACCATGGGGGAAGAAAACTCCTCACAAAGAGGCAGAGGTTGGGAAGAGAGATCTCCCAAGATTTATTGAGCAGAAAACAAGAAGTAAGAAAAAGAAAAAGGGGGGGGGGGAGAGGAGAGGGGTGGCCGGAGGCCGAAGCCCCCTCCATCTCCTAAATGGTGCCGCTTGAAGAAACCCTAATGGAAGGGACTAGAGAAAGAAGCTCTCATTTTAGGGAAGGTCTCACACGCGGGCTCTGATACCAACTAATATAAGTTAACATTTACCTATTTATATATTAATGGTGCTATATGTACTAATTAGTATATCAACATATGTTATGATATTATTATTTTAAAATTATGATCCCACTTATTATATAAATTACAAAGATTCAAAACCTCTAAAATTATGCTATCCATCCGTTAGTACACTAATTGATATATCAATTGGTGTATATACCGTTATTTTTTATATATTATATAAGTAAAAGAGGACTTTTAATGAGAAAATCTAAGAGAGTTTTAATTGTTCAATCTATATTTCTTAATTTTTCAATTTAAAAAAATAATTAATAAATCACATAATAACACTTTCTTTTTTAAATAAAGAATGCATTTTTTATTCCTTAAATCATTCTTTCATTTCTATCAAACACAGAAGGAGTTTTCCAATTAATAAAAAATAATTAATAAATCACACACTTAAAAATATTTCGTTGTAAAATATTTTCTAAAAATATTTTAAATTTTTCACAATAAAGTATAAAATAATTTATATAATTAAAATCTCGTAACATATTTTTTTTTTCTTCTCACCATGGCTATTACTACTCAACGTATATATCAAATTTCATTATTTTCATACACAGTAAACATTAATAGGGTTTTTCTAAAGTTCAAACTCTCAACTTAATTTTTTTTATTTTTTATTTTAATAATGAAAATATTAAGTGTCATTATGTGTTGCATTTTAATTAGTTCATAATTAAATTTATGGAGTTTTATATTAAACCCTTAAATTATGCCACCATAATTACCATTTCAAATTACTTCCTTAATTTATGTTTACCATAACAAATTTATTTTCAAAATTTCTTCCCTAAGATTGCATTAATGCATGATTTTGACACATTCATACATACATATATGAAAATAATTAATTGTTTAACTTAAAATTTAAACATTATTGATTTTTTAACATGACCTGAGCTTCTTTCCAACCCTCCATTGAATTGGAGAGGTGTTGTTGACTCTTGTGGGCTCACTTTTGGATCCCATTTTGATAATCTAAACTATTCATATTTTAAAATTCGTCGTGTACATCATTCCTTTAAAAAATCAAGTCTTCAGATAACGGAAACCTTGTGCTTGTATCAGTTTTGTATGAAAAAAGGACGGTGAGAAAATAAATGTTTTATATAAAATTGATCCAAACATGTGATTTTCGTTATCTGATCGACTTGATTCTTTTCAGAGATGATATACTTGACGAATTTTAAAATATGAACGGTTCAAATTATCAAAATAGAGCCCAAAAATTGTCCCATTGAATGTTTAATCGGATATTAGAACCTCAATCTAGTTCATTCCAGTCACAAATCAATAAATTATGATATAATTTATACATAATGTTTAAATATATTATTATCAAATATTTTTACTAAGATTAAACTAAAATATGACATATAATTCAGGGCGGCTCTATCTTTAGATAATTTTTTAATATATGAATATATGTAAGTATTTCTTTCACAGTATTAACACAAATATATAATTTTTTACCTAAATTCAAAATTTTTAATAGATATGCATAAAATATGTTCATATTTCTTATTTAAAAAATAGAAAATACTAATAGATATTTATTTACTAATTTAATAAATAAATAGTTCAAATGATTCATAAGTTGGGCATAGACCAAGACAATTTTTAATGATTAGGTGAAGAGCACATTGACATAAATATACAAATCACTTACGTATAACTCTGATAAAAATGAATAAAATTTAATTGATTATAAATCATTTTTATTACATATTTTAGATAAATTTTATATTATTATTCAATTTAAAAACTAATTTTTGATTATTTATTTATATTCATGCATAGCACTACTAAGGCCACTTTACCGGCTCTTAACACAAAGTAAAAATAAAAACTAAGTACGATTTTAAAAAGAAAAGTGATGTTTTTTTATTTTATTTTATTTTATTTTATAGTTTCAAAATACTAAAATTGTTAAAATTTATTGGTTATTGACACAAAACAAAATTAAAATGAAACTAACTAAGATTTAAAATAAAATAAAAAAGTGATGTTATTTTTTTATTTAATAACTTCAGAATACAAAAATTGTTGAAATTTATTAATCATTGACACAAAACAAAATTAAGAAATAAAAAGGCGATCCCTTGATTTTTTTTTTATTAAATAGCTTTAGAATATAAAAATTATTAGTGGTAGACACCAAATAGAGTTAAAATTTGTATAATAAGATATCATAAATGTTTATTTTTTAACTACACAAAATTTAAATTTTTAAAAATTATAGTTGTCATTTAACTCTTATCTAATTTTTAACTTACTACACCTTAAGTTCTTATTTTTGAGATTTGTTTTATTAAAATTTTTTAAAAATTATAGGTGACCTTTCACTCTTATCCAATTTTTAAACTATTTCCCTCGTCTGTTCCTCTATTATCAGAGTTATATTAGATTTTGTTTCTGTATTTATCTTATTTTATTTTTGAATTTTTAAATTTTAACTTGATTTTCTTTTTTCAATTTTCATTTGATATTTACTGAATTTCTCTCTACCTCATTTTATTAGAATTTATTTAAAAAATTTTTTTCTATATTCTTATAGTTCGTCCTCAAATTTAAATTTGATTTTTTTTTTTTATCTTTATCTTATATTTACAGAATCTATTCTCGCTCTTGATTTTCAGTTAAGTTTATTCTTTTTTGAAAATTTATCTAATTTTCTCTTTCTATATTTATCTTCAAATTTAAATTTAATTTAATTTTTATCTTTATCTTATATTTATTGAATTTCACTCTTACTCTTTCTTTTCAATTGAGTTTATTTGATTGAGTGTGTTTCAAAAAAATTAATTAGTTCTGGATATCTATATAAATATAGTGAAATCATTCAAATTTATTATTTAAATATCTTTATAAATTAATATTATAATATTTAATTTAATTTTTAACATATTTAGAATTATTTATCACATTTTATTACTTGCACAGATTTTACGGTAGTATGAAATAAAAGGAAAACACAAGGAAAACAAATACAACTAAAGAAAGGAATCATTCAAATTTTTACTATTCAAACAACAACTGATTAGTCTCAAAAGACTAACAACACAATTTTTTGTTAAGCACACCATAATTCGTGCTCCAATTACAGAAATTATTGGCACATTATTTTGTAATTACATAAAATTCAAAAAAAAAAAAAAAAAAAAAAAAAAACCAAGATGACAAATTTGAAGAGGGAAAAAAACCTCTTTAGATAATCTTAAAATGCAAAATTTAATTTGAAACTTATAAAAATATTATTTTAAAAAGGGTAAATTTCATTTCACACTTGTATACTTTACATCAAATCCTCGCTTGTCTCCTAAGTTTGTGATTGTTTCAACCTCCTAAACTTTGAATCAAGTGGCAATTGAGTCCCTTCCTATAATGTCATTTTGAAAACTAACGGAGAATAGTCACATGATAGTATTAATTACACTTAGTACTTCTGCATTTTTACCAAAATCTCATTTCAGCCCCTTTGCTCTAGTCTTAAACACTTCTATACTTTTATCAAAATTCCTACTTTAGTCCTTTTGTTTTAATTTCTCCGTCATTTTTCAAAACAGTGAGATCGGGCTCAATTGCAATTTGACAAGAAATCTAGGATTTGATTGGAACAATCAAAAGATCATACGACAAAATGAGATTTGATATAAAGAATAAGAGCACGAGTAAATTTAACACACTTGGCGAAATGCAGAAAGAAGAAGATGTGTTGCACTTGATATTGTAACTACCAAGAGGACAAGAGAAAGCCATACACCCACACCAACTAGAAGCTTGGAATGCTAAAGGATTCTGTAGCACTTAACCAGAATTTAGGCACCTTGTCCTTGAATATATAACCGAAACTAATAAAGAAAGCAGCCACACTTGCAAACAGAAGTGTTCGGTAAAAAAACGACTGGTCCTTAATGATGGGCCACAGCGAAGCCACTGCCAATATGATGCTGACTGTAAACGCAATTGTTAGTAACAAGATGTTGTAGAAAGCATCTGGTAACTTGTTTGGATGCAAGAATATATCTTTGAATCCGAGGGTGAGTTTAGTTTCGGTTCTTCCAGCATCCTTTAAATTGCTAAGAGCTGAAATTGTAGAACCTGATATTAAAGTGAAGAATCCGATCAACAGAGCTGCTTTTGAGACGTCGATTCCTTGATCGGTCGTACTGTTTGGAATAAGGGGGCGATCAGTAGTATCTCCATCATTATCATCATCATCATCATCATCATCATCATCATCATCATCATTGTCGTCGACTTCTGTGTTATTTGGAGGATGGAGATCCAACTCAAAGGCCAAGACTTCCTTATCATTTGTAGGGCTAGAGTTGACTTCATGTTTTTCCATTGGAATCTGCATCTAGTTTAACTAGATTGCTTAAAACATTTGCACTTGAACATACCAAAATTTTGTTGAGACTTTATTCTAAACATTGTTTTAGGTGCATAAAATTTAATCAGAGGATTAGACATGAGGCGGGATCTATTCATTTAAATGCAATAATATTGTAGTATGCTCTTTTTTCATTAAAATGCAAACTCATCTGATCTAATTGGCTTACAAGTTGCAACATACTAGCAATATCGTTTTTCTTTATTGATAAAAAAGAAAAAGAAAAAGAAAAAGAAGATATTACACTACTGCTAGTTTTCGTTTATTCATATTTTGAGGACAAATTTCATAGACTAAAATGTAATTATCCAAAATTTTAACAGAAAGAGAGAAAAAGAACACCTCCATTATGTTAATTTGAATAATATCATTAGGAAGATTCGCCTTGGCAGGGAGCAACTCATGAAGAACATCTCCAGAAAACTTCGCTTCCAAATCATAGTCATCGTCATTCTTTGCGGCCTCAAGCAGTGTCGGATCCATTTCCCGTGTCGCCTAGTTTGTTTTTTGTTTTTCCAATCAACTCTCTCTTTTGTCTCCCTTGATTATTATATAATTTAGAGGACGCCCGAAGGAAAATATTACTTTCTGCTCTTTTTGATTAAATAAAATTAATGTATTTGTTTGGTTCATATTTTTTTATTGTATAAATATTTAAAATGTCTTAAAAGTTATAGATGTGATTTTTTTTTTTTTTAATATTTTAATCACGTATGGATGGTGGGGTGGCCTACCATTTGAATTTTTTACATGCAAAGAAATTTCGTTGCACGATCACATCTGGCTTTCCAGAGATTGATTTGGCCTGTCAACATGTAATTTTATATAGTTGTGATGGGATATAAGGAAAATTTTAATAGTTTTTTATTAATACAAAATTCATTTGATCAGAAATAATTATCTACATGGATAGAATTTACATATGAATGAATGTCAACTCATATGACAGCTGTGTCAATTTTTATAATTGAATTCTGTGCATTTATAATTTTTTATAAGCAAGACAAATAGGTTCCTTCCGCTTTGGGTCATGAGGATAAAAAATTTATGACAAAAAAATCAAAACAAATATAATTGAATAAAGGACAAATTACACATGTAGATATTTATTTAAAATATATATTATTTTTTGTGATTTAAAAAATTATTAATATTTTATTATCAAAATTTTTTTATTTAATATAATTAAACTGTTATTTCATAGCAATAATAAAATTATTGGAATTATTAAATAAAATAAATTGCTCACATAATTAAAAACTATTAATTAACTTAATGATTTATTAATAAAATGAGATATTTGTATGAAATTAAAAATTTCAAGGGTTGAGATGCAATTTCTAAAATTACAGAGAATAATTTATATTTTAAGTAAATTTTAAGAGGTATATTTATAATTTATCTTTAAATAAAAGTATCATATGAATAATAAAATTATCAAAAATTAAAATACGTTTCAATTGAATAGTAGAATTTACAAGTCATTTTGGGTGCAAATGAAAATTGTTTTAGGTACAAGTGCAAACTACATGCGTTGTCATATTTACATTGCATACAAATTAAACTTGCACTGTATAAAAATAATAGGAAAAATTACAATAAAAACTCTAAGATTTGAACATTGTAACAAAATAAATTTTTAATTTTATCGATTTAAATATTAATCGTTTAATTAATTTTCAATCTCAATTATTTGCTTATTTTTGTTAAGTAAAATTGATGAAAAAGTCATTAAACTCAACAAAAAAGAATATTTTAGAAATCTTTCATATACCCTAAATTGAATATAATATCTAAAATACTTATTTTCCGTTAATTTTACTTAACGAAAATAAATAAATGATTTAGATTGAAAATAAATTAAAAATTAGGATTTAAATTGAAAAAATTAAAAATTTATTTTGTTATAAATTTGAAACCTTAAGATTTGTTTTGTAATTTATCCAAAATATTGACTATCTATAACTATCACTTGCATCGGGGGATAATTTTTAGGGTAAATTACATGCAGGTGGAGTTTGTATAAAATATTTATAAATTAATAAAAAAATTATAAATTTAATTATTAATATGTATAAAGTTTTTCCTTGATTAGAATTTTTTTTTTTTAAAGTATCCTAATGCATAATTTTCCCTAATTTTCACTTGTGCCCAATAAAATTTGCAACTGTAATATCAAACTTTTCTTTTAGCTACCATGATATATTGTTTTTAATTTTTTTTATTAAATGTATTTAATCCCATTTTGAACACTTAATATATTTTCAGTAGTACTAATTTTATAAAAATTAAATATATATATATATATATTAGATTATATATATTTTTTTAAAATAAAAGAATAATAAGGAAAGATGAGACAAAATTGACATAATGCACCTTATAATTAAAAAATATATATATAATTTTAATTTTTTGAGTTATAACTATAAAAAAAAAATGTCATAACTAAACACAATATGAGACATAACTAAAGAACTCATGAGTTATAACTAAAATAATGTCATAACTAAAGAAAAAAATTGATTATAATTTTAAAAAATGACATAATTGAAAATAGGAAAATGTTTGGTAGCTCAAAATTTTGTGGCTCAAATGACTCAAATCTGTCAAAACGACGTCGTTTTACACTTATTTACACTCAAAACGTCGTTTTACACTCAAAACGACGTCGTTGTAAGTGATTTGAGCCATTTGAGCCACAAAATTTTAAGCTACCTAACATTGTTATTAAAAATATATATGATACACCATTTTTAAAGAGATATACATTAGAATTTTCTGGCATAAAAAAGAGAAAAAAAACATGATAGAAGAGAGGGAAGGGAAAGAAGAAATTGACAGAAAGAGAAGAGAGAAAGACTTAAAAAGGAAAAAGATAAAAGGGCGATAATTGGGAAAAAAAATTCTATGTAATTTCAAAATAGTGCATAATATGCAAACAATTGGAAAAAGTCTTAAGTGCAATAGAAGATTCCAAACACAAAATATACATATATGACATATATATATATATATATATATATGTATATATATTTATAATTATAAATAGAAGGGTAAATTATACTAACACTCCTGAAATTTCTATTTAATATAGATTCTCCTCATATTTAAAAAATTACACTTACTCTCTTGTTGGCTACATATTTTGTAAAAGCCAATTACAATTCGACACGTAGCAGAATGAGGGTATTATTGGAAGATGATTTTAATCTTAAATCTCAACCATACACGTGGCAATAAATATTGGTTCTCAAGTGGTCTGAGTAGCATTAGATCAGGAATGAGATACAAGGTGACGTGGCTTCAACGGTTACCTATATTCAAATTCAAAAACAGGAGGGAAGTCTAACTGCAAGTGATGGCATAGTGGAACTATTTCTAAGGTAACATGATCAGCGATCATGGAGGAAGCGATTCGACGGTTGAAGTCAGTTGAAGGTCATCTCTAACAAGTATAAATAGCAAGGAAGTTCGAGAAAAGACCCCGGACTCGGATCATATAAACCGGTTCTATTTCATATTTTCCTTTCGGTTTACCTTTCTGTACTTTAAATACTTGTTCTTTAAATACCGTGCGTACTTCAATTCATAGGAGTAGTTTTCAAGTAGATTCGTTGCTGTAAACTTGCTCAAGGCTGAGTTTGGACAATTGTAAGTGTTTATGTTAATGAAATACTTCAATTGCTCTTCATATTAATTGTTATTTCTCTTAATTTCTCCTAAAAGTCAAGCCACCAGTAAAAGTCCTCTTCATTGAGGCTGAAAGAACTAAAACATAGTCGCCTGATAATTGATTGGCAATTATATTTTTTGTAAGGACTGATTGATCCTTGCTGGCACGCTCGCATTTACAAATATATCCTTCGAAAAGCCAAAAAGCCAACATATATTTTTGGCACGCCCAGTGGGACTAACTAAAATGGCTAGACGAAGACGACAAGGAGAAAATGAACGCTTAGAAGAAGGCGTAGAAAGAGAGGTAGAAATACCTAATCCAGAGGAGAATGTGGTAACACACTCTGTGGAAACTCCTATGTTATCAGAACCTTTGGTCGAACAGACCAGTACTTCTGGACAAGAACCATATGTTCATAATATTGGACGAAACCAAAGAGTTGGACCATCCACCATACCATCTTCTCAGCCAACAAATCCATGGGATGGCTTGGTAGATGCTATGTGACAACAGTTAATGAACACAATGGAAAGGTGGGCAACATCCTTTTTGGATCGAATGAACAACCACCAACCAACAAATACAAGACATACAGAGGAAATTTTAAATGTTCATCAACAAAGATTGGCTAGAGAAAAACAGCCTATGCAAGTTAATGGACAAATTAATGGTCAGACTAGTACCCAAAACTATGAAAGACCATCGCCTCAGTCTTGGTATGAACCCATTTCGAGGCCTGCAGTAGGCCAAAATACCACAGTACTCAACAGTGAAGCCACACCAGTTGGTAGATCTGGCCAAGTACAAGAAACTGGCATAAGAATGGTGGCAAATCCCATGTTCGAAGCCATACCTGGCACCAGGGGTTATAACAATCCCTTATTTGAATTTATACCCGGGGGGTTGGAAGGTTTGCCTACAAATGGAAGGGACACAATACCTATTCCAACACCTTTCACAGGTCCTTTAGCAGGACAGGCTCAAAGGGGTTATCCATTTCCCCAACAGCAACCTGCGCTACAGGGGCAACCAGTCCCAAATGTACCATTGTATGGACCAAGAGGACCACAGGCACAAGTTTGTCCACCAAACCCTGTGTTTGCTCCTCCAGTAGTGGTTCAGCAAGCCCAAAATATGGTCCCTAGGGACCAAATTGCTGATATTGTTAGGGAGATATGTGGACCAATGGCTCGGGGGGTCCAGACTCCTGTATACAGAAAACCATACCCAGAGTGGGTTGATAGGGTACATGAATACCCAAGAGGGTTTAGAATACCAGATTTCACTCTATTCTATGGAACTGGAAATCAATCAACAGTAGAACATATTGCGATTATTTGCTCGGTGTGGTGAATTCGCTAATCATGACTACATAAAATTGAGATTATTTCCAAACTCTCTAAGCGGGGAAGCGTTTGTATGGTATATCAACCTTACACTGGCTCCATTCAAACTTGGCAACAGATGGAAGAGGCATTTCATGCCCAATTTTTCCAATCGGAGCGAGAGGTATCCATGGCATTTGGCAAGATTGAGTCAAAGGCACGAAGAAAAGGCTACTCAATTCATTGCAAGATTTAAAAGGGCTCAAAATAAATGTAGAGTCATCCTTCGAGCGAAATTTATGCGATTGGCTCAAAACGGTTTAGAGTTCAGGCTTCGAAAGAAGTTTGACTCAACTGAATTCAGGGATTTGGTCGAATTAACCTATAAGGTGTCTCGATATGAAGCATTACTAGAGGAAGAACAAGATCGAAACAATGCTTCATATAAGACATATTACAGAGATCCCAATTATGAGATTGATGCGGCAGAGATTGTGGGCAAAGAACCTGTAATCTGTGAAGCATTAATTCATAAGGATACGACTATCGACCAGCAGTTTAAAAAGAAAGACTTTCACAGAAAGTATTCTTTCGATTTAACAAAAGCAGATGACATTTTCGATCATTTGCTTGCAGCCAATTTCCTTAAGTTACCAAAAGGAGTAAAACTGCCTTCTCTTGATGAACTTAAAGGAAAAGTATACTGTAAATGGCATAATTCTTGGTCTCACTCAACTAAAAACTGTATTGTTTTTCGAGACAGGATCCAAGAGCAAATCCGGAAAGGAAGTCTGAAGTTCCCAACCAAAACGGAGAAAGCCATGGGAATTGACAGTAACCCGTTTCCAGAAGTTGGAGAAAGCGCAGCTAATGTGGTTGTTCCAAACTTTCAGAATCTATCTCTGCAGGAATTGGAAGAGGTCAATGTGCAAATGCATATTGCCAACCAGACAGCTGCCAAGAAAGAGACCGGGAATCTACCAGTTGTTGGCCAGAGTCTCTCACATCAGAAGGAACATTCTGATGAAGAAATATTGGACGACGATTCTTTGGAAGCAGCTGTAATGCAAAGGATGTGTCCAAGGTGTAGACTAAGCTACAAATGGTTGAAGGGGCTTCCAATTGATGGGAAGCAATACTATAAGGATGTTCAGAGACGTCCTAGAACAACCAACGCTTACAACAAAAGGCCGTACCCGGCTAGTGATAGGCAGCGACCAGTGGTGGTTGAGCCTGCAGTTGATAGAATGAATGCTAAAGGCAAAAGGCCCTTGCATGAGTCTAGGCCACTTAACTACTATAAAATGGAGAGTAGACATTCTGAAAGAAGATTTGAGAGGAGTTCAGGTTATGGGACTAAAGCCAGAGATTGGCCCCCCAGATCAACTTCACACAGAACAGAAAATGGCCGTCTCAAACAAAGTCCAGAATCAAGCTCGAAACATGAGACCAGAACCAAGCACTTACCTCCACGGCCAGTTTCGAAGATGGCTTCGAAGGTGGAAAAGGGTGATTCAACGTCTGAATCAGTAAGCTCTTGGGTGCCTGGAGTCCCAGATTGGTTTGTAATGCAAAACAAACCTAGGGAATTGTCTGACAGGAGAGATGTTGGAATCACAGGCAGAATGGTCAAGCCTCCTTTGGTGGCCCCCAACAACTGGGTATTGCTGAAGCACCCAAAGACAAAGGAGCCAAATATGGTTTCGGTTATCTCCAGATCACAAAGGAGAAAAATTCAGCGCAGGTACACCCAGTACCAGCAAGATCTGAAAGAGAGTGAAGAGAGTTCTTCACATGTCAAGACAGAAGAAAAGAAAACTTCGAAGTCAGACCATGTTCCAAAACCGACGCTGCAAAGTAAAGTGGTTTGTAGCAGAGAACAATTGGCCCAAGTTCATTCTGAACTAAAGGCCAGGGAAAAGTCCAGTTTGGCAGGATTGGAGAAGGCTCTGATGGAAAGTGATAGTGAAATAGAAGAAGAGATTGGCATGAGCCAAAAGAAGGAAATGGCGAGAAGAAATGTTGAAGCCTCCAGGGCTGACCAAACATTTCTGACTGAAAGCTTAGTTGAGAAGGATCCTTCGAAGGGATCAGTCATCAATGAAATACCAGAATGCAGCATGGAGGACGCTGCTGAAGACACTGAACAAGGTAGCCAAGAGGGGAAGAAGGTACAACCAGCCATTCAGTTTGGCTCATTCCCACCTGTATCAGTCAACATGGTACATATACTACCTCATGAATTTCAGGCTGAGGATCAGGAGGACCAAGACATGGATCCAATTCCTGTTTCTAGTGAGGAATCACAAGTGAGCATGGTACTGGATGCTCCTGAAATAGTTATTCCTATGGAAGTTGAGTCGAAGCGAGGAGGAGGTGAGCATCAACCTCTCATATCCTTTTGAATACCCCTCGAATTCCATGACCCAACATGTTAAGCCTTTGTACATTAAGGCTTTCTTTGATGGTATACAGTTAAACCGAGTCCTAGTGGATAATGGGGCGGCGGTTAATTTATTGCCGAAATCTTCTTTGAAGAAATTAGGGAAGAAGAATCCAAGGTTGATCCCAACCAGTACAACCATTGCTGGCTTTGCTGGAGATAAGCAGATGGCCCAAGGTATTCTGCCTATTAATTTGAGTGTGGGAACCAGGGATTGTATGACAGCATTCTTCGTGATTGACAGCAATGCTAAATATAATGCCTTACTTGGAAGAGACTGGATTCACACCAACAAGTGTGTACCTTCCTCTTTGCATCAGAAGATCATGATGGCTCTGGGCAATGGAGAGACAGAGGAGATTGATGCAGATCCTCAACCTTTCATAGCCTGTGCAGACTTTGCAGAGGCCAAACTATATATTGAAGGGGTAACTCCACTCAGTATATTGAGGAAAGCTGATGGCTCAGCCGAAGTGACGGCTGATGAGGAAGTTACACATCTGAAGCACTTAGTCCAAGAAAGTGCTGATGAAGAGGTTGTCGTGAAAGATGACAACGATGCCTGGTTGTAGGCAAAGAAGTGAAGAAAGAGAAGCCAATTCATTGGCTTTGATTAAATTCTCATCATTGGATGTAAAAGCAATAGTCCAGAAGGTACAGAAACAAGAGAGAGAAGCCATGACAATTGGCTGTAAACAAGAACAACAACAGGTCAGGAGATTGACCTTTGGGAAATATTGTGCATTGGACATTGAAACAAGAGTCCAGGAAATACAAGAAGAAGACGCCTTATGGACAGATTTTGTCTATGAGGAAGAAGGTAGAGATGTCGAAATAGAGAACCTAGAGGCAGAACAAGGTGAAAAGATTGCTTCAAAGGTTGAAGAAAACAAAGAGAAAGCTTTAATGAATTCTCAGACGCAGGACCCCTTAGAAGAAGTGAATTTAGGGGAAGGTTCTGTGCAGCAGCCCACTTATATAAGTACCTGTTTGAATGCTCCGGACAGAGACCAGTTGTTGGTTGTTTTAAAGAAATACAAAGATTGTTTTGCATGGTCTTATAATGAACTACCAGGATTGGATAGATCATTGGTGGAACATAGGCTCCCTTTGAAGCCTAATTTCAAGCCATACAAGCGAAACCTAGGAGGATGAGTCGAGATGTAATTGAAGGTCAAGGAAGAAATTCTTAGACTACTTAAGGCGGACTTTATTAGGATGACGGTATGTTGAATGGCTATCTAATATTGTGCACTGTAGTTAAGAAAATGGCAAAATGAGGGTATGCATCGATTTGAGAACTTAAATCTAGCAACTCCTAAAGATGAATACCCTATGCCTATAGTGGATCTGTTGGTAGAGCAGTTCGGAGGCACCAAGTTTTGTCAATGATGGATGGCCATTCGGTTATAATCAAATATGCATTGCAGAGGAAGACATCCACAAGACAAAGATTCGGATGCCACAGGAATATTGGCACATTGAATGGGTTAAGATGCCATTTGGTGCGAAGAATCTTGGAGCTACCTATCGAGAGGGCTATGAACACCATCTTTCATGACCTTATTGGAGGGTATCTAGAATGTTATATTGATGACATCGTGGTAAAATCGATCCATGGAGAAGCACTTGCTTCATTTAGAAGCGACTTTTGAAAGAATGAGGAAGTTCAAGTTGAAACTCAACCCTCTTAAATGTGCTTTTGGTGTGTCATCCGAAATTTCTTGGGTTATGTGGTGCACAAGAAAGGAATACTGATTGATCGAGAATAAAGCCAAAGCCATTATTGAAGCTAGGCCTCTATCAAGTAAGAAAGAATTACAAAGGTTCCTTGGGCGAGTTAACTTTCTTGAAGGTTTATTTCTAACACCGAGGGAAAACTAAAGTGTTCTCTTCCTTGTTAAGTGAAAGATGAAGAGGAATTTGTGTGACAGGAGCATCAAACCGCTTTCGAAGGTATCAAAGCCTACTTGGCCAATCCTCGATCTTGATGCCACCAAAACGAAATAAGCCCTTGAAGTTATACATAGCGGCAGAAGATTCATTGGGAGCTTTCTTGGCCCAAGACAATGAAGAAGGCAAGGAGCAAGCTGTTTATTACCTTAGTAGGATTTTAAATTCTTGTGAATGTAAATATTCAGCTGTTGAGAAGCTGTGTCTTGCTTTGTATTTTGCTGCAATGAAATTAAGATATTATCTTTTTCCTACAAGCTGTCTTGGTAATTGCAACCACGATTTGGTTAAATACATGTTATCTAGACCTATGTTGAGGGAAGAATTGGCAAATGGATATTAGCCTTATCGGAATTTCATTTAGAATATGTCCCTCAAAGAGCAGTAAAAGGGCAAGTATTAGCCAATTTTCTGGCAGATCATCCATCTCAAACAGAGAACCAAGAGGTAATGGAACTTGGTATGGCTAGTATTGAACCATGGCAAATGTGGTTCGATGGATCAAAAGCCAATGGATTAATTGGAATTGGTATTGTGATTAAGTCTCCAAGGGGTAGAAACCACACATGGTTTCAGAGTGGATGAAGCTAGCTGTTCCAATAATCAGGCTGAATATGAAGCCTTAATAGTAGGACTAGAAATCCTTATTGGGTTACAAGTACATGCAGTTGACATATTTGGGGACTCTCAATTGGTGGTTAACCAAGTAAAAGGGATTTTCAAGTGTCAAAGCATAAGCATCCTACCATATTATGTTGTTGCATTACATCTGCTTTCTCAGTTTCAAATAGCAAATGTAACCTATGTTCCAAGATTCTTGAACAGTAGAGCTAATGATGTGGCTCAAAAAGCTTCGAACTTCAAGAGAAGGGATAATACCCAAAGGGATATAAGCCAAACAACATATCAGAGATTAATACAACCTTTGAATAAAAGGAATGTGATCTTGGAAGTCAATCATAATGACTCACAAGAACAGGATTGGAGGCATCCAATTATGCAGTATTTGGCTGGTCCATCTTCAAAAGCCAGCAGGAAAATCAAATTACAGTCTATGCAATACATAGTATATGATAATGCTCTATACAAAAGGGGAGGAGATGGCTTATTATTGGAGTGTTTGGGTCCAAAAGAAGCATTAACAGCTATGGCTGAGGTTCACGAAGGCATTTGTGGTGCTCATCAGCCTGGTGTAAAGATGAGATGGTTGCTTCGAAGGCATTCCTATTATTGGCCAACTATTCTTAAAGATTGCATAGAATATGCAAAAGGTTGTCAGGCATGCCAAAAACATGGCACAATAAGACATGTGCCCATAACCGACCTACATGCAGTAGTGAAGCCTTGGCCATTCAGAGGATGGGCCATGGACATGATAGGTAAAATTCACCCACCTTCTTCGAAACATCATTGTTTCATTCTAGTGGCTACTGACTACTTCACTAAATGGGTCGAAGCCAAGCCATATAAGGCTGTAGACCAGACAAAGGTCATTGGGTTCATTAAAGATTTGATCCATAGGTTTGGCATTCATAAACCATAACGATTGATAATGGGCTGTGTTTGATGGGAAAATGGTGAAATCCTTTGTGGCAGAATTTGGGATTAGCCTTATTAATTCCACTCCCTATTATGCACAGGCCAATGGTCAAGCTGAATCATCTAATAAATCCTTGAAAAAAGGAATACAAAAGGTGGTGGAAGATAACCCTAGGGATTGGCATAACCTTTTGTTGGATGTTTTATGGGCTTACAGAACTTCCCCAAGATCGAGCACAGGGGTCACCCCTTATGCCTTAGTATACGGGCATGATGCAGTGTTACCTGTGGAAATTAATGTTAAATCTCTAAGGGTAAGATGTCAAGATCAATTAGAACCTGAGCAATATCATCAAAGCATGTGTTTGGAATTAGAAGGCATAGATGAAGCCAGAATTTTGGCGTTAAATAGCATTCTTTTCCAAAAGAAGAAGGCAGCCAAGAATTATAACAAGAAAGTTAAGCATATTGGCTTTGATGAAGGTGACTTGGTATGGAAAACAATACTCCCAATAGGGATTAAAAGCCATAAGTTTGGCAAATGGTCACCTAATTGGGAAGGACCGTATCAAGTTCATAGAGTTTTGCCTTTTGGGGCATACCATTTAAGAAATTTGAATGGTTATGTACATCCTAAAAAGATTAATGGCAGATATTTAAAGCCTTATTTTCCAACCATTTGGGAAACACAAGGAATAGAATAAACATTGAATACAAAACATGATACTACTCAAAGGATGGATAAAACTTGTTCTTTTATAAAGAATTAAGTACATTATGCCACAGATTGGCCCAAAAATCATTACAATGTTTCAATTGTTTTTGCACAGTTGACTTCCTACTGCTAAGTGATGGAAACAGGTGAATAGCTGCGGCCATGTCTTCTTTTCGTTCGGACAGTTCTTGGTTGGTGATTTGCAATTTGGTGTCAGTTCGAACCAAGGCCTGGTTTACTGCAGCTAAATCCTCCTCAAGTTGAGCTTTCTTCTCCAGCAGCTGAATTCGAAATTGGGAGGCAGAAGAGTGTTGTTCTTTGAGATCTGATATTTCGGTATGCACTTGAGAAATAAAACACTGATCCCTAGCCAATTTCTCATTGGCAGTATTGGCAGCATGACAAATGTTGATATAGAAATCAATAGTAGCTGCAGCCTGGGATAGGTGATTTGAGACGTTCATACTCGACTGCTCAACAATATTACAGCACTGAAGAAACCCATTCCTGATAATAGGCCTTTGTAGAGCCTCGAAGGGGATCTTCGAAAAGGAAGTCAACAGTTCCAGACATGTGTCCAAATCCACTGAAGGTGCAGGAGATTTGTTGCTAGAAGAAGGAGGACTCTCAAAAATCTTTAGCAAGGAGTCAGCTAAGACTAATGGCTCAGCTTCAGCACTAAAAGTTGGAGAGGTAGAAGGTACGTCGAAAAGACTGGCAAGCCTTCCTTCGAAGATGTCTACCTCATCCCTAGACATGAAGGGCATAGAAAGTATGGTAGTGGAAGACACAGAGGGCTGCATGGGGATGGGAGAAATGGATGGAGCATCTCTGACAGTTTCTATAGTCTTAGCCACCAATGAATCAAGTGAAGAGGGGCTGGAAATAGGCATAGGTGGTGAACCATGAATTGGGGAACGACCAGCATTCTCTGTGGAAGAATCAACTGTCATTAGGATTGGAGCTGGAATATCCTTGGAAGAAAGAAGGGCAAGGCTCGAAGAAGAAATAGGCTGAGACGGATCAAAAGTTAAAAAAGGAATATATGGCTCTAAGCCAAGGAAAAGAGAAGTAGGGATGCTTAGATTCAAAGAAGGCATATCGAATTCAGGGAGAGGAAGCGTGAGTTGGATGGTTTTCACACGTTGCATTTGGTCAATTTCAACTGAAATCGAAGGAGACCTCATTTGGAAAAAATGAAAGCGATGGTATTTGCGCAAGAGGAAGAAGTACAAAAGATTGTTAGAATTCAGTATGTAAAAGATGGCAAAAGGAAAAACAGTGGAAGTGTGAAAGAAATTACTTGTTTCAGAAGCACTGGCACTAATGAGAGAGTCGCGGAGGGAATGATGTATGGCACTTTGATGCTTTCTCATTATTTCCCTTTGCAATGCATCAACAATGACTTCTTCCCTTAAAATTTGTTGTTGCCGTCTCTTCTCGGCTCTCTCGAAGACAATTATTGTTTTGGAATGTTCCTGCTCTACTACCTTGACAGATGTCTCATGAATGGGATCTTCAATCAAGTCAGTAGTTGAAGCAGTCATTTTTCTTTTCTTTCCTATTACTTGAGCAAGTGTCTCAGAGTCAGAATCCTCGTCAGAATCGGAAGGAGAGGCATCAAAATCAGAAGAAGAAACAGTAATCTTTCTTCTCCTTTTTCTTTGAGTCAGCATTGTCCGCTCATCAATTGTCTTTTCAGCTCTGTCAACCTGAGATTCAGAATCCCCAGAAGGAAACTCTTCTTCTGATCCTTTAACAGCCGTCTCCTCATGAACCAAATCAACCACTTTTTTCCTCTTTATCAAGGCTCGAGTGACTCTGAGAGGAGTTGAAATGTGAGCAGATTGAGTTGTAGGGGGAACAGTGGAAGAAGTGATAATTTCAGTGCCTTTGGATCGGGACACATCCAACACTTTCAGTCGATCTTGAGGAGAAATGGCCAAGTACACTTCCATATTGCTCACCCACCATTTTTGGTATCTCTTCAAAAAAGTGCCTTGAGGGATGAAAGGGGTGTATTCAAAATTGGCTAAGTCATCTATAAATTTGGATTGCCTCTTCTAGCCTTGATTTTGAACCTTCAAATCTCTCTTGGTAAGGGTTAAGTTGGTGTTACTACAGAGGGTATTGGAACTCCTTGTGTAAGACCAAACTGTCTAGCAAATTGAGCAGACAAGAAGGCTCACTATGCATTTATAAGCCACAGGGTTCATGGTCCCAATAAGCAGTTCTCTAGGAATCGAATGGAAGCCCATATGTCTTTATGAATGGGTAAGTCTGAGCACATCACTCGAAAGTGACTCAACCAAGTTGGGCCTACACTGACTTCGAAAGGACGGAAACGATGATTAGGAAGGGCAGTTGGCAGCTGATAGAAGAAGGAGAAATAAAAGGCAAAAGTAGAGGGGTAAAGTGAAGCATTGGCCAGTCTTATGCCATGAGTGAAAGAGTGTAACCCATGAAATTTGAGACATTTGGATTGTAATTCAATGAAATAGGCAAAAAGCCAAAGCTGAAGGATCCAGAATGGCCCCCCTTGATTGGCATCTAAAGGTTTCTCACAGAAGAGAGAGCAAACTCTATAAACGTGGCCAAGGACATATGGAGCTAAGGCTACTCTTTTCTGTAAAACAAAGGCTTTGGCAAGAGGAGCAAATTCAGGCATGATTCTTTGGGAGGAAGTACAGAATAAGAATTTGCAAAGCCAATATAATAAGAAGGAGAAGAGTTCCCTATCAGTTACTGGACCTTCCCTTTTGTTTTCAGTCTTAACAAAATCACTGTAAGATGAAGTAAGAGAGGGAAGGGAGAAAGGAACTGTTAAATCGGGGAAATCTGGGGTAATGGGAGTGCCAATAGGGGATATCCCTAGAAGGTGACAAATGTCGAGAACGGTAGGAGCCATCATCCCACACCTAAATTGAAAGAAATTAAAGATGGGGTTCCAAAAGCATAAAGCAGCAGGAACTAAGAAAGGGTCTTCTGAGATAGTTACCCTGGATAATCGAAGAGCATCGAGAAGACGAAGCTCTTGAAGGTCTAGCGTCCTGGCAGGAACAACTCGATCGTACCATTCCTGCCATTCTGGTCTCATCGTGGGCCAACATCGGTGGGGACGATTGATTCTCCAGCTTTTCCAGTCAAGATTACTTTCGTAAAGGAGACGTTGATCCTCCAGGCGGGGATATAGGGCAGGGAGTTCAGTAAGAGTCTCCTTGAATATTGGCCCAAGCACGTAGTCTTGTTGCTCATGACGACGAGGGACAAAGATACGCCCATCAATAGCACTTTTCTGCCCAGCTTTGTATTTCTCACATTCTGTATCAATAAGCCTTTTCAAGACCACAGATGGGCTTAGACGCTCTATGGTTGGGACTTTTGATGAAGAAGAAGCCATTGAAGACTGATAAGGGTTTGTGTGTCTCAAAAGAGTAAGTGATTTCAGAGTACAAAGCGAAGGGGTTTTTAAAAGGTTTTGTGTCTGAAAAATATATTGCGTGAATCCTTATGTACGAAAAGTACGAATATGAGGAGTCTCTTCCAATATTGATAGTTTTGGAGGGAAGAACACATTCCGAATGTTAACGTCAGCTTCGAAGAGAGATATGTGGCTTCGAAGCCAATTTTGGCTCCAAGAAATCAAATAAAAGCGGCTTCGAAATACAGAATCTGGCTTCGAAGTATGCTATATGATTGGAGAAGCTAAGATGCTTGAGTATTGGTCTACTTCAAAAGGTTTAAAGACCTGTTTAAGGAACATTATTGAAAGTAATGACCTTTAAAGCAAAGCTTAGAATTCTTTAAAGAAAATCAAAACCAATCATTGGTTTTTACAAGGGAAGGTTGTCCATTGAATTAAGACAGCATAAGATGCTTTTCGAAGCAAGAAGTGGTCAACTTAAAATTGATTGATTATAGTAGCCATGACCATGCATTGGTTATAATTAGCTTTGACAAGTAAAGTTGTTAAATTCGAAGCACTAATTTTAGATAATATTAACCAAAATTGTCAATTTTTACTCCATAAGTTGGAAAAAGACATATTGGTTTCTTTTAGTGTTTCATTAAGGACAAGTGAGTCCAAATTCAAAGGATAAGATTATTTAATTTAAGGTTATAAGTTGGCTTTTAAAGTAAGAGGAAACAGAGTCAAACAATGTCAAGTACAGAAGACTTTGCTTTTCATTAGAGCCAAGACAATTACATTAAGTAATCTTATTTTGGTACAAATTCAAGCTCGTAAAAATAAGGAATAGAATAAATTACAAGATCATGAAATTTCGTCCAACAATGATCAATGAATATTTGTTCTTTCTTTATTATGTCTTCCATCTCTTCCAAAGTTGGCTGCATGAGTTGATGTGCCCTCACTTCATAATACAGCTCTTCAGCCTTTGCTTCGAAAGCCTCCTCCCTTAATTTTTGCTCCAACTCATCTATAACTAAATCATCCCAATACGCAGAATCCTTATTCTTGAAGTCTTCAAAGTCTTCAATGAAGTTTTCTGCTTCGTATTGAGCATGAATTCGAAGAGATGAAAGTTGATCCAAAGATTGAGTGGTGACTTTGGAATTTCGATGCCAATGAAGGAGTACTGGAAGTTGATCCAGGAACAGGTGAAGTTCTGCTTGGGCGATAGGATTAAGGATATGGCCCCTAGTCAGAATATCACAAGCCCATTGGAAGTTCTTAAGAGGAATGTCATCCTCAAGAACATTAAAGGGTAAATGAGAAAAAGCTGCGAGCAGAAGTTGGGCTTCTTTCCGCTCAAATGAGGTTGGGGATGATGGAGGTTTGTAAGGAGGGAAGATTTTGTCCATTGGAAGAGCAAGCCTTAATTTCTCTGTCCAAGAAAGAGTGGGAGGAGGAGAAGAAGTAGATGGTTCTGTTTCAGAAGAAGGTGTGGATGCTTCTATTTCGGAGGATGGAGAAGGTGTGGATGCTTCCATTCCAGAAGATGGAGAAGAAGAAGTGGTTGCTTCGGTTGGGGGAGATGACACAAGGATGGGAGGAACAAAGGCATTAATATAGCCAAGCCAATCAGAAGAACAAATCTGTGCTTTCTTGGCTAAGAATGAAGGGGTATATCCTTGTGCTTCTTCCAAGCACCGGGCAGGGTACATTACTCCTGTGGGCATGGAAGATGTATACCAAGCTACAAGCAAATTCTCCTCTAAACTGCGTCGAAAGTCGATGGGCACATAAGGATAAACCACCGAGCTTCGAGCGTAGGAAGGGAAATCCAAGGGGTCAGTGAACTCAATAAAATGATGATTGATCCGTTCCCTCAAGTCCCAGGACTCAGGTGCAGACCAGTTCGTCACCCCAGAAGATGAAGCTTCATCCCAAGCAGAAGGTTGTGAAGAAGAATTTCCTAATTCCATATTTGCAATTTGTTGAAGCAAAGGCTTGAAAGTTGTTTGTTCAAAGTGTGAGGGGAATTTAGAGGAAGAACTTCTTGTATCAACGAGTTCGTAAACCGAAGGATTAAGAGCAATGTGTTCGTAGTCCAAAGGTTGATAATCTGCGAAAGCCTCCATGACCTGAATATAGAGAGGCGGGTAAAGGTGGCTAATAAATGCGTGGAGATTCTTTCGAGGGGAAACAGCATTACTCAATGGCTCTTCGTATGTTCGATCATTAGAGTGAGAAGGTGATTGAGTCATAATCCGTTCGAATGCTGAAGGTATTGGAACGTCTAACAAAGTTAAGGGTTAATGCAGATGATCACCAAAATAGGTGACGGTTGTGTTTCCTGAAAATAGATTCTATGCACGTTCCAAAAAGCGAGGGAAGTTTTTTGATTCACTAATATTTCCAAGTATTGGGTATATTAGTGCGGGGGGTAATGTTGGCTACATATTTTGTAAAAGCCAATTACAATTCGACACGTAGCAGAATGAGGGTATTATTGGAAGATGATTTTAATCTTAAATCTCAACCATACACGTGGCAATAAATATTGGTTCTCAAGTGGTCTGAGTAGCATTAGATCAGGAATGAGATACAAGGTGACGTGGCTTCAACGGTTACCTATATTCAAATTCAAAAAGCAGGAGGAAGTCCAAGCGCAAGTGATGGCATAGTGGAACTATTTCTAAGGTAACATGATCAGCGATCATGGAGGAGCAGTTCGACGGTTCGAAGTACAGTTCGAAGGTCATCTCTAACAAGTATAAATAGCAAGGAAGTTCCCAGAAAAGACCCCCAGACTCAGATCATATAAACCAGTTTCTATTTCATATTTTCCTTTCCAGTTTTACCTTTCCTGTACTTTAAATACTTGTTCTTTAAATACCTGCACTGTACTTCAATTCATAGGAGTAGTTTTCAAGTAGATTCAGGTAAACCGTTGCTGTAAACTTTCTCAAGGCTGAGTTTGGACAATTGTAAGTGTTTATGTTAATGAAATACTTCAATTGCTCTTCATATTAATTGTTATTTCTCTTAATTTCTCCTAAAAGTCAAGCCACCAGTAAAAGTCCTCTTCATTGAGGCTGAAAGAACTAAAACATAGTCGCCTGATAATTGATTGGCAATTATAATTTTTGTAAGGACTGATTGATCCTTGCTGGCACGCTCGCATTTACAAATATATCCTTCGAAAAGCCAAAAAGCCAACATCTCTGTCAGATTAAAATGACATATTTTCCCTTTAGCCTTTATATATATATATATATAAAATAATACAGATATTTTGTTCATTTCATTTTAATAAAAATAACAATCATCTTCTTTAATTTAATTCACACAAAAAATGACTTTTTTGTTTTTTTCTCATTTTTTTTTATTTTTACTAAATTTTTTTAATATTTTAAGTAATATTTTATTTTTAATTTTTAGATACACATAATCTAGATATACTTAATAAGTATAATATTTTGTGTTTTTTTTTTTAATTCACCAAATACAAAAATTAAAAAAATTCAATACATTACCTTATTTTATTGTATTCAATGGATTTTTAAAAAAAAAATTGTACAAATTTTATACTTTTTAAATATATCTAGATTAAATTGATCTAATCTAGATATAATTGTGGAAATAAAAATAAAAAATTGTATTCACATATAAAAATTTATACAAAAAAATATCATAAAGATATTGTGATAGTGATATTGTTATAAATATAAATCATGTTTATAAATATTTTGTTTTAAAGTGAAATGTTACCGTTAAGCTATATTATTGTGTTTGAAAATTCTATATAAAATTTATATTTGTATATCATTATTCAATATGAATATGTTCAGGTAAAATTTAATGATGGAAAATTATAAAATATAATCATAATGATAGGAAGAAGAAGTAATAGAAAAAAGGGCAATATGATTATTTAAAAAATTTTAGGACATGACATCAGTAAATTAAGAGACAATTTGTAATGAAATTACAAACCTCAAAGAGGAGAATGTAATTTTCAAATGTGAAGAAAATCTATTTTAAACAAAAATTTCAAGCAGTATCATTGTAATTTACCCTAAATGTATAAATATTTTTTTTATCTCATATTTATAAATCTGGTTCAAAATCTTATCTATCTGTTGCATTGTCGGAACAATTATCCGGAGAGGGCACATTTTATTTTTTCAAACGATAAAGTGGGATATGAAAGCTGATCAAATTCCAGGTACAAAATTCCACGCGGTTTGATTAATGACAAATGTACATTTCCACTTCTATAAGCAAGTGAAATTTGGCAGAAACAACACACATGTGATCCGAACCAACTTGGAGTTAAACAATTAATTTATATTTAATTAATTTATTTTTGACTTAGTAATTAATTAAATTTTGTTAATGTGCTTTCTTAAAATAAAATATTGAAATGTTTAAAATTTAATAATTAGCAACTTTAATGCTACTTTTTCAATGTTACTCTTCAATTTTTATTAGCTTTAGTATGACAAATATATATATTTTTATTTTACTTAACTAATTTTTTACCTATGTATTTTAACGTTATTGTATATTTTGGATTCATTTGGAAAGTGAGTTAACTTTTTAACTTTTTGTTATTTTAGTCTGAAGTTAAAAACTCTCATTTGGAAAGAATTTTTTGGCTTTTTTGAATTTGTGTAAGAAAAAAAATATAATGATTATGGATTTGATGTGATGTATTGTCTTATTAAGTTAAAAATCCTATTTTGTCTTTTTGCGACTAAAATAGCCCCAAACCCATCCCAACCCAACCCTTCTTTCCAAACGAAGCCTTATTTATTTATTCTAATTTTTTTTTTTTTGATTAAAATAGCTATTGAAGAGAAAAAGATTATGAAATTAACTATAATAGTCTATAAACTTTTTTTAAAAAGCTAGTTGGAGATGTTTTAAATCCTGAAGGACATACATTAATAATACTCTAATTATTATAATGAGATAACAAATATTTATAGAATTTTGTTAATAAATATTATGTAAATATTGATTAACAAAATATTAAATAATTATACATTATTAATGACACATATTCTCACAATTAACTAACAGTTTTAAAATAACTTATCATAAAATTATAATAGGAAATTACTAAAATTCTTTTTATAACTTTAATTATTAATATATATATATATATATATAATATTTTCAATATTTTATTATTATTATTTTTTCTACAACTACTTTTATGTTATTTGTCTAAATTATAATTCCAAAATAATTTATGGCAGATAATCCTGTCCGAAAAATATAGCCATTACATTAGAAAATTTGAAGTGTGGCCGTGTAAAAAATTAGGGAAAAATTAGGAATCATGAAATTTTTTTCATAAAAATGATCATGAAAGATTTATGCTTTTTGGATTATCTTGATTAGTATGTAGTGTTTTATTTTAAGTATAATCTAAGGGTTACAAAGTTTCATAATTATTTTCATGAAAGATTTTTCATGATACCTAAGCATTGCTGAAAAAATTAATTTATTTTTTTAATTAAAAAAGTATTACTATAATGAAATAAAGTAGAATAATTAATTTTATTTTGAAGAACAAAGTGTAGGAGACATTGTTCATCTCAGAATCCTTGCAAACAAACAAACAGACAGTCAAGCTTGGAAAAAATTCACAATTGTCCGTCTCTCATGCTTTTATGAAAATGGAGATCGATGCATCTGCAAACAACAGCGAAGAACGCAGTTGCAGATTTCAATTCATTGAGATTTTTTGGAAGAATATTGATGATCAATTTTTTCGACCACTAGGGACCAGTATTCAAATGGAGTTGAGTCGGCCTATCAAACTATTTTTTCGCAAGAAAACTTTGCACAAAGCTTGCGAGGACGGCGATTTGAAATCTGTGGAAGAATTGATTCGAGAGAACAAAGACTCGTGTTTGGCGAAGAACGAGTTTGGATTAACGCCTCTTCATATCGCTGCACAGAAAGGTAGAATTGATGTTGTAGATTTGATTTTGAAATATTGCCCTGAAGCTGTGAAAGAGGTGACTGCGAAAACAATGAGGACTTGTGTTCATGTGGCTGTTAATCATAACCAGATCGAGGTTGTTATGCACTTGCTAAGATGGGTTATTGGAGAACGGCCTGACTTTCTCTATCTTCTTAGTTTGAAGGATTATAAAGGAAAAACTGCTGTTCAATTCTCTACTTCAAGCAAACAATTCCAGGTATTTGTTTCTCTTCCTTTCAATTCATCACATATACCCAAAACCCGAAATTGGTTCTTGGTTTCTTTGGGATTTGTTTAATTAAATCTCTGACTTGTTAATCTCAGCTGCTGAACGTTATCCATCGATTATTCGTTTTACTGGTGAAAAGTCATCAATTTTTGTCATCCCTGAAGAATTCGATAAAATGTGTCAATGGCAGAGTACTATGATCTTGTTTGTGTTTAGTATATATATATATATATTTTTTTCAAATGTTTGGTTAATAGAATTGAATTTATGAGACTTCTGAATTGAAATGTTTCTGGGTTATGGGTTCTTGAAACTTGTCTTTGAAAGTTAGTTTTTTTGGTTCTATTCATGCCATTTATCTGAGATTTTATTTTATTTATTTATTTATTTATTTATTTTTCCCTTTGTTGAATTTGTTTTAGATATAGTTTTTATAAAAAATTTACATGGGAATTTTTATTTTTTTTCAAAGAAAAACATTTTACATCAAACTAAACATAGTTTTAGAAACAGAGGAAAAATTGAAAAAAAATAATAAAAAAAAATTAAAGAAAAAATAGACAATATGCATATTTTACTATGTTTTTCATCATTTTTTTGGTATGTTGTTTCTCATATTATCGTGCTCTGCTTTCACAAACGGAGGAATTCACAGTTAAATGTAATTGCAGATTATAAGAGTATCGCTTCCCTTGAACCCTGGTGGTTCTGTGGCTCTCGACATCTCGTATGATCTACCTCATTCAGAGAAGATAGATTTCGAAATTGACGGAATCGATGAAGAACCTAGGGCCATGATAGGTTGGGATTTAACCAAACAAAAATCATCCACAGTGATCTTTATAGTGACAATGACTCATATGATATACCTCAATCAAAGAATATGGATATCGAAATTGATAGGACCCTTCAACAACGTAGAGCGATGTTGGCTTGGGATTTAACCAAACAAAAAATCAAGCACAATGATGTTTATGGTGACAATGGCTCATATGATCTACCTCAATCAGATAATATGCATATCGGAATTGGCAAGATCCGTCAAGAACCTAAGGCTATGATAGCCTGGGATTTAACCAAACAAAAAATCAAGCATAGTGATGATTATAGTCATGGAGGATTGTCCAACGGCTCAAGGGAATTAACCACACAAAAAATGAAGCACAATGATGATTGTAGTCATAGAGGGCTGTCCAATGGGTTATCAGAAATGAAAAAATCTAAAAACCTCCTAGATGTTGATTTGTGATTATGTATCAATTTTAAGCAGAATATAACAATCCCAATCAAACAATCAAGAGAAAGAGACACAAAGATTTTACGTGGAAAAATCACAATTGGACACCTTCCAATTGTGATCAAAAAACCACGGGCAACTGCTACAAGAACAATCCACTAAGAAGATTTAAAGGAATTACACAGGTATCACTCTCAATTATCTAGCGAATCCACAATGCCTAATTGAACCAACCTCTATGTGTCTCTTCCAACCCCATCTTCACCACGGAATTGTCTTTCTGATGAGCCACTCCGGATTCCACCAAAGCTTCAGGCTCGAATTCTTCAGAATCCACAACTGAAGAACAACTCTCTCTTTTGTGTATAACAAACAAACCTTTGATGTACTCTCTTTAAACCATGAGTTGAATACTCAATAAAAACATCAAAGAAAACTTAACAAAATATCTCCAGATATAACCCTTAAGAACCAAAAAGAAGATCTGGAGAGATTCAATGAATGAATCAATGAATAGACTAGATTTGGGAGAAACCCAACTATTTATAGAAAACCAAAGCAATCCTAGTTGGGAAAGAAAACCAACTTCTTGCAGAACTCCAAAGTAATCCTATTTTTGAAGGAAACCAACTACTTAAAGAACTCTTGTTACAACCTTGGTTTTGATCCATGGAATTTGACAACAAAAGGTCCTAACAATCTCCCCCTTTGTCAAATCCTGGATAAAACCAATTTAAAACAAATTTCCTAACAAAATCACAAGCAAAGACCACCAACTATGAACCAACACTCAAATCCATGCTCTTGAACAATTATCCTGAAATAAAATAACCACACACAAGCCAACCAAAATATGTGGAACTGGATTAAATAATAAAATATAAATCAATCCATAAACAAAATACTAACAATCCAACTGTACCAAAGAAGGATATAAGCAAAAGTAAAAACACTGTACCATCAACCAAACTACTATACCATCAATATACATCAAACACTGGTAGTGATGAGCCAAACTCCCCCTCATTAAAAACAACCACAAACACTGAAAACAGTGAACAAAAAGAAAAACGACAAAAATAATATGGTGGAGCAAGCAAGGAATTTCAGATTTGTACCTTGAAACACACAAGATTATCCAAGAAGCACAATTACTTGAAAACACAATGTGCACAGCCTCTAGAAAATTCCTCATAAAAGAAAGTGATGCATTATGTGAAAAGCATAGATCCCATGATAAAGGTGTGTGTGTGACTCTTGGAGTTCGACAAACACAAGATTCAAATTCTAGTAGTGATATAAAAGTTGGACCTCCGACAAGAGAATCTAAGCACAACTACGGAAAGTCAAACCACTAGGAATCAAGGGGTATTTGGTGAGTAAAGGCGGAGGCTCCTCCTCAATCAGTGAATCTTTTTTTTTCACATCTTTTTCTTTGCTTTCTTTTGCACATTTTTTTTTCCTTCTTCTTCTTCTTTTTTTTTTTTTCTTTTGCACACTCATTGGCGGCTGACACGCTCAAGAGTATGAAAACCGAACTAGAGAAGCATGGATATAATAAGGATGGCCTGGTTGGTGACTCTGAGGTAGCCTTTTCCTCATGCCTGGACTACAAAGAATAGAGGGGAAAGCCATGGAGATGCAAAAAGATGGAAGGTGGTTAAGAGACTCAACATCACCCATGATATGCTAGTATAGGTCAATTCCTCTAGAAAAGCAAAAGATACAATGCCAGAAGTCCATATGAAAACATAATCACTAAGGCGGAAGACTCCCAAATTTGCTAATCCAAGAGTGTGTACAGAATGAGACATACTAATCAAAAAACACACACTCCAAAATGAGTAATGACCACAGAAAACACACACATATTAACATGTAATGGATATTCTCATCAATTCCAATATGCACCAAGGACTACTCAAAAATTTCAAGCTTGCAGAACCATACTAAGAAAATCTTTTTGGGATTTTTTTTTTCTTTCTTAAACAAAGCAAGACAAAAAAAAAAAAAACTAACATGCACACATAAAAAAAACACACAGAGACCCAAAAAAAATAAACACATTAACACAAGTCAAGTTTTCTTACCCAAATCTTTTTGATCTTAACGAAATCAGGTCTAGCGGTCTTGGTAAGTGTCGTGGTGTTGTGAACACCCTCATGAATATTGGTATTCCGCTTAGACATGTAAGGCTGTCTCCTAACCCAAAAAGTATTCAAATTTCTACCCTTTTGAGACACTCTCCCATGCAACTTATAACAATAAGGGCGAATATGACCATGCATACCACAATGTTGACAAATAAAAACAGGGTGTACCTTCTTTTCTTTTACCTTACCAACTCTAGGGAGTTTGAGAAGTCTTTTCTCTTGTTGAATCTTTTGTCCTCCCTTTCTTTGAGTTCTTGTATCATGAGATGTGGAAGCATTCTGTTTTTGCTCTTTCTTACCTCCAAAGCCAATGCCACTCTTGTCTGAACAGATTTGTTGAGACCCAATGATATCCTCCAAAGTCTTCGATCCTTTGTTCCAAAGACCAATGGTAACCATAGCACACTTGAGCTCTTCCTCTTTCTTGATCATTAGTTCTTCCAAAGCAACTTGAGACATCTCAAGAGATTCAATCTTTTCTTCAAACATGGCATGGGTTTTGCTGTAGCTCATTCCTCTCTATCTCACAAGTCAACAGTTTTGCACAAAGAATTTGTTGATCATCAGCTATCTTGATGGCATTGATTCTAGCCTCGGAAATCTCCTCCTTAAGTTTGACATTCTCACTTTCACATGCTTTGAGTTTTGTTGTGAGTTTGTCATTTAATTTAAATAACTTAAGAGACTCCTTATACAATTTTTTATAAGCTTGCTCAAGCTCTTCATCATCATCACAAATTGAATCCATTATCACAAATCAAACAAGATCTCGTTCTAAAAGAATTTAAAAAAAAAAAAAAAAAAATAGAACGACCCACTCTGATACCAATTGAAAAAATCTAGAAACCTCCTAGATGTTGATTTGTGATTATGTATCAATTTTAAGCAGAATATAACAATCCCAATCAAACAATCAAGAGAAAGAGACACAAAGTTTTTACGTGGAAAAATCACAATTGGACACCTTCCAATTGTGATCAAAAAACCACGGGCAACTGCCACAAGAACAATCCACTAAGAAGATTTAAAGGAATTACACAGGTATCACTCTCAATTATCTAGCGAATCCACAACGCCTAATTGAACCAACCTCTATGTGTCTCTTCCAACCCCATCTTCACCACGGAATTGTCTTTCTGATGAGACACTCTGGATTCTACCAAAGCTTCAGGCTCGAATTCTTCAGAATCCACAACTGAAGAACAACTCTATCTTTTGTGTATAACAAACAAACCTTTGATGTACTCTCTTTAAACCATGAGTTGAATACTCAATAAAAACATCAAAGAAAACTTAACAAAATATCTCCAGATATAACCCTTAAGAACCAAAAAGAAGATCTGGAGAGATTCAATGAATGAATCAATGAATAGACTAGATTTGGGAGAAACCCAACTATTTATAGAAAACCAAAGCAATCCTAGTTGGGAAAGAAAACCAACTTCTTGCAGAACTCCAAAGTAATCCTATTTTTGAAGGAAACCAACTACTTAAAGAACTCTTGTTACAACCTTGGTTTTGATTCATGGAATTTGACAACAAAAGGTCCTAACAATCTCCCCCTTTGTCAAATCCTGGATAAAACCAATTTAAAACAAATTTCCTAACAAAATCTCTCAAGCAGTACCACCAACTATGAACCAACACTCAAATCCATGCTCTTGAACAATTATCCTAAAATAAAATAACCACACACAAGCCAACCAAAATATGTGGAACTGGATTAAATAATAAAATATAAATCAATCCATAAACAAAATACTAACAATCCAACTGTACCAAAGAAGGATATAAGCAAAAGTAAAAACACTGTACCATCAACCAAACTACTGTACCATCAATATACATCAAACACTGGTAATGATGAACCAAACTCCCCCTCATTAAAAACAACCACAAACACTGAAAACAGTGAACAAGAAGAAAAACGACAAAAATAATATGGTGGAGCAAGCAAGGAATTTCAGATTTGTACCTTAAAACACACAAGATTATCCAAGAAGCACAATTACTTGAAAACACAATGTGCACAGCCTCTAGAAAATTCTTCATAAAAGAAAGTGATGCATTATGTGAAAAGCATAGATCCCATGATAAAGGTGTGTGTGTGACTCTTGGAGTTCGACAAACACAAGATTCAAATTCTAGTAGTGATATAAAAGTTGGACCTCCGACAAGAGAATCTAAGCACAACTACGGAAAGTCAAACCACTAGGAATCAAGGGGTATTTGGTGAGTGAAGGCGGAGGCTCCCTCTCAATCAGTGAATCTTTTTTTTTCACATCTTTTTTTTTGCTTTCTTTTGCACATTTTTTTTCCTTCTTGTTCTTCTTTTTTTTTTTTTTTCTTTTTTTTTTCTTTTGCACACTCATTGGCGGCTGACACGCTCAAGAGTATGAAAACCGAACCAGAGAAGCATGGATATAATAAGGATGGCCTGGTTGGTGACTCTGAGGTAGCCTTTTCCTCATGCCTGGACTACAAAGAATAGAGGGGAAAGCCATGGAGATGCAAAAAGATGGAAGGTGGTTAAGAGACTCAACATCACCCATGATATGCTAGTATAGGTCAATTCCTCTAGAAAAGCAAAAGATACAATGCCAGAAGTCCATATGAAAAAATAATCACTAAGGCGGAAGACTCCCAAATTTGCTAATCCAAGAGTGTGTACAGAATGAGACATACTAATCAAAAAACACACACTCCAAAATGAGTAATGACCACAGAAAACACACACATATTAACATGTAATGGATATTCTCATCAATTCCAATATGCACCAAGGACTACTCAAAAATTTCAAGCTTGCAGAACCATACTAAGAAAATCTTTTTGGGATTTTTTTTTTCTTTCTTAAACAAAGCAAGACAAAAAAAAAAAAAAAACTAACATGCACACATAAAAAAAACACACAGAGACCCAAAAAAAATAAACACATTAACACAAGTCAAGTTTTCTTACCCAAATCTTTTTGATCTTAACGAAATCAGGTCTAGCGGTCTTGGTAAGTGTCGTGGTGTTGTGAACACCCTCATGAATATTGGTATTCCGCTTAGACATGTAAGGCTGTCTCCTAACCCAAAATGTATTCGAATTTCTACCCTTTTGAGACACTCTCCCATGCAACTTATAACAATAAGGGCGAATATGACCATGCATACCACAATGATGACAAATAAAAACAGGGTGTACCTTCTTTTCTTTTACCTTACCAACTCTAGGGAGTTTGAGAAGTCTTTCCTCTTGTTTAATCTTTTGTCCTCCCTTTCCTTGAGTTCTTGTATCATGAGATGTGGAAGCATTCTGTTTTTGCTCTTTCTTACCTCCAAAGCCAATGCCACTCTTGTCTGAATAGATTTGTTGAGACCCAATGATATCCTCCAAAGTCTTTGATCCTTTGTTCCAAAGACCAATGGTAACCATAGCACACTTGAGCTCTTCCTCTTTCTTGATCATTAGTTCTTCCAAAGAAACTTGAGACATCTCAAGAGATTCAATCTTTTCTTCAAACATGGCATGGGGTTTGCTGTAGCTCATTCCTCTCTATCTCACAAGTCAACAGTTTTGCACAAAGAACTTGTTGATCATCAGCTATCTTGATGGCATTGATTATAGCCTCGGAAATCTCCTCCTTAAGTTTGACATTCTCACTTTCACATGCTTTGAGTTTTGTTGTGAGTTTTTCATTTAATTTAAATAACTTAAGAGACTCCTTATACAACTTTTTATAAGCTTGCTCAAGCTCTTCATCATCATCACGAATTGAATCCATTATCACAAATCAAACAAGATCTCGTTCTAAAAGAATTTTTTTTTAAAAAAAATAGAACGACCTGCTCTGATACCAATTGAAAAATCTAGAAACCTCCTAGATGTTGATTTGTGATTATGTATCAATTTTAAGCAGAATATAACAATCCCAATCAAACAATCAAGAAAAAGAGACACAACGATTTTACGTGGAAAAATCACAATTGGACACCTCCAATTGTGATCAAAAAACCACGAGCAACTGCCACAAGACAATCCATTAAGAAGAATTAAAGGAATTACACAACTATACTCTCAATTATCTGGCGAATCCACAACGCCTAATTGAACCAACCTTTATGTGCCTCTTCCAACCCCATCTTCACCACGGAATTGTCTTTCTGATGAGTCACTCCAGAATCCACCGAAGCTTGGGCTCAATTCTTGAGAATCCACAATCAAGAACAACTCTCTCTTTTGTGTATAACAAACAAACCTTTGATGTACTCTCTTTAAACCATGAGTTGAATACTCAATAAAAACATCAAAGAAAACTTAACAAAATATCTCCAGATATAACCCTTAAGAACCAAAAAGAAGATCTGGAGAGATTCAATGAATGAATCAATGAATAGACTAGATTTGGGAGAAACTCAACTATTTATAGAAAACCAAAGCAATCCTAGTTGGGAAAGAAAACCAACTTCTTGTAGAAAACCAACTTCTTGCAGAACTCCAAAGTAATCCTATTTTTGAAGGAAACCAACTACTTAAAGAACTCTTGTTACAACCTTGGTTTTGATCCATGGAATTTGACAACAAAAGGTCCTAACAAGAAATAAGCACTATTATGCGCATTGTTGGATTCGGAAATGTTTTGCTGCTGATAGCCACTCTGTTTGCAACAATAACCTTCCAAGTACCTTTTCACCTCCTTAGAAGCACTTCCAAAGATTGCTATATACATGATTCAATCATGTACCGCTTGCTCATGTTGTTGAATTCCATGGTGTTCATCGCATCAGTGGGCATTTTTATATTCCTTCTGCATGAATTCCCACTAAAGCCTTGGCTTCATATCTCAATTTCAGCTCTATTTGGTTCTTATATGTTCTCATTGAAGGCAGTATCACCCAATGAAGGTCCAGCTCTATTCTTCATTTCGATTCCCATTTTGTTGGTTGGCATCTGCAAGAAACTTTATGGCTTTTCAAGCAAAAGTCTTCTGTGAGCACTTGAAGTTATATTACTTGTGGTTGTTCATGTTGCTTTAGTATGTATGGTTGTTCAATTGAAGTACTTATATGTGTTTAAAATAATGGCTATATAGCCAATGGAGCGACATTGGTGTTCTCCCTCGTGGTTCGTTTCCCTTCCTGTTGTGGGACTTGCAGCAAAATTTGTATTGTATGTGTACTACTTCGCTTGTAGAAAGTTTTGTAACTAATGTCTACTATTGCATGAAAAACAACTTAATATGTCATGCCTTGTCACGTCTTTATGCAGACATTTGTTTTGTGTTTTGGGCTCAACATGTCTATTTTCATAATAGTTGTGTGTGAAATTCATGAAAAAGTTTTTTGTGTTTTGCGCTCAACCTATCTATTTGCAGGCTAGTAGTGTGTGAAATTCATGAAAGTGTTTTTTGTGTTTCGGGCTCTACATATCTATTTGCAGACTATAGCATGCGAAATTCATGCAGGCTTTCATTGAAATATGCAAAACATTGCCTGTGAATTGTATTTCAAAACTGAAACTATTTCTAAATAAAATGCATCATAGCTAAACTGTGGGAATTATCTGCAAAACATCTATTTTTGTTGCCGCTTCCTTAGTTCTTAGCCATCATAGTAGAGTAGTGGCTCATGAATCATCCAACAATCATGAAAAACATTTTCCTATCCCTTGTTCTTTATTAGCATGCTCTCAATTACAAATGCATTATCATGATGATCAAGTTGAAAATTGACAAAATGTTAGGTGCACAAAATTAGAACACAGAAAGTGCATAATATGGCTAGGATTTGTCTTCCCACACTACACCCAAGATCAATCTCAGCCGCACATTATACTTTCTCTGCTCTTCTCTTTGTTTTATTTCTGTGCACTTACGTTTTTCAAAAACTAATTTGCCAATCATGAACTTGGAAAATCCACAACATATGACCCAATGCAAGTCCTATAAAGTCCATGAATATAGGTCCAACAAATTAGTAAATAGCAGAAGATAGATAATTAAATTAAATTAAGGGTTAGAGAGTAAAGAGGTCTTAATTTTTACATGAAGCATTTTTCAGAAGGCTGTCATACTATATATATGGCTAAGTGTGTCAATGGATGCCCAATTGAGTAGATGTGTAATAATGCCTTGTTCTGGCCTATTTTGCTTCTAGCTAGGCCTGGTCCTAGCACAAGTGGGCTCAGACCCAAGCCCCATCTAGCTAAAGTTGGATATGGGCCAAGCCCATACATTGGGCTTTGATTGTCCCCTCATCTAGCTAAAGTTGACTGAACACTGGAAGCCCACATAATTGGGACTTTTAATCATTCATTTATCTTCAACTCTTACAACCAACAAATAAAGTGGAAGAGAAAATTGCATTGTTTTGCTTGCAACTTCAAATGAAGATCGCAATACACCATCAACAAAAATAATTATTGGATAACATATATAGAATTAAACTATAAAAATGTATCCAAAAACAATAGCATGTTAACATAATATAAGACTCTGATACTTTTAGGATGAAGCCATTGTGCTAACATGCATATTTTTTAAATACTTTTTTTATAGTTTAATTCTATATAGGATCCGATTTTTCTTCATATGGAGAGAAATGAACTAGATTTCTCTCTAACTCTAGAAAAAAGCCGAACTTGATTATATATATGTAATCTAAGTTGCATTTTCAAGTTGGCGATTTGCAGAGAAAATTCGACGTGACACCTCGAACATTAAAGCCAATAATGGAAAAGCCAATAAGATTTAAAAAAAGCCATACATCCATACTAGCTAGAAGCTTGGAATGCGACCTAATGAGAATTTTGGCACCTTCACCTTCAATATGGAAACATAACTGAAAAAGATGGCGGTCACAGCAACACATAGAAGTGCACGGTAGCAAAACGACATTTCTTCAATCATTGACCAAATTGAAAGAACTGTGAAAAGCAAACTCACTGCAAAAGCTATTGTCAATAACACAATGGTGAAGAAATCATTGGGACACTTGTTAAGGTGAAATAAATCTCCAAGTCCGAGTCTGAGCTTTTCAATTTTTTCAGCATGGTGGTCATTTATAGCGCAAAGAGCCGCAATTGCACAACCTGCTATTAAAGTGAAGAATGTCATCAACACGGCTTTGATTGAGAGGTGAACATAGTCAAGCATCGGCCAATTTGGAACTGTATGGTCATGATGACGATCGTTGCCTCCTGTGGTATTTGGACGATCCACAACTACTCTTCCGTTGTGTTCTTCGTGATTGTCCATTGGAATCTGAATCATGTTTAACTACTAGATGAGCTTAAAAGATTTGAACCATATATAGCAAATTCTAGTATGGCATTAAAAATTGCTTGATTAAGTAAAAAACAAAAACAAAAAATCAAAGTAAGATTTTGATAAAATACGTGGTGCTAAGTGTAATTAATCAATTTTCTATTTTGTAAATGCTAGTTTAAGTTACAAGAAGATATAGAGAAAGCATAGAGTTAGAGAGTTAGCAAGGTGATAAGTCACCGAAATTTCTCTCTTTCTCATTTTATAATTTCTTTATTTCTTTCTATTTTCTAGGGGAAGGGATGGGTGGAGGAGAATGAAAAAAAATCACCTAGAAGGAAAAAAAAATAACAAAAAAAATTAATCTCAAACAACCACTAAGATTAAAATAGAGAGAGAAGGAAGGAGAGAACACATCGATTATGCGGTCTTGATTGACACCATCTCTATTTTCATCGTGGTAACCATCCTGGTTCTCAATACTAGCGGTATCAGTTGTGGTGTCGTCTTCCTCAATTGCTGTTTGATCCATTTCCACTCTGATATTCTCGCATGTAGTTAGAAGGTGAAGGCTTGAAAGTTATATATACACTTTCATAGCTCAATATATATGTTTTGGTTGTTTCTTTGGAAGTACTTTGGTTTATATCAATAAATCAGTTTTAATTAATGCAATGTATTTCTTGTTAGTTATTATATTGTTGAGGGGAGGGACGAGGTCAAGCATGCCGTTTGCTTTCTCTGGGACAAAACGGTGATGTTTTTGCTAGAAGCATGTGGATCAATCTAAACCATAGATTGGACAACGTAATGAGGTGGCATAATCTCATATCCTTGACTGGACCATCCAGTTTAAGAGCAAAGATGGGAGAAGTAATTTTCTTAAAAAAATGAGCGTAGCTTATATCAACCATTTTTAAACTGGTGTGATTTCGAGGCTCGACTTAATATTTTAACAATACACTACAAATATATTTTTTGAAATTTATTAAAGGATTAGGATTTACTCTAGTCCAAAAATTTTAGACTTGAGGGCGTTATTTGGGCCTGTGAGGTTCACCACATATCTCGTTTCGATGATTCAAATCGTTTATTTTGTCGAGTACTTTTCTATTTCATCCACACAAAAATTAGATCAATTCAATAACTATAACTTCTTCAACTTATTGTGTTTGTCACTAAAAAAATGTATGGTTTATTTAAAAACACAATTGTTGTCTATTTTTTAGTGAAAAATTGAACAAGTTACAATTATCGGATCAACTTTTTTTTTCGTAAAGAAATACATGAAGTGCCTAATAAAATGAACGGTTCGAATTATCAAAACAAGGCCTATGGTGGGCCTCACGGGTCCAAATAGTGCCATCTAATCTAGAACATGGACCGGAAGAGATTCCCCTCCTTTATCACAATATAAATTATCTTTTGTGATTTTTGAAATTATATTTCTTCCTTTTAAATTTTTAATTGCTTAACAAATGATGCCTTTAAGTTAATCAATTAACAAATTTTAATAATATCAGAAAATATATAGATTAATTACCTAAAAGTTCTATCTACATATTTAGTGGTAGTTTAGGTCCTATCAAAAAAGTTTTGAACAAATAAGTCCCATTTACAGGCAAAAAGACGTTTTGCCCTTTTAATCCCAAAATTGAGAATGTTCTCAATTTTAAAACTGAGAATGTTCTCAATTTATAATTATCAAAATTAAGAAATTTCTCAAATTTTTTTCTAGTATGAACTTAGAATATTATCAAAACTATCAAAACTAAGAAATTTATAATGATCAATTTTGAGAAATTTTTCAATTTTTTTCATGATTAAAATTGAGAATATTATAAACTGAGAAGGTTCTCAATTTCAAAAAACCCTAGATCTCTCTCTCTTTAACGGCAGTGGCATCCGTGAACTCAGTGAAAACCGAGATCTCATAATCAGTGGACTCATCGCCTAGCTTTTGAGTGCCTCCGATTCTGGACCATTAATCCGAAACTCGGTTGGTAGAAGCAGACAGTACAGAGAAGAGAAGTTTGGTTTCTTGAGAATATAAACTCCTTGAATTCCCACATCCATGTCAACTTACTCAGCTCAGTATACACTAGGCCAAGAGGCTTATTCTCTGCCACAATCCAAACCACATAGCTCTGCTTTTGATCTTTCTCTTTAAACTCCATCTTTGGAGGATCAACCGTTACCTTTGCACCTCTTGGTGAGGTAACAATTACGGTATAAGTTGCTTCTAACCCACCACCATCACCGACCAGAGTAATAACAGCAACTTAAAATTTCGACGATTTTGATGACATATCGAAAGTAACAGTGACTGCAGGGTAGTTGAGTTCCCACGGCCGCCATGTCTTTCTCTGCTACAAAAGTCCCCATAAATGGCCTGCCAGTGTCGAAGATCCACCTAACCCTCCGAGAGACCTTGAATTTCAAGTGGTGATGAGGCAAATTGGCGACGATGGAGAGCGACAGAAGGGAGACAGAAGGTGACATCGAGACAGCTTGCTGGAGTTTGTTGGAATGGTAAATTGGTCTATTAAAAATTAATGGGACTTGAAGGAGCAAATAATTTTACCTAGGACTTAATGGATTATAAGTTCACAAAATGGGACTTGTATATAAATGGCCCAAAATATATTTTAATTAACAATTCTGATAATTTTATTGTTGCAATAAGAGAATAGTTAAATTTTTTTATTTTTTCTATAAATAAAAAATTTTAACAATGAGTTATAGTAATTTTCAAAATCATAAGAGACAATTCGTATTTTAAACAAAACTTAAGAGATATATTTGTAATTTATTCATATTAAGGTTGGTTGAAAAAATAATAAATGCAGAAAATATAAATAAAATATAGGTAGCCATAACTTCAGCCAAAAAAAAAAAAGAAGAAGGTATTTTAGAAGTAGATTCAAGATGGGGATTCTATTTATACCCAAAATATTATTTAGTACGCTCAATTTTTTAGTATCCTCCTATTAAATTATTTATGATTATAATTTACTCTCAATATATCTTATCTTTTTTTACAAATTAACCTTTAAGATAAAATCATTATTTATGATACATCCAAATAATAAATAAATTAAAAACCCTAAACTACATTACTTTAAAAAGGGAAAATAATACAGAACTCTAAATTTAGGCCTCTAATTTGAGCTCTAGTGATGTGGTAAAGCAAAAAATAAAAAAATAAAAAATAAACTAATACAAAATATCACATCACATGATAGGCCTCACCCATTAGCTCATCTAAAATTAACCCGTTAGAGCTCTCAATCTTTTTTTCTTTTAAAAAATCCATAAACATATTTCTTATTACAGAACCACAGCATACATATTTCTCATTCCTTTTGTTCATTGAAGGAGAGTTCTGGCTAAATATAAGCGATTTCAGATAACCATTTGAATTCTGAACCATCCCTTTCATCTTCTCATGTGCGGATTGGTCTATTTCAGTTGCATTCACCATTGATTTCAGCAAGTCCACAGGTTCCGTTGGTAATGAGATCCTTGACATCCCAATCATAGGGTAAGATAGAGGCTATTGCATACATAGAAGACTGGAGAAGTGGAGAAAGAAGAGGCGATTGGAGGAGGAAAAGGATGCCATTGACAATTCTTCCAAGTTCCAAGTTCAAGACACTTGCTGAAAAGGCTAGAAAGAATAGGCAGTAACTCTGTGTTTGGGTGGAGTGGATTGAAATTTTAAAGTGAATAAGAAGATGAATAGAAAATAATTGAAATTTTGAGAAGAAAATGAAGAGACTTGAATATAAAAAATATGTATAAGTGATTAGAGTGTACCATAATAAAAAAATAATATTATATTTTAGAAATTTAATATGCATCGTCCTTTTTAGTAAATTTACATGAGAGTATAATAGGAACTAAAGAAAATTTTATTTCTATACACCTCTTTATCTCAGTGTACACACGTAATGGAATTTTATTTTAATGACAATTATACCTTAAAATAAAATAACCATGACATCAAAACCATAACCAACCCATCTCATCTCTCCCCTCTCTCTACCACCAACAACAACAAACAAACCCACAAATCCTTTTTGTTTTCTTCCTCTCTCTTTTTAGGATCAATTTAATTTGTTTCACGGTTACGAATACAATGGAAAGCAGCATAGAGAAAGACGATAACAACAATCAAATAGTATCTTCTTCCTCATCATAATCGCCTCTACCACCATCACCACAAACCCACCAATTTGATTTTATGGCGAGCTTTGCTTTCTAAGAAAGCCCTCTTTAGCAAACCATTACCGATTTTTTATATTTTTGTCGGAAATCAACTGTTGAAATTATTATTTTTGTTCGAAAAACAATTTTAATAAAAAGAGACAGCTTCAAGACAATAATTACAACAAACACAATTCGAAATCATCATATTGAATGAAACAACATCTCTTTTAGACATTTTATTGAACACTTAGTGAGCAATAAAAAACTGATTGCATTTATAGTACAGACTTAGAAGCTTGTTCCATAAGGAGATAAATCCATCAAAATCAAGATTTAGGAGTAGGGTATGGACAGATAAACCAGTCTGAAAGTCTCTGGAATTAGTGCATTCTTGCAATACATGGTTCAAATGTTGCAATTCGACAGGAGTGGAGTAGCTAAGACTTGGTGATTCAAATGGGTTTTTGTCAATAGCGTTGGTTAAGGTGGAGATGGTACTAAGACGTTGGCACATAAAGAAGAGAAGATTGTGGTGAATGCAAAAGTATCTATCATCTTGTTAAGGTTATAATTGGAATATGTGGTGTGTGGAATGAAATAAATAATACCTAATTAAATTCATAAGTATGTGAACTAAGAAATGATGTGCACTGAAGTACATAAGTGTGTAGAAATAGAATTTTTTAAAATTTTAGTTAAACATACTAAGGGGTGTTTTGGGAAGTTGGTAAAAAGCTGGCTTTTAGTTTTTTACCAAGCTTTTTGGCTTTTTTGGAAGTGATTTGGGAAGTTGGTAAAAAGTTGACTTTTTTACTTTTTGGTTTAATATTTTTTTAAAGTGTCACGTCACTCCAAAATGACTAAAATACCCTTACTTTTTTATTTTTAAATTAATTAATCAAAATTTTCTAGAGGATAATTTGGTAAATTTGGAGGTAGTGTTTTTGGTCTTCCCAAATGGGAATTTGGGGCGTTTTTGGCAACTTGAGTTTTTGACAACACACACAAAACGTTTAGCTTTTTGCCAACTTGCCAAAATGGCACTAAATTATTATTTGGATGCAAATAGAATCACCTCTTAAGATGAGTCCACACAAACAAGCATATTGAATTGTCCAATCCAAATGAATGGATGAAAGAGATGATATATGTTCGAAAAAGTTAAGGTACGGAATAAAATTTTTACTAAATTGGATATACAAGTGAGACAAAAATAATTATATACATATTAATAATTTTATTAAAATCTTACAAAGAAAACAAATGATCAAATTAATTATCAATATATATATATTTAAACTTTCAATAATACTTGGATATGGATGCTTTTAATAAGATTTTAAGTAGATGTAATATTATTCGTGAGACAAAGAAATTCTTTTTATTGTCGAATAATGATATAAAAAATTAAAATGGATGTGATTGATTGATGATGATTTAATAAATGTACATTTCCCCATTCACAAGAGAATAAAATTTACAAGAAAACACATATATAAGTCCTACACGAATGTCCTATAGCGTAAAAATGTCCCTTTTCGATGCTGGCTCATGAAGATAAAATTTATTACATAAAACAAAAAACAAAAAAACACCACAATTTCACATAGTAATTATAATTGAATAATGATATAGAAAAGTATGATGGATATTTTTCCTTTTATAAGCAAAGAAACTTTGTAAAAACATATATATGCTTTAGATAAACGTTCTATTCGATACTCACTCATGAAGACAAAATTTATAACATGAAAAAATAAATAAATGTACAAGAAAAAACACATATGAGCCCTACATGAATGTCCTATAACATAAAAATGTCCATTTTTTATGCCGACTCATGAAGATAAAATTTATAGCATAAAACAAAAACACCACAATTTCACAAAGTAATTATAATTGAATAATGACATAGAAAAGTATAATGGATATGATTGGCCGATAATATTTTAACAAATATATATATATATCTTTCTTTTTATAAGTGAAGAAATTTCATAGAAACAACCTATATGTGCTTTAGATAGATGATCTATTCGATGCTCACTCATGAAAAGTTCACAATTTAGAACATAAAACAAAAAGAAAAAAAAAACCACAATTTCACATAGTAATTATAATTGAATAATGATATAGAAAAGTTCAATGGATGTGGTTGTTCGATAATATTTTAACAAATGTATTTTTTCCTTTTATAAGCAAAGAAATTTCGTAGAAACAACATATATATGCTTTACACAGACATTCTACTCGATGCTCACTCATGAAGACAAAATTTATAACATGAAAAAACACAATTTGACACAAAAATTATATTTAAATAATGATATAAAAAAATTATAGATGTGGATAATAATTTAATAAATATTCCCTTTTTACAAGCATAGGAATTTTCGCACAAATAACACATGCGCTGGAGACAGACTTGGACATAGTCTCATAAGCCATGGTTGAGATTAAATAAAATTAATTGAATGGGCCTTTATATTTCATTTACAGAATTATCTTCTCCTTGACATAATATTTTGAGAAATGATATATGTACCGCATGATTTCCATACCCATGTAAAAAAATGTATACAAATTAGGTATCCCCATGTAATATTTTTGTCACAAAATTCTATAAATGTCATTTTTATAATTATTTATTTTCAAATTGTAATCCTAAATTAACTTACCTCACTTGTCATGTTCACAAATCAAAAATAGTTGAAGTGCTTGGTTTCTGAAATGGCTTGGCTTTTTGACTATTTGAGCCTGAGTTAAAAAGTCTCGTTTTGATTGGACTTTTTGATTTTTTTGACTTTTATGAGAGAAAAAATAAAATGATTATGATTTGAATATGACATTTTGTTTTATTAGATTTTTAGCTTATTTTGTCTTTTTTATGACTATTTTAGCCTTTTAGCGTCCCCAACCTTAGATGCCAAACGAGGGCTTAACATTAGAAATCTGATGTGATATCATTTCATTTAGAATAATTGCAACCTTAAAATAAAATGCTCATGAAAATAAGTTTGTTTAATAATAATGAAATTTATTTTAGGAGAAATTACAAAAAAAAATTTAGGATTTGAGCCTTATAACAAAATAAACTCTGAACTTTTGATTTTTTAAATTTAAACCTTAATCTTATAATTTATTTTTAATTCAAACCATTTATCTATTTTCGTTAAGTAAAAATGTCGGAAAAAAATATATTTTAATTATTAAACTCAACATAATTGTTCGAAAAATGTCTAAAATATCTGTTTCTATTGATTTTAATAACTAAGTACACTTATTATTTTTTCAATACTTTTTTACTTAATAAAAATAGACATATGGTTTATATTGAATACAAATCAAAAGATAATGATTTAAATTAACAAAGTTTATTTTATTCTAAGGCTCAATCAAACTCCAAAATTTTATTTTATTTTTTTTGTAATTTTTTTTCTTTTATTTAAAAAAAAAAGAGAAGAAAATTATAGGAGAAATTACATCCCCATAGGAAAAAAAATTTACACAAATATGAAGAGGTTCAAGTGATGTTTGCACTTCCACAACTTTTCACTTGTACACCACAACTTTTCACATATTTTTATAATTTTTTTTCACTATATGTATATATTATAAAAGAAAGATAGAATATAAAAGAGTTCTTACGAAACGTCGATTTTTGATGCAAGGTAGTAAGTATACAGGTAAATTATGTAAATAGTCCCTGTACTTTACACGATGTGTCAATTTGGTCCTTGTAGTTTCAATTTGCTCAATTTTGCCCCTTAATTAACGGATCGTGTCATTTTAGTCCAATAAATAATGGTTATTAAATTAATTTAATGGAATGTCAAATAATGTGTCAATTTGGTATCTGTAATTTACACGATGTGTCAATTTGGTCCCTATAGTTTCAATTTTCTCGATTTTGACAGGGACTAAATTGACACATTGTGAAAAATGCAGGGACCAAATTGACACATTTATTTGACTTTTCGTTAAATTAACTTAAAAACCGTTATTTATTGAACTAAAATGACACAATTTATTAAATTAAGCGACAAAATCGAGCAAATTGAAATTACAAGAACTAAATTGACATATCATATAAAGTACAGAGACTATTTACATAATTTTCCCTTGGTATATTAGGCAAAAAGAAGTTGAATCCAAAGCCTATAAGGAAATCAAGTGCAGAGTTGAGATGGAAGTAGTGTTACCTAGAGTCTCGCAGCCGTACGAATGGAAGATGGAGATGAAGAATGTTGATATAATTGCTTCAGTTCGTCATGATATGTGGTGTTTGTGCGAGGCTTGCAAGAACGGGGATTGGAAATTGGCGGAACGATTGATTCAAGATGACAAGAAGTGGTGTTTCAAGAAAAACAGGTTTGGGATGACTCCTCTCCATATTGCTCCTGCGGATGGTAGAATTGATGTTGTAAATTGGATTCTCAAATATTGCCCTCAGTCTGTGAAAGAAGTCACCGCAATGACAATAGAGACTTCTCTTCACGTTGCTACCAATCATAACGAGACCGAGGTTGTTATGCACTTGCTAAAATGGATTATTGGAGAAAGGCCTGACTTCCTCTATCTACTTGATTTCAAGACTTACAAGGGAAAAACTAGTACTGCTGTTCAATTCCCCACTTTAAGCAAACAATTCCAGGTATTCTTATTGTTATTTTCGTTAATCGTTAGGCATATATATATATATATATATTTTGATCAGCAAAGGGAATTTTATTGATGGAAGCCATACAGAGCATTTGAGATTACATCAATAAAAGAAAAGAGACCAGCACCATATAGGGATGACAGCAACACCATATAGGGCCACAAACCAAGCTAGCTGGTGAGAAACCAACCATAGGAAAACACACCAAGAAGAAGAACAGGACACACCCACCAACCCCCAAAGACAGGACAGAACCGTCCACCCCCCAAAACAGCCCCATACCCATTCATGTCAACACCAGAACAACCAGAAATACCCGATCAGCACTGCCATGAAGCCCGCAGTCCAGCAGATCACCAATGAAGCTCAGCAGTGACAAAGTAGCTAGGCACATCCCCAAAATCTGCTGAAACCGATTAGCTAAGCATGCATCTAATCTGCTGAACATTATTGACAAGCTCAAGCACAGTGTAACAGCAATCTTTAGAGTGAGCTTTAACCCAACTGGCAATTCTAAGCTTGATCAATTCGCATACTTCCTCCAGATGCACTTGCTTACCATTGAACACCGCCTCGTTCCTAAGCTTCCATAACGATCACAAGACAGCTAATGGTACAACCCTCCAAATCAAATTTGCAAGCTTTCTCCACCTAAAGCCCCTCCACCAGCCAAGAAGATCCTCCACATTCCGAGGCACAACCCCAAGCATATCCCCCACCATTGCATCAGACATGACCATACTCTCCAAGCAAAAAGGGCACCACGCCTCGAAAAAATAAATATAAAAATTGTATCATATGTTCGATATGACTTACAGACGCCACGCTAAAACCAATCATATCCACCACCACTGCCATAGCCACCGCTTATTTTGTTCTCGTTGTTGCCTCCGTCGGCAATGCGACTACCATCAACCTATTCTCTCAATGAAATACTACCCAATTTGGTGGGGTTTACGGTGTGGTGATTACTGTTACTCGTTACGACAATTATAATGATGTAACAAAATTTACAATCATAATGGTCCCCACTGTTACATTAAGGTAGTAACGGCCGTTATATTACCACTATAGCACTATTACGGCTGTTAACACTTCTATTTTTTTATATAATTTTTATACATAATGTTATTATTTATTTATTTTTATTTTCTAATTATATAGAATTTAAGTACAAATCTTATCTATACATGTTTTAAATGTCTAATCATCAAGTTCTACAAGATTTCATTACTTTTTTCGCTTACTTATATTTGAATATGAACTTACATCTATTTCTCTTCTGTTAAATTTATTGAACAAAATTTAGATTTCATATTATGGACTTTTACATTTTTATGCTGTCATTTCTTTATTTTGAACTCAAGTTTATGATACTATATTTTTAGTACTAAACACATTTAATTTTTTCCTTTCTTAACAATTCTATACTATTTAAGAAAAATGAGGTTTCTAACCATGAGGGCTCTAAGAGCTCCAAAATTTCATTCCACAATTGCTAATTTTTGTAATTTTAAAAATATTTAAAAAATAGAGAAATTTACCTAGAAGTTCCATCCTAGAAAAGTATGTACCAGAAAGTCCTATGAATTTTCTTGTAGACTATTAAGTCTCATTGAATTTGAAAAGGTATACTGTTAGGTCCTTTTATTATATTTCTTGGAGATTCCAAATGTGGGTATGCCTTATATATGCACTATTGCCTTATTAAACTTGTGCAAAATATGTCATTCTCCTTAAAATGTGACAATAGAATATATGTGTACTATTGTCTTATTAAATTTTTATCAAATATGTCATTCTTAAAATATGACAATATGACATCATTGTAATGTGTGCACTATTGCCTTATTAAACTTTTGCTAAATGTGTCATTTTTAAAATGTGACAATGAAACATTATTCTAATGTGACATTCTCCTTAAAATATGATAATGACACATTTGTACACTACTGTCTTATTAAACTTTTGTTAAATTGTCATTTTTAAAATGTGATAATGTGACTTCATTCTAATATGTGCAGTATTATCTTATTAAACTTTTGTCAAATGTGTCATTCTTCTTAAAATGTAGCAATGAGACATTTATACACTATTATCGTATTAAACTTTTGTCAAATGTATCATTCTTAAAACGTGAAAATACTATTGTCTTATTACGTTTCCAAATATAGGTATATTCATTTGGGAGATTTTAATGTGATATAGGACTTATGGGTTTATAAGAATACTAGCATAAAACCCATGCTATACATGGCCTTAAGTAAATAATTAAAAATTCATCTTAACAATTAAAATGATAATTTTAAAATTTAAAAGAAAAATGTAGTTGAAATTGTGTGAATAAGTTGTTTTCATTAAAATTGAACGAAAGTCGTGTTTTAACTGTGTTGTCATTAAAATAAGTATTAATAATAGATATATATGTCATTCGTGGATCAGTAACATTTTAGAACATAAAAATTGAATGAATTATAAAAATTAGATTTAGCATAAATGATAAATATATATACTTTTATATTAAATTTTCTTGAAGGATATAACAACTAAATTTTTTTGATTATTTTATTTATATACAGGTTATCTCGTTCATAATACGGGTATTATGGTAGTTAGAAGTTATCCATAAGTATAATCAATAAAGTAAAGAAAATTAAATAAATCCAACAATAAGAAAATTCTTCATTGCGACTTCAAGCCAAATAACATTTTATTGGATTATGTTTTAAAACAAAACAAAAATACTAAAATTATTTTAATACTCACTAAATGTGATTTTGAAATAAAAATATATGTACTATCAATATGTTTTTCTAGAGTTGTGTGAATTAAAAAATTCATAGTTGCAGTTGCCGCTATCATTACACTATGCCGTTACACCTTGTAACCGTGTCAACACTAATGTTACCGTTACGATAACCGCTAGCATAAAACCTTGGGACCAACAATATTGTCGCTCTCATAGGGCAACAATGGAGGACTTCCTTGGGGAATTTTGTTGAGTCTTATTATTTTGGCAAGTTGAAGGCTTGAAGGTGATGCAGAAACAATTCCTCCATTATCACACTCACACACGTCACCAAAGATTAATAAAGGATTCACCTCACACTGTCTCTCAAAAAACAAAGTTACCCCTAAACCCATTAGTCTTTTAACAATTTTCTTGTATTTTGTTTCTCATATGATCCTGCTCTTGCTTTCACAAACTCACACTTAATGTAATTGCAGACTTTAGGAGTGCTGCCTCCCTTGAACTCTAGTGATTCCGTGGCTCTGGACATCTCATACGATCTACCTGATTCAAAGAATATCGGAATTGACTGGATCCGTCAAGAACCAAGGGATTTAACTACACAAAAATTCAAGCATAGTGATGTTTATAGTTCTAATGGTTCATATGATTTACCTCAATCAGAGAATATGGGGAATATGGATATCCGTCATGAACCTTGGGTTATCATAGACTCGGATTTAACCAAACAAAAAATCAAGCAGAGTGATCTTTATAGTGACAATGGCTCATGTGATCTACCTCAATCAAAGATTGTGGATATTGCAATTTTTTGTTTGGCTAAATCCGAATCTATGATAGCTTGGGATTTTCCCAAACAAAAAATCAAGCACAATGAGGTTTATAGTTGTAGAGGGGTGTCCAACAGCTCATGGGATTTAAACAAACAAAAAATCAAGCATAGTGATGATTATAGTCATAGAGGGTTGTCCAACAGGTCATCAGATATAAGCCCTGATATGTGCAACGTTGGATTCAGAAATGTTTTGCTATTGATAGCCACATTGATCGCAACGATAACCTTCCAAGTACCTTTTCACCTCCTTGGTAGCACTTCCAAAGAGGGCTATATACAAGATTCAATCACGCGCAGGTGGTTCGTATTGTTCAGTTCCATGGTGTTCATTTCGTCGGTTGGGGTCATTATATTCCTCCTGCATGAATTCCCACTAAAGCCGTGGCCTCATATCTCAATTTCAGCTCTATTTGGTTCTTATATGCTCTCATTGAAGGCAGTATCACCCAATGAAGCTCCAGCGTTGTTCTTTGTTTCAATTCCCATTTTGTTGGTTGGAATGTGCAGGAATTTTTTATGGCTTTGCAAACCAAAATCTGCCTTGATCACTTGAAGTGATGTTGCTTCTGGTTTATTGAAACATCAGGGTGCTTCGATTTAAGTTCATATATGTATTCAATAATGGCAATACAGCCAATGGAGTGACGATCTTCCTTGTGGTTTGTTTCCTTCCTGTTTTGTGGGACTTGGCAGCAAAACTGTCCTCTGTACAAGTCTGCTTATAGTCTCAGGTTTGTAACTAATTTCTTGTAATGCTTGAAAAAACAACTTAGTATATATCATGCTGATTATGTATTGTGTACTAAATAGCCATGTCTTTATACCCTATTTGCAGACTAGTAGTATGTGAAAATCATGCAGGTTTTCACTGAAATATGTGAAATGATGCCTGTGAATTGTATGTCGAAACAGAAAAAATTCCTAAATAAAAGGCATCATAGCTTAACTGCGGGAATTATATCTGCAAAACATCTGTATTTCGCGCTGCCTTCATAGGGTTTAGTTATCTGCATAATAATATGTTAATATAGAGCTAGTGAACCGAAGAATATCTAGAGGATATATGGTATTAATTACACATGGAGCCAAATGTTCCCCACCTCTTATCCTTCCATCTTTATCCTGCAATCAAATGTGAGATTAAAGTTCAATGTTTCTCATCTCTTATCTCAATTTTCTCTTGGTTTTTGATTATGGACTATTATGATGATTAGGCTAACAAATTATCAGAAGGCTGTCCATACTTCATAATATAACTAAAGGGCTGAAGTAAAGTATCTTAATTTTTACATGAAACATTTTTCAGAGGCTGTGTACATACTGCATATGGCCAAGTGTGTAGATGGATAGCCAATTACTCGTGCCAAAAAATTATTGGTGGATTATGGGCCTTGCCAGATTTGCATATTGAGTAGAGGTCTAATAATGATCTGGTCTGGCCTATTTTGCCTCAAGCCTGGCTTGGTCCTTTTACAGGTGGGCTCCTACCCAAGCCCAGCCCAAGACCTAGGCAAATACTGGGGGTTTGTCAAATTTTCAATTTTTTTTTTCCCCTTTAAATTTTAGTGTAAACTACAATAACAAAGACTTATACATTCTAAAATTTACAAATAAAATGCAACAAATTGAGAATCAAATGCAATGAAGCGCATACCTGGGAGATTAAAATGTATACTTTGAGAATCATTTGTGCATAAAATGCTTTTGGAGTAATTATTTAGTATTCGAGAATATGTTTATTTAATTGTAAGATACTAAGGGCTAGTTTGGCATAACCTAAAGAAGTCAAAAAGTCAAAAAGTCACTATCTTATTTAAGTCACATCATCTTATTTAAATCACATCACCTCTCTAACACATCACATCAAATCTAACCCAAACCCAACAATAAGTCAAAAAGTACATTTTTTTAGGATATCCCAAACCAACCCTAAATGCTTATTTGGTACAAAAAATAAGAAACATGATGAACAAATCAAAAAAATTTATTAGATGGACACATGATTACATAGTACACACCAAACTATGTGATAATATCTAGATGCTTTTGATTTTGTAGAAACTTCATGTGAAATTTTAAAAATAAACCAACTTCCATGATTAAAAAATTGGGGAAATTTTTTTTGAGACCCTTAAAATATGAATTATAAATTCATTTACAATGATATAGATTATTTCATATTAGATATTGATTGTTTTAAAAATTAATCAAGACCCAATTCCCTTCTACACCATTAACAGTGAATATAGGAATTGTTTTTTTGATGAGTTCTAGCATTTTTGTTAATTTAGGCTGTATGTGCTCTAGACGCCATTTAAACTCATATTTGTGGTTGAGAATTATTGGTCTACGTAGGTCTCGTTTGGGAATAAGTTATTTTAATAATTTTTTAAATTTTTTGACTAAAATATGAGATAAAAAAAATAGTATGTTTGAAATAATTTTTTAGTTTTTTATGAAAAGATGTGCAAAAAGTAGAGAGAAAAGAAAATTTTTGACTTTTTAATATAAGTTTTAGACTTTTTGATTTTTTAAAATAATTTTTTTGATTATTAAACTAAAATAGATACATAGCAAACGAGACCAAGTCTAAAATATGATTTTTTAAAAAACTTCTCTTGAATTTATGGCATGGACAAAAAAATAAAATAAAGAGTTGTCCCCTTATCTAGCTACGTTGACTAGACACAAGAGGCCCACGCAATAATTGGTACTTTTAATCATCCATTATCTTCAACTTTTACAAACAAACGAAGAAGTGGAAAAGAAAGAAAGTAAAGCTAACAAAAAACATTCACCAAGAACCAACACTTGTACTCTTACTCTCACTCTCACTCTCACATAAACCAAGAAGTTCCTCCAAATAATCAGCACCCAAGTCCTCCAACACCACCACACTCTCAAACCTCAACTCATTTTCTTTCTCTTTCTTCTTCATCGTCTTCATCTTCCTACTCACTCCTTTCCTCTTCATGGAATGCCTCTTCTTCAATGCCAACACCGGCGAACCACCTTCTTCGAACCCATAATTCATCTCTAGAAGCGACTCGTAAACCATCTCTGCCGGGAAGTTGAGCACCGCCATGGACCCCCTCATTGCAAATGCCGCTTGGTCATAGGCCAAAGCCGCGGCCTCAGCAGTGTCAAATGTCCCTAACCATACCCTAACCCCATTCCTCGTCGAGTCCCTTATTTCTGCCGCGTATTTTCCCCAAGGCCGCCTACGAACGCCTCTGTAGGCGGTCTCGGGTTGGGATTCTTCGCTCTCTTTTGAACATACTTCTTCTTCTCGGGATCTATCTGCCTGTGATATGACTCCAAAGAGAAGCATCTCTTCGGAATCGTTTTCATTGAATGGTAGGGTTTGGTTATTGAAGCCAAGCATGTTATGTGACAAGGGATGTTCTTCTTGTGAAGTAAAGGAAGATTGGGGAAAGATTTGAGGAAATGGGTATTGGAAGAAAGAAGTATCCATGAATGGGTTTTTGAGAGTCTTAAGTTTTGTTTGCTCGGTAAGTTTGTTATTTGAAATGGTCTTTGGTCACATATATATATATATATATATATATATGATAATATTATAAGGCTTTATATAGGCACACGAGGGGGTGTATTAAAAAAATGTTGATAACACTACGATAGTTTGTACAATATAAAATATAAAAATATGATAAGGAGGGGTTGTGGGCACATACATGCATGAACATTTGTGGTCAAGTTAGTGCACGCGAGTCAAAGGAATTGTGGGCATGGCGGCCATGGAGATGATGACCGAAAATTATTGAATATTTTTAGAGTATTATATGTCGATATTTTTTAAATTAATTATTATTTAATATATTTTTTTATATTTCTCAATCACTCGACATAATATAACACTTATTTACTTATTTATTTTCTCCACCAATTAAAATGATATGAAATATTATATATTTATATTTCGAGATTACAGAATAAGTACCTGATGATGACTCAGTGTGACGTAGGCTTTGATGATTTCATTTGTATCATTGTATCTTCCCTCTAGTAAAAATTGAGTTTGATAATATGGGGGAAATTTTTGGGTGTGCAACTTAATTACAAAAGTATATGAATTTTTATAAATTTATATAAGTGATATTATAAAAATGAGTAAATTAAATATAAATTTATGTAAGTCGAGCATGTTCATATGATGATACCATATTATCATTAAGATATGTGGTACATTAATCAATAATAATATTATATAGAGAGAAAATTTTAAAAATTATTATCTATTTAGTTTTTTTTATTAATGAAAAATTGCAATTCACATTAAGTAAGTCATTTTTTATCTCTTAGCTATTTAATAACGTAAGTTAGTATGTTTTATTTTTTACCATATGATTGATTTGAAATACTAAGTAAACAACACCACAAAATACTTTGAGACTATTGAATAATTATCTATGAACTTTACTATACAGATATAACATTGATAAAAAATCATTGAATAGCTAACTGCAATATATACATAATAATTTAAATGATTATATAACGTTATGATGGTACGAGTTAGTGATAATGTGCTTTCACACTTGTATTGAATTTTTCATCTTATTTGGAATGTTTTTTTAATGGGGTAAATTTGGTGGGGGTTGATCCACTTGGCACCAATTGTCTACGTGGCATTCTATAGAGTTGATAATGCCTTTGTGACTGATAAAATGCACGAATGTTGTTGACTGGTTTTATTATTATTATTATTATTTACATTTTTTTTTCATATATATAATTTCAAAGACAAATGATCATCACCCTCTCCATCAACAATTTCGCGATGAAAAGAATTTTGTCTAAGAACGGATGGGAAAATTATTCAATACTTCAAGAGCATCAATTACTTAACTTTATGTTGTTCTCTTATCTCCAATATAAATTGTGGGCTCTTACGCATTTTCATCAATCAAAATCTTATAAAACAAGTATCCATATTTCAGGAATACTGAATATTCACCCGACGCAATGTGATGTATGTAAGTATGCAATGTGATTATTAGGCTTTAAAGTAGATAGATGCTATGTTGAAAACAACAGTGATTTTAATTGCCTACAAACTACTTTTAAGGTTTTGTTTGGCAATTTCCTGTTTTAATCTAAAAGTCAAAAAGTCATTAAAAAAATTAAAAAGTCAATAACCTATACCAAAAAGTTAAAGATTTGTTTTTCTCCCTATTTTTTGCTTTTCTTTTGTAAAAACCTAAAAAATATTCCAAACATATTAATTTTTTTATCTTATATTTTAACTAAAAAATAAAAAAATTACTAAAATAATTTGTTCCTAAACAAGGCCTTAATTGGGTGTTAAGTCAGGGTAAGAGTATAACATGGTCCGACTCCATAATATACATCCTAATATTAGAAGTGATTTTGAAAAACTGATCTGACCCAAGATCAAGTTTATACTCTATATCCTAGTCCTTTTAAAAATAAAATAAAAAATTCTCAAGGACGTTTATATGATCTGTATATTATTTAATATTTATATTTTAAAATTTAAAATATAATTTGTTTAATGGTTTGGATCACTCTAGCGACAAAAAATATAAAAATATAAAAAAAAATTAATTATTTTTTACTCTTTTTTTTTTTTTTTTGGGTCATTTGTGAACTTGATAATTTTTTTTTTTTTTTTAATTTTCTACTCTGTCTAATTGAGTAAAATTCAAAAGTCTAAAGTCATTTAAAAAAAAATTAAAAAAATACACTACAGGAAATTCCACTTTTGGCGACCAAAATATTGGTCGCCAAAAGCCCCATTTTCGATAGCCAAATGTGATTAGCGACTACTTTTTTTGGTCGCCAAAGTTGTCGCCTATACTCTGTCGGCGATAGTATTGGCGACTAAAATATTTTTGGTCGCTGAAAGTGAACGTTTTGGCTACTAAAGTCTGCTTAGTCGGCAAAGGTTATCTTTTGGCGACTAAAATATTAGTCGCCAAAAGTGAACATTTGGCTACTAAACTCTGCTTAGTCGGCAAAGGGTATCTTTTGGCGACTAAAATATTAGTCGCCAAAAGTGAACATTTGGCTACTAAAGTCTGCTTAGTCGGCAAAGGGGATATTTGGCGACTAAATATTTAGTCGCCAAAAGTGTTCGAATAAAATTAATTTGATTTTCAGCAACTAAAAATTTTAGTCGTAAATAAGTTTCAGTCACAAAATGTGTAACATTTAGGGACTAAATAATTTAGTAGCCAAAAAATTATTTTTCATTTTATTTTATTTTTGGCTACTAACTATTTGGTAGCAGAAAGTCTTCATTTATTTTTAGCTACTAACTTTTTAGTCACCAAAACTCTTTGGGTTCTTTATGGCTACCAAATATTTAGTCACTAAAAATATTGATTTCCTTTTTGGCTACCAATTGGTTAGTCACTAACAAATTCACTTCTTTTTTTTTTCGCTACTAAACATTTAATTGCCAAAAACTTTATTTTGTGTTTTTTTTATTATAATTACAGTAATAAAAAGTTTTCAGTTTCACATTTTTCACAGTTTTCAGTTTCACTGTGAAAAACACCTCACTGAAAACTGTGAAACTGAAAACTATAATTACAGTAATAAAAAGTTTATAATTTCCAAAAACTTTTCAGTCACCAAAATCTGAAAGACCATCATTAGTAGCGTTGAATATATTCATTCACCTGAGTGCATAACATACCATACCAACCAATCGAGCAGAAATCCCAAGAAGTTAAAATTCATAAGATGAGGGGTTCATCTCCCAATCAGATTAATTATATGATTCAATGTCTTCTTACAGTATACTCAAGCAAACCAACATCCTAAACTTCAACCATTTCAAAAAAATTATCAATATTTTAAGAATAAAAAACTTCTCCTCTCTTTGCTAACACAATGTTTTGTGGCTAATAAAGAAAAAACACAGTCGTGCTTCTGTAGCACAAAATTATATTTCCTCAGCTGTTTCATTCAAGCGATATATAAAAAAAAATCAAAATATTGGGACTGAACCATCAACACCATGCTTTCACCAGTGTACATTGAAATATTAAAGCTATTGTTTTTATCAGCTCAATTTCATTACCGCAAAGGATGTTGCCACCTCCATTGCATCCTCTACATGTGCTATATCGGAGCCCTGAAATCACATACAAAAGAATTACATGTGTACCACCAAGGTTGCAAAGATCGCAGGCAAACTCAAATATACAGTGGATGAAGTAACTATCATATGTGAAACCAAATCATAGCATCCATTCTTAATGTTGTGCAAGAGAGAGAGAGATCATTTACCAATTGGGCATGAAAAAACAGATCATAATAAACGTAAGTTCTTTTTAATCTTCAATATTTTTTCCCTCTACTAATATTATATAGTTCAACTGATTAACACAGTGCTTCATGTTGTTGATAACATAGTTGGGCTTGCCTTAAAATTAAATACAAAACATTTTTACAAAGAAAATTTACAATATTCATTTATTGTGGGGTTTCCCAAATGTTGCAAGCATATTGCTCCGAAAATGGAATCGTCAGAGACAATTGTAACATGCCCGCGGGGGACCTCGCTACAGTTCGGACTCGATTTTTGTTTGTTGCGGTTCTAAATCTGAACCAAAGAGTCCAACTCTGGCAAATCGTTTGAGAAAACAGATTTTTGAAAAGTAGTGCCAAACATGGACTGCTTTGCCAGATTACAGAGTCGCCACCTAAATATTTTTAAAATGGGAAATTTAGGAAACCCTGACTCGGTGCCGAAGGCCACGTGTCCGTCATCACCAAAGTGGTCTTGGCTCGGGAGCTTGGGTACGATCGGGGAAGGTCAGCTATGAGCACCCCCTTTCGCCCGGTCCGAAGACCGGCCTCTACTAACCGTGATATCCAATTTTGAAAACTTTATGCGTTCTTATTCCGGTTATTAGCCTAGAATTACTATGTTGTGCGCACAGCAAACAAGTATAGACTAGATCGCCTAATTTGGAAATAAGCATTGCATATCCGTCTTGTTTGGAAAACAGTTTGAAATTGCTACTCGCGAGTAGGCTAAAACACGGATTTCAATGAGTATTCCCAACTCAAGTAATCCAACCTCCACCCACAGGCATTCAAGCAGTTTATCACATAAGCACTTAGCCGCATGGCAGGCATACTGTCATGTTAACATTCACACGCATGCGACATGCTAAAGCATAAAACTTACATCACTCGTGCCAAAACAAGAAACCAGTTAGCAAAACATGCATGACCTAGTTTATGTTAAGTGACTAATGCATCGCATACGGAATGTAATCTAGACAGGCTCGGCTATCCTAAGCATGGCACATGAAATGCAACAACTATCACATATTCAATTTGGAATTGAAAGTACGATGCAGTTTGTATGATGTACCGAGCCCGATGTATGTAAACAAATGCGTGAATGCACGCATGCATTGCATAAGGTATGCTAATTTAGATGTGCCCTAATCTACCATCATAAGTGTAAATAAAGGGTAGAAAGAAATGGGGTTGGAAGACATGCACCCACTCACCCACACTTATTACGATTGCGCCTCCTCGGAGGGACCAAAATAATATCTGATCCCAAAATAAATGAATAAATATTACAAATTCTAATTCTTGAATAAATAAATGTGAAATAAAAGGGCCCTGACCCCTCGCCTCGGGATCTTGTGAATGATGCATGCTCGATGTCCGCCTTGCAGGAACCCACACCATGCCTCTGTTCTCTGCTTTTCTTGCCTTGCCTCTCTGGAAAATTGCGAGTCTTGGGACACCTTCCACATACCACAATATTACCACCGGTGAAGGGTTGGACCATCGGTCTGAGGTTTGGCCACCGGCTGCAATTGAGATTATCAGCACAAAAAGTGTGCCGGTCGGCACTAAATTCCTGCAGGAGACAGTTTTGACAGCAGCAGACAGCAACAGAGCATGGTATGGAATTTTGGGACAAATGTATGCACGGACACACTCCCTATCATGCAATGGACTCAAGAGAGCATGGCCCTCGACCCCCGGGCCACCAATCACGCATTTCAATGCATGATGGCCCAAGAAGCCAAAGTGTGCAACTTCAATGTGGAATGAAATGCACATAAACAAACAAAGAGCTCAACATCTATCATACTCAATTCAAGAGGTAAAGCATGCATGTCAAATGCAACCTAAGCATGCAATCTAACATGCAATATGAACATGCAAGTATATAAACATGCTAGGCACACAACCTAAGCAACACATACAAAGTAAGCATGCTACAACACATGAGGGAATGGACTTAAACTAGATTAGGCAGCCTCAAACAAGCCTAAAACAGTGGCCAAAATGCTAAGTCAAGAGGGCCAAACACACATGCACACATGTATAAGTTAAGGCACCAACACTTAAGCATAATTAAGCAACTCTTAAACACATCTAAGAGGCACAAACATGGACTATTAGCATACATGAAAAGCTCCGAAATCATGCAAAACATGGTGCCAAACCAAGCTAAACAAGACCAAACAAAGCATGCAAATAGCCCGAGTGCTTGAAGCAAGGTAATGAGGCTTTGAACCACACTTGACAAGACCAATCATGGCAAGACTCGAGCAACCAAAAAAAGGCTTTCAGCATGTGAAAATACACCCAAAACTCACACTCACGGCATCCTAGAAGCTCTAAACACACAAGCATGCACAAGGCACCCTTGAATGCATAAAAGGACACACCCTTAAAGCATGAAAGAGATGACAAAAATGAACATGTGAGCATGGATTAGGGTCTGAAATAGCATGTAAGAGGGTTCCAAACCCTTGAAATCATGGAGGCAATGCATCCTACACATGCACCTACTTGAAGCATACAAGCTACAATGCAAAGGGGCTATACAAAGCATGCCAAGATTGACCCAAACAACCTAGGACAGACCTTATACATGGAAAAACAAGCACATTTCCTGTTTATGACCAGCCACAAAAATAGAAGCAAGATAGGCTAACAAAGCATGCAAAATTACGGTAAATAGAAGAGATTATGAAACAAGTGCAAGATAGGGGTCCCAAACAGGGTTAAGCCCTTCTTCAATGTTGAAGAAGGGCTCAAAATAAGCCTACTTACAGTTTATTATATGCTCAAAAACAGATTATACGCCAGCCAAATATACTATGCAAGAATCATGGCATACAAGGGGGTAAAGAGATAGGTGCTAGATGCTATCATCAAACAGCCAAATACCCTTCATGAGACATGTAGAGGGGGGAAAAATAAGCCACTTTTCAGGCCTGTCTAAGGCCCAAAAATGGAAGCATGGTAGGCTAAAGAAACATGCAACAAAATAAGGACCCAAGAGGGTATTGAAGAAAGTCATACATGGGGGTCCCAAACAAGGTTGAGCCCTTCTTCAATGTTGAAGAAGGGCTCAAAACAAGCCTCTTTTTAGTTTACATCGAAGCTCAAAAATACATGAAACTATGGCTTAGATATGAACCAAGAAAATGCTAGTTTTGGGGAAAAGTGTGCTTACCCTTGTAGACCAACAAACCAGCACCCCTTGGTCCAAGTTTCTGAGCTCCTAACCTCTGCAAATGACCTCCCAAATGCTGGAATGGAAGATGGAGGTGTTGTGCTAGGTGTTGTAGAGCAAATGATACAAGAACCAAGGTGTTTGGAAGCTTGGATAGGATAGATATAGAGAAGGAGGTGGGATATATGTATCTATATCAGAATATATATATATATATATCCTCTGGTTTTTTGCTTAAGAATCTCCAACCCTAGACCAAGGAGAAGAGAAGAGATTATATAGGCCAAGTATAAGCTCTTAACTTAATGGCTAAGCAAATGGAAAAGGTCAAAGGGGCAAAGGGGGTTCAAAGGGGGGGTGCAAGGCTTCTAGGAGAAGCTAATACAGCTGGCCAAGCTTCTCCAAGAAGCTTGGCCAAAGGGTTCAAGCTTCTAGAAGCTTTTAGGGGTTCAAAGGTGCAAAAGGGTGCAAAATAGGCATATGGATGCACGTGGATCTAGTTCTGTGCATCCCAGCTGGCACAACTGGCATGCACCAGCCTTAGGAGGGTCAAAGGGGTCAGGTCGGCCAGAAAATTTGATCATCGGCCAAAATAAAGTGCCGGTCGGCACTATTTTCTGCCGGCCGGCTAAATAGAGTGCCGACAGATGATTCCAAGGCCAAAAAAGTGCCGGTGGGTATGCAAATTGAAGCCCCGGAAGTTATCTTTCCAATGGCGCAAACTTTGCATCAAAATTCTTCCTATGCAAAAAGTTATGCCCTTTTCCGTAAAGCCGCGCAGACTCGATCCAACCGGGATGATGCCCAGCTTCAATCAATCATATCTCCTCCACCCTGACTTGGCTCTAGGAGATTCTTGAACAAAAAATGAAGCCCCGGAAGTCTTCTTTCCAATGGTAGTGGCCTCATAGCTTAACTCCAAGTATGCAATTGAATAAGCCTGATTCAGCGAGGGCCGCTCGACTTTCTTTTACCCGGATTCATGGCGAACTTCTTCTCCAACCTATTTTCTCCCCTCCTCTCCTCTTTTCTTCAACTCCAAACCCCTAAACAAAGTGTTTTGAAGGGTTCGCCTCTCTCCTTGCCGAAGGAATTGAATCTTTGCCCTGCACATCTCTCAACACCGAGCAAACCATCAGTAATGCCCAAGTCTTGAGGGCGGTCAAAAATGGGGTGTCTACAACAATGTAGTGCTCAAATTTAAGATTTTAAAGCATGATAAATTTAGTTATACACTAATATAACATAAGAGTTGGATTGGTAACCAGGAGAAAATTGCTAACCTGGCCTTGAGCAAGACCACCTTTTCCTCCTCCACCCTTCCCTTTTAGTGGCTTCAAAGCTGCCACCAACCACTCCAACACCTTTAATTGCTTACATTTATCTCCTTTCTCAGGTACAAAGACACACCAAAGCTTTGTTTGCAGTTTCATCTGTGCTGAAAACCATGATCGCTATCCCCTGTCATTCACGGACTAGTCATGCAAACTTCATACAGACATAAGAGAAAACCTGAAATAAGGTAATTTCTAGTCATGCAAACTTCATACAGATATATAAGCTGCAGGTTTGGTTATCAATAGAACTGAAATAGGGTAATTTCTTGCTCAGCATAGATGAAAACCTGAAGCACAGATACTTTGGCCTTTAGATCAGCTTTCTTGGCTGCTGGAATAGTTGCTGATTCCACGCGGCCATTTAAAGAAGTTACTTTCTGGGAAGAGGAAAGGAATGTGCTAACCAACAAACTAACTAAATTGAATGATGGACTCATTCCACAGGTAAATCCAAATTGAATGATACATAAAGCACTTCGCATATTACCTTGCCATGAATGCCGTTAGTCATTTGAGCATTAAGACTCTATTTACATTATCAATTATAACTCATTTCTCAATGATTAATTCAACAATTATATTGATAGAATATATATAAAACCATCTAAATAATAGAAAACCTATGAAAATAAACCTACTTTGCTGTCCACATCTCTATGGTTATCAATCATTTCATCCTCTGTTATTAATAGATCATCCAACATAGTTGTGTTTAGATTAGACCATAAAAAATATCACAGTTGTGTTTATATGACCACTATTCAACTAAGATTTCGGTTTGCAATCCACATATATGTTCCTTTTTTTCCCTTTTCATTTCATTTTTGGTACATGAATAGTGCTAGTGTTGTAAGAGAATGCACATCACACAACTAAGAATGCCAACACATCACAATGGAATAAATTGCTTCTATGAACAAAATATATCCGAGCATCATGCCAACAGATCAAGATAAATTATTAGCACTCAACAAAGTTAAATTAGATCCAATAATTTAACCATACCGCAAAGGACAAAGATGACATGTGGTATGGTTAGGTGACACCTTTCACCATCAAGTGGGTCACAGGGGACTTTTTATATCATGTGCCTATATTCTTAACTTCCTTTGGTACAAAGGTAACTTCAATGTGACCAATGACATTAACAACTATCCACACCTTGATAGGAACACACTTATTTAAAATGCAACAGAACACACTTATTTAAAATGCCAAAAACAAGAGATCATTTCATTTATTTATTTATTTATTTGTGTGAAATTCCAGAGAACACACACTTATTTAAACTTACCCTCCCAGCATGACCTTGAAGAACTGCTGCACCAATGACACACAAATTCTGCAAATTCAACATAATAATGATCAATGAAGCAAAATTTCAGTTTTCTTAATCTATCCATACCTTAACAAGCTTCATTTTTCCTCTCACAGGGCTGTTATTGCATGCAGAATTAAAAACAATTGTAACGATAAAAAGTATAGAAAAGCATGGACTTGGCAAATACAATAAAAATAATACAATTTCTAGCACCAAAATGACAAGCTTATTTTTGAAATATAAAAATAATAAATAAATAAGCACATATGTTGGGATGGACTTGGCAGTCGTCACATGTAGAACTAAGATGCAACTCTCTTCTCAATGATGAACTAGACCTAGCATCAAGCATAAGACCCAGAAACCTTCCAAACAAAACAATCTTAACATAGAAAGTTGAAATTAGACAATGGGTTCACATGTAGATGTATGTATTATTACAGGGGGGTGGGAAAGAAGATGAAAGAAAACAAGAAAAGTGAGATCAAAAAGTAACCATGGACAGAAACTGGAGACTGGAAATGCAAAGTAACCATGAGCATAACAATGGAGGCATAGCAATGCAATTCAAATTTCTTTTTTGAGGCATTTCATCAAACACCCTGAAATGTTTGGAGGTCAGACAGCAGATTAAACTCAAATCTGAAATGTTTCTGAGAGATTATAGAGAAAGAAAGACTATAGAGAGGGAAAGAGCGAGAATCATCACCATCATATGCAGATCTGAGATGCTTCGGCGAGATTAGTTAGAGAAAAGCCATATTCAACACAATCGCCACGTAACGATGAAATTTGAGATCTGACGAGAGTGCCATGGGAAAGAGAGGGAAAGAGCGAGAACCACCAATATCATACGTAGATTGGTCACTCAACTCATCCGATTCACTATCACCGAGATTGGGGATTTTGGGTTTTGGGTGGGGGTAAACCCGAGCGGGAATGAAAAAAGGGAGGGGGAGCGGGAAGAGATTAGGGATTTTGGGTTTGGGGTAGGGGATCCCGAAGGGGAAAGGGGGGGTAATTTTTTTGGATTTTTTTTATTTTCATTACAAATAAATATTTAAATAATAAAATTCATTTTTTTTTTTGCAACAGAGGATATCATTGCTAAAAAAAATTATTTTTTATTAAAATAATTTTTTTATAGTTAATGAAATTTTATTTTTATTTTTTCATTTAGTAAGGTTGAAAATTTATTTGTTTCATATTTATTTTAATGAATAAAAAATTATTATTATTTTTTATTTGGTAGAAGTATAGATAACATTTTCCATTAAAATGAAGTTATGAGGAGATGAGTGGTGAGAGAGAGATATGAGTGAGAGGCACAGACAGAGAGAGAAAATGATGAAAAAATGGGTGAAAAGATATAGACAAAGAGCAAGAGAGAAAAAAAGAGTGATGAGTGAGAAAGAAAAAAAGAGAGAAAAAAAGAAGAGAGAGAGAGACAAAGAGAGAAGATAGATGAAAGAGATATAGAGAAGAGGGATGGACGAAAGAGAAAGAGAGAGACAGAGACAAAAAGAGAGAGAAATAGAGCGAAAAGAGATAAGCGAGAGAGAGACACAGAAAAAAGAGATCGGCGAGAGAGATAGAAATAAGAGAGAGAGAAAAAAAATAAATGAGAGAGATAGAGAGAAGAAAGATGAGCAAGAGAGACTAAGAGAGAAGACAGATGAGAGATAGAGAAAAGAAAGATATGCGAGAGACAGAGAGAAAATGAGAGAGAGAAACAGACATGCTCTCTCTCTCTCTCTCTCTCTCTCTCTCAATTAATCTATAACTAAGCTTGTTTAGTGTCCCAAATATTTGACATGATCTAATGGACTGACTCTAGCCTGGAAGGTTTGATATCAAATCATACTAACACTATGTAAAGTTGATTTGCAATTAAGATGAATTCTTCTTTGAGGCATTTCATCAAACACCCTGTCCACCATTGGATCTCCCCCTTGATATGAGAAGCAGAAAACCACTCTGCTATCAAATATGAGAAGCTTCCACACCATTGGTCATTTTTGCTCAGTTCACACTTCCACACCATTGGTGTTTCGGATATCAACTATTGAATGAAAACCCATGGTTTGAATATGAACTACTAAACCAGAGGTGAGAGGGATAGTGGTCCATGTAACACAGGTGCAATGGAAAGGAAAGAAATAATATGTCAGGTAGTTCAAGTTAAAGCACTCCAAAGTTTCCCTCCGAAGTTTCCCTCCAAAGTCTGAAGCACAAATTTTCAATTTTGTAAGACTAATCGCCGACTAAAATTTAGTCGGTAAATAATGAATTAAAAAAATATATTAAAAGTTACAAACAAAATTCATTATTTAAAAAAAATTTAAATAAAAGTAACAAATATATTAAAATTATATTTAAATAAAAATATAAGTAATAAAATTATAAATTACAAATATTAAATTATCTTAAATATTTGTCATAATATTTTTTTTACTGAAAAATATAATAATATATTTAAAAATTTTATATTCTTATATTCTTATATATATATATATATATAATAAGAAAGAAAAGAAAGAAAGAAAATTAAAAATAAAAGAAGGAAAAAAAATTTCTGAGCCAGCTCAACCCGTGTTTTTTTAGTCGCCAATTACTTTTATAAATCCCTCAAATTTAAATTAGAAATGTCTCCCTCCAAATTTAAATTAATAATAGTGTTTTATTATTGTTAACCGTGTATAACGTAAAAATAATTTTAAAAAGTTAAAAAAATTAATTATTAAAAAATTAAGAAAAAATTTAAAATCTGAAATAATATCAATAAGTCTTACAAATAATTGGGATATTTTGTCTTTTATTAGTACTGGTAATAATATTGAAAAATTTATTGAAATGATAAATAATTGGGATATTTTGTCTTTTATTTGTGAATTTTGATTTATTCTTAATTTATTAGTGTTATTGAAATATGATGATGTAAAAAGTATAAATAGTTTAACAGTCTATTTTCAGAATTTAATTTCTTTTTATAATACAATTATTACATTTTAAAAATATTAATTTATCAAAATTACCTTTTGATAGTATATTTTTTTAGAAATATCAATTGTCATAATTGTAAATTTTTTATTATTAATGGATTTAAAAAAAGGACAAAATAAGAAATTCATATTATTTTAATAATTAAATTTTTTTAAAAATTAATATTTTTGGATGGTGGGTGTACAACCTCTTCATAAAAATAAAAATATAAATATAAATAATTAATTTTTTTTTATTTTCATTCGGCTACCAAAGATTTAGTAGCCGAAAGTAGGTTTTTAGCGACTAAAATAAATTTGGTCGCCGAAACTTGACATTTGGCGACCAAAACTTTGGTCGGGAAAGATTAAAATTTAATTTTTTTTATTTTCATTCGGCTACCAAAGATTTAGTAGCCGAAAGTAAGTTTTTAGCGACTAAAATAAATTTGGTCGCCGAAACTTGACATTTGGCGACCAAAACTTTGGTCGGGAAAGATTAAAAATTATTATTTTTTTTATTTTCATTCATCTACCAAACATTTAGTAGCCGAAAGTAGGTCTATAGCGACTAAAATAAATTTGGTCGCGGAAACTTGACATTTGGCGACCAAACATTTGGTCGGCAAAGATTAAAATTAATTTTTTTATTTTCATTCGGCTACTAAACAATTTAGTAGCTAAAGGTACCTTTACGGCTACTAAATTTTTTTTTAGTCGCCAATTGTGATATGTTTAGCTGCTAAAAATTTTTTTAGTCGCCAATTGTAATATCTTTAGCTACTAAATTTTTTTTAGTAGCCAATAATCAACATTCCCCTACTAAAAAAAATTAGTAGCTAAAAAGTTGACTTTTGCCGACTAAAATTATTTTTGGTAGCCAATTCCATGACTTTTGGCGACTAAATTGGTTTTGGTAGCTAAAAGCGGTCGGCAAAAATGCTTTTTCTTGTAGTGATATCACTGAAGACAAAAAAAGGAAAAAGAAAGAAAGGTAACAAATAGATTACTAAAAAAGCCAACTCCAAACACCCAAAAAAATAGATGTAGAATATTCATTGTCGGAATTTGTTTGGAAGAATGTTTTTGCAAAAAAATTTTAGGGTCTAAAATGAAGTATTATTTTTATTATTATAAGGGTTCTTCATTCCATGATTGACCAAGTAGATGATAAAAGAAGGATGGATTACTTATCACAACGAGTTTAAAAAATAAGCTTTAAGATTTTTATATTTTTATTTTTTGTCAGTAAGTGAAAATATTATTTCTAAAAATGTAAAAATTCTAATAATACATACATGCAAACCTAACATCAACCACCACAATCACAACACAACATCATTACAAGAAGAAAGAAAGGGGGGGGGGGGGGGTTGTTGTGGAATGAAAAAAATGAATTTTTGCATTTAACAATGATTAAATTTCAAATCTTCCAGTTAAGAGCTTATAGTACTATCCAACTGATCTAGTCCCAAATTGGCAATCACTTTCTTATTACAATTAACACAAGTTACAATATTCCTATCACAAATTGTAGCCAACAATCTTTTGATAAGCATTGAAAAATCCAACATTATGGTTATTAAATTATTAATTTTTTTTTTACTGATTATAGTTGTTATCAAAAAAAAAAAAAAAAGACAAAGAAACAAAACTAAAATAGATTAAGAGGGCCCATTACATTTCAGCTCCATAGGAATGGTGCATGAACAAATGTATCTGTATATCTCACTATTAATAAAGGGAATGTATCATTCCATGCTTGCAACAAAGTTAACTTTTGTTTATTATTATTATTTTTTATCATCAACGCTTTGTGACAATTTATTTTTTTAAAAGTCATTATTTAAGATATTTTTGGCATGGTGGAAAAGGTGCTATTAGTTAGGTTAATGGGCCCAAAAAAAAAAAAAAAAAAAAAAAAGGAAAAATAATTGTTTTGTCTTACGTTACGTGAGTCATAAAATTACATAGCCATTATTGTAAATTATAAGAATTTTCATATGGGTAATAATTTACAAACAAAAAAAATTCATATAAAATTCACGTATAAAATGATGTGAATTTTTATACTCACTGAAAAATGATATTTATACATAATCTTCAAATACATAATTTAATACAATAACCAACTGCTCACTTTCTTCCAATCTTTAGTCTTGTGGTAACTTTTTTTTCTTTTTATTTTTTGGGATAAGAAGGTCAGCTCAGCTGGTACATTAACTGAATAGAAGGTGGTTAGATTAGTGAACAGAAAAACCAAATTGAGGAGATGTTTCACATGGAAATCAAAAAACCAAGTTGAAAATAAACTAACATTTTTTTAAACAAAGCAGCCAAAATTAGGTTGCTTTTTAGCTTAATTAGCCCTCGTGCCCACTTAACGTTCAAACTACTAATCACTCCATTTAAGCAATTCTCCGGACATATTACAATTTCTACATCTCGTTAGGTGTATATGTTGGTTATTTTATACACACACTTGGTTTAAGAAGAAAAAGAAGAAAATGGAAGTTCAAATAACACACTTTCTCTAAAATGGCATAATTTACAAGTGCCATGGCTTTGATGTTCAATATATAAGAGTAGTTGGTAAATCATTTGAGACTAAACAATAAAATTTAAATTCATCATTTTTATTGTTAAGTAAACCAACCGTGCTACGTACTTTAGTTGGCCAATTCTCTCAATTGAATGTTTATTTTCTATTTGAATTTTTCTTTAGTTGTTTATTTCTTATTTATTATGAAATTATTTTTTGTATATTATTGATGCTGTGGTTGTTGGTATTGAGCTTGAAGGTATATATGTGTTATCAAACTTTTTTAAAATGATTGATTGTATTATTTGATGTAATTCTTTTAGAATTTATTATTATTCTCTTATTAATTAAAAAAAAAAAAATTACTTACAATCAACAACGCAACGGTAGATTTTTGCTCAAACTTATTATGAGTTGCCCGTTGGAAAATTATTCATCCACCTCACTAATAAGATGTTACGGTTTGAGTTTTCCATTTATATATGGTTGTTTTTTTCCCCTTCTTTTCTTTTTTTTTTTAATTTTTATTATTATTAGTTTTTTGGGTTGTTTTTCTTAGATTTATTGTATGCTTGTAGTATATTATTTTTTAATTTCATAATCTAATATAATTTTTATGATATTTATAATTTATTTTTAAGTTTAAAACATAATGATTTTGATCTGACTATATAGTGTGAATATAGTGTGAAAATAATAGTAATGGCCAATGGGATTTAAAAGCGATTTGAAATCAGGAAGCACCCAATTCTTATTGAAATATATTTTCAGTACTAAAGTATACATACATTTGAATCAATGATTATATGTGATTTATCTCTCTCTAACACACACACACACACACACGATTTACCAAATCACCACAAAAAGCAAGTAGTTTTATGTTCTACTACTACTACTACTGCTCTTGTTTTGAAAAGGTGGTCAACATGATGTGCTCTTGAAATGAGATTGGTTGAGTACTGAAAATGGTCAAATTAATATTATACCAGTCAGCAGTGGATGTATGGGGCCTGTCTCCTTCAGAGCATATGGTCAATCACACAATTATATAGTTGGTGAATCCAACTTCCAGAAGATTATCAAGGTCTTCAAAAATTCAAACCTCATTAAAGTTTGTGGTCAAAAGTTACAATTTGGATTATTAAAATGACGGGGATTCTTTGGAACAGTCCCTTACAATTTGGGCCATATTTGACAAGTGGAAGCTTTAGAACACTCCCTGTTGGTTTCGCTGAAAATAGAAATTGATTTTCATGGGTACTTTTGTTTTGTCCAAAATATAACAAGAAGATTTGAAGTTTAGTTTGTACATGTGAATGTGAGCATGGAGAATTAGCAGGTTGGTAGAACATAAACTAATGAAAAAACTAATTAGCACTTAGCAAGGAAATTGGAAATTGAAAACTCAAAATTAAAAAATTTACTAAAAATAATATAATTTTCTCGGGTGGTGGTTGGGGTGGTTTGGGGGAGTGCAAAGAAGGGAGAGGTCTATCGAAGTTGAGAGTGGCAATGGGATTTCGGTGGTTGGTGGAGGATAAACAAGCACGGCAGTTAGGGTTGGAGGAAGGTTATGATTAGGTATATAGGGAAGAAATGGTGGAGGGACGATGATCAGCGTTGGAGGCTTAGTGAGGATAAGGAATGATGGGATTTAGGTAAGGAAGGTTAGCTAGAGAGATTTGGATTTCAGTATGACTTGAACTTTTATAGTTATCCTATAACATGTTAAATGATTTCATATGATTGTTAACTGTTTTTACCACTTTTCTGTTTAGTGCAACAAGCAAAAATGGATCGAGGAGGTTGGATCCCCATTGTGAAGCGAAGAGGAGGGCAAGGATCGAGGAGAGAAGATAATCATCCAGGCATTCACACTCTGTTTGTGGATAACCTGCCACGAAGCATGGATCTTAAGGGTATGTACGACTTGTTCAAGAAGTTTGGAGTGGTGAATGATGTCTTCATTCCACAGAAGAGAAGAAGATTAACTGCCTCCAGATTTGGCTTTGTGCGATTTAGCTATCAAGTAGCAGCAAGTGTTACAGTGCAAAAAGCTAATGGTTTGTGGGTGGATGACAAAGTCTTAGTGGTAAAAAGTGCTGACTTTGGTAGGGGGAGGCAAGAGAAAGGCTATACGAATCCACAGGGAAAGAGTCAAGAAGTACAAAGGCCACAATGGTGTGACTCAGGTAAAGGAATGAATCAGTGTGTGGGATAGAGATCATATGTGCAGGTAGTAAAAGAGGAGAATACGGGTGGAGTGGGGGTTGTTGCAGTAAAGACAGAGGAAGTAGGCAATGGCTGGTTATATGAGAGTCTGATCCTACATTTGAAAGTGAAGTATGCCTCTGTAAATATGGAGATGGAGCTTGAAGCAAGAGGTATGAAGGAAGTTGTGGTGAGGAAGGGTGGATGACGGGATCTGATACTAACTTTCAATTCAAAAGAGGAGATGAAATCAAAACTGAAGGATGTAAAGGAGATGTTTGGGGACTGGTGTAAAGAGGTAGTCACAAGGGAAGCAGGGAAAGTCTTAGAACAAGAACGGTGTGTGTGGTTAAGTTGTTATGGAATTCCTTTAAACTTGTGGAATAGAACCAATTTGCATAGGAATGGGAATTTTTGGGGGGAGATTCTCTGCACTGAGGGAGAGCTAAGCCAGCCACTCTTGTTCGACTGTGGAAAGATGAAGATTTCAACTAAATACATGGAGCCAATAAATAAGCTGATCAATATGGAGTGTAAAGGAGTGCTATACCCAGTTCGGGTGTGTGAAGAACAGAGGGTGGTTATTCAAACAATAAAAGAGAACTGTGTCTGTAAGAAGCATATGCACTTGGATGATGTGTACAGTGCCAATGAACAGGTAGGTAAGTCTATGGAGGTGAGAAGCAGAGACGGAGAAGATGAAGATGACTGGGCAGTTGAGTCAGCTAAGGTGCTTGGTAGAAATGATGGCATGGGAACAGGAGACATGCCAAATGGACCAGTGAACAGAACTGAGGTAGAACAGGAGGTGCAGGGGAGGAGTGAAACAGTAGTTGCCGCGTCTAGTGCAAGACTAGGGCAGGAGCTCGAGATGGCAATCGGTAAGCTGGACTACGACTGTGCAGAAAAATGTCAGAATTGTGATGATCAAGTCTACACGCCTGGATTTATGAAAAGCTTAAGTGGGTCTACATTACTTCAACCTGGAGTAAATTTAGAAGTGCCGTTGGACTTGACCCAGGAGCCTAATGTCTTGGGTGGGCTTCATCCTTCTCAGATTGGGCCTTTTGAGTCAAGTGGGTTCAAAGCCCAAACAAATAATAACAAGAGTGATACAAATTTAAAGCTGAAAGGAATTTATCTTTCACAGTCTAGGCCTACTAAGTCGAGTGGGTTCAAAACCCAAATAAGTAATAGCAACAGTGAGGCAAATTTAAAGCTGAAAGGGAATAAACAAGGGAGAAAAAAAAAACCCACTATCGACAGCAACCTCAGAGAAGGGAATTTTTTGATCTTGTGAGGAGATATGGTCATAAGGGTGCTTCAACAAGTAAAGTAGTTCCAAAGCATGCCCTGCTGAGAGCAGCAGCTGTATAAGCCTCAATATCGTCATTTATTGAGAATGGGAATGTTAGAGGAAGAAGAGTACTGAATGAAGCTGAAGCAACAGTACAGTTGGGCAAAATATTGGGTGTGGAGTATAATGGTACAGAAGAGGAAGTTCTTAGCAAAATAGTGGAACTGGAAACAAAGGATAAGGAGAAGCTCGGGGGGAGGGGGGGGAGGGGGGGAAATGGGGCTACTGCATAGGGTGTGTGTGGAGGTGGGATTTCATAGGAGTCTAATATTGTTTCCTATGAAGATATTGAGTTGGAATATTAGAGGTATTGGAAGGCAAGAGAAGCGGGGAAAAATTCGGAAGTTAGTGAAGGAAAAAAATATAGATATAGTGTTGATTCAAGAAACAAAGAAAACTGCTATTACAAACAGAGAAGTCAACCAAATGTGGGTGAGGAATAGAATGGAGTTCATGTCAGTGGATTCTGAAGGTACAGCTGGAGGACTGTTATGCATATGGGACCCATATGTATTTCAACTTGGTGCTTGTTGCAGTAGCAGACGGTTCATACTATTATCAGGTACAATATTTAATTCTTTTGAGTGTGTTCTACTGAATATATATGCACCGAATGATGTGGGTGGTAGAAGAAAACTTTGGGATAGTTTGCTTAATCTGAAACAAGGTTTTCCTAAACCATGGTGTCTGTGTGGGGATTTTAATGAAATTAGGAATATTGGTGAGAGGAAAGGTTGCTCCAGAAGAGAGAGGGGTATGACTGAGTTCAATGAGTTCATTGAGAATAGTGAAGTGCGAGACCTACCTTTATTAGGAAGAAAGTACACATGGTGTAATTCCAGGGAAGGGGTCAAATAGAGTAGGATAGATAGGATGTTGGTGGATCCGAAATGGTTGGAGGGATTTCAATTAAAATTATGGGGATTACCTAGGCTCATTTCAGATCACAGTCCACTATTATTGATGGAAGATGAAAGGGATTGGGGTCCAAAGCCGTTCCGGTTTTTAAATGCTTTTGGTGTCTACATCCAAATTTATCATCATTTGTGGCTAAAGTTTGGAAGGAGTCGGAACCTAATGGTTGGGCTGGATTCATACTACACAAAAAACTAAAGGATTTGAAATTAGCGCTTCGACAATGGAATAAGGAGGTGTATGGGTCTGTGTCTAACAAATTGAAAGCAGAAGAGGAGGAAGTTCATATCCTTGATATTCAGGCAGAGAGCAGAGAGCTGGATCAACAAGAGAAAGTTAGAAGAAGAACAACTTTTGAAGAGGTATGGAGACTCCATAGAATGATGGAGTGGATGTGGTTACAAAAATCAAGACTGAATTGGCATTTGAAAGGGGATCGTAATACCAGATTTTTCCATGTGATAGCCAAGGGTAGACAATGTAGAAATGAAATAACTTCCATGGCTTATGGTAGTTCAGTGCTTAAGGATCCTTGGCAAGTGAAGTCTGCAATTCTTGAGCACTTCAAGAAGCAATATTCTGAGGAGTGGATCTTAAGACCTAAGTTAGGAGGCCTATTTAAATCAGTGAGTAGCAGTCCCTATTTTGATGGGTTGGAATCTAAGTTCTCAGAATCAGAAATTTTGGCAGCAGTGAAGGATTGTGATGGTAACAAGGCACCTGGCCCAGTAGGGTTCAATATGTTATACTTCCAAAAATATTGGAAGGTGATAAAAGGGGAAGTTCTTAATTTTATGAAGGAATTCTACAGGAATGGCAGATTGGTGAAGGGTTTGAATAGCTCCTTTATCACTCTTGTCCCCAAGAAGGAAAATCCTGTGGGATTAACAGATTATCGGCCAATCAATTTAGTGAGATCAGTATACAAAGTTCTATCTAAGGAAGAAGATTAAAAGCAATGCTTCCCTGCATCATTAGTGAGACCCAATCAGCCTTTATAGGAGGGAGGAACATTTTAGATAGGGTTCTGATTGCCAATGAAGTGGTAGATGGGTGAAGGAAATCCAAGAAGCAGGGTGTCATCATTAAACTCGATTTTGAGAAGGCGTATGATTCATTCAACTGGGGGTTCTTACGTTCTATGCTCTTGAAGTTTGGATTTGGGGACAGATGGGTTAAATGGATTATGGAGTGTGTTAGTATGGCTAGAATTTCAGTACTGGTAAATGGGTCTCCAACTGATGAGTTTAGTCCTTAGAGGGGCCTGCGACAAGGTGACTCTCTGTCCCCTTTCCTGTTCAACTTGGTTGCTGAAGGTCTCAATATGTTACTGACAAGAGCATATCAGCTGGGAATTATTAAAGGGGTGCAAATTGGTGCAGATAATATGAGGCTGTCTCACCTGTAATTCGCAGATGATTCCATCCTTTTTTGTGAAGCTAAAGAGGAGGAGATTAGAAGCTTGAAGAGGATCTTGAGGTGTTTTGAGGTGATGTCGGGTTTGAGGATTAATTATCATACGAGTCAGGTTTGTGGACTGGGGGTGTCAGATGAATCTTTAGCTTCATTTGCATCTATTTTGAATTGTAAGATCAAGAAGTTGCCTATGCAATATTTAGGCCTGCCTCTTGGGGCTAATCCTAATAGAAAGCAAACTTGGAAACCAGAGCTGGATAAGATTCGTAGCAGGCTAGCGAGCTGGAAAAGAAAGCTCTTATTGTATGCTGGGAGGTTAACCTTAATCAAATCAGTAACTGCATTGCTGCCAGTTTACTATTTATCCTTGTTTAGAGTACCTCAAGGGATAGCTAAAGTGATTAAAAGGCTATAGGCTGCATTCTTTTTTTTTTTTTTTTTGGGAGGGAGGGGGGGTCTAAAATAAGGAGTAGGGTTCACTTGGTCAAATGGGCTGATTTGTCCAAAAGTGTAGATCAAGGGGGACTAGGGCTGAGAAGAGTTAAAATGATGAATGACTGTCTACTAATCAAATGGTGGTGGAGGTTTGGGTTTGAAAAAGATGCATTGTGGAGGAAGGTTATTTGTAGTAAGTACAAGGTCGACTTTAGTGATTGAGTACCCACTTCTTGTACTAGGCCTAGTGCATCTACTGTTTGGAAAGGTATAATCAATTTTGCTTTGTCTGATAGCCCACTCCTACAGTTCTACATGAATAATTGGTAGCTAAAGGTTGGGGATGGGAGTAGAGTAAGGTTTTAGTTGGATAAGTGGTGTCATGCCACCTGCTTCAGAGAGGAATATCCTGGCATATTTTCTTTAATTCTAGATAAGGAGGTGTCACTAAGAACAATGTATGAGAGAAAGGAAATTGCAGGGAACTGGGCGTTTAATTTTAGAAGAAGACTATATGATTGGGAAGATTATGAGGTCACAAGGCTCAAGAATCTCCTAGGTGTTGTACCTGCTTTGGTGGTCAATCAGATTGATAAACTTATGTGGTTAGCAGCAGCAACAGAGGTATTCTCAGTGTCATCTTTACATCATAGGGTCTCTGCGAGTGCTTCCTCTCAATTGAATATTTGTAAACTAGTGTGGGTTAAATACTTGCCTCATAAAGTCCAATTTATGGGATGGCTTGCATGGCTAGGTAGACTTAAGACTTTAGTTTTCCTTCAAAGAATTGGTGTGCTTCAAGGTAATGTTTCAACTCTATGTGTATTTTGCAAAGCTGAATGTGAAACTGTGAACCATTGTAGACACCCCATTTTTGACTGACCTTAAGACTCAGACGTCACCGATTGAGGGCTTGGTGATGTTGCATATCGTGCTCGTTCAGAAGCTTCGGAGTCTCGGCTGCGAGCCTTGCCTCCAGACTTTCGAACTCTTTTGTGCCTTGCCTCAGTTTGCGAACCAGGCCTTGTTTTCTCTGTTTTCTCTTCCCAAAGGGAGGGAGAGGTCCCATAGATCATCTCTCAGTGGCCATAGGCTACGTTTTGTGGTCGTAGGCCATTTTTTCCCGTTTGGAGCTTGATTCCCGGTTTTCGGAGCCGTCGGCCGTGTGCCTCAGTTCGGGACCACTTAACTACCTCCGTTTGCTCCGATTTTTGGCATACATCTTATTTCCTCCCTTTTGAGGGACACTGTGGCTCGAGAGACCAACTTCGTGGTCAAACGCCACCTCCGGTGCTTAACAGTCAGTTCTCGGGGCCTCGGGCCGCGTGTTTTGGCCCCTGAACCTTTATTTTGCATCGGTTTAGGTCCATTTTTGGTGGAGACCTTATTTTCATTGTTAGAAAGATTGTAGAAAGGTGAGAGGCCAGCAATTGTTCCGACAACCAGCTTTATTCCTTCATCGCTCTTCATCGCCCATTTTTCCCGTTAGAAAGCTGTCTTTTTCCATCCCCGGGCCACTTTTTCTGACTTTCCTCCACACCATTGTGTTGTACACACCTGGGAGGCCACCAATATGGCCTGGCCGGCCATTAATTCTCCCTGACCTTTTTGAACGCCTCTAAAAAGCTAGCTTTTCTCTCTCCTGGTGCACTTTTTCCAGTCTTTCTCCACATGGCTGTGTTGTACACACATGGGAGGCCACCTTTTTGGGATGGCCGGCCACTAACCCTGCTTGAACCTTTTGAACCTGGCCGGCCGGCCAGGGGAGGTGGCCGACTAGCCACCTGAACCTTCTGAACCTGGCCGGCCAAGACCCTCTCACTTGGTTCCTTATAGCTGTACCCTCTGTTTCCCCCCAGATCCTGTATCCGAGGGGGGGTCTTTTGGGGGGGAAATTTGAATTTGATTTTCCCCCATTTTTCTCCACTCCTCTCATCTATAAAACCAGCCCCCCAGCTCCATTTTCAGGGGTTACAAAAATCATTTGAGAGCTTTGCATTAAATCTCCCTCTCTCTCTACTCCAAGCCTCAAAACCACCTTGCTCCTACACTATTTCTACACCAACCCATAGCACAACACCTCCACACTCCATTCCAACCATTTGAAGCTGATTTCCAGAGGTTGAGAGCTCCCAAACTTGGTCCAAAGGCTGCTGAAGTTTGGTTCTACAAGGGTGAGTCCTCTTCTTCCATTTTCTAGTCTTTTCTTGCTTCATCTATAAGCCATACTTGCAAGCATTTTTGGGCTTCGGCCTAAACTATAAATAGTCTTAGTTTGAGCTCATCTTCATGTTTGGTTAAGGGTTTTTCTCTGTTTGAGGCCATCTGCTGTCCCTTTCCCTTTTATCTCTCTTTTGGCCCTTTTCTTGCATGATATGTTAGCCCTATTTCTAAGCATTTCTAGGCTTCGATCCAAACTGGAAAATGATTTATTTTGAGTTCCTCTTCAACTTTGTTGAAGGGATCTTTACTATTTGAGGCAAGCTACTGCCTCTTTCTTCCTATCTCTCTTTTAGGGCCTTTTTTTACATCATATTGTAGCCTTACTTGTGAGCATATTTGAGACTTGTTATAAACTGTAAAGTGCCTTGTTTTGGGCCCCTCTTAAACTTTTTTGAAGGGATCTCCTCTGTTTGGGGCCAGCCACTGCCCCTTGTCTCTAATCTCTCTTTTAGGGCCATTTTTGCATAATAGATTAGCCCTACTTGTGTTCATTTTTGAGAGTTTTCATAAAATAAAAAATATCTTGTCTTAATCTCATCTTCAAGTTTATTTTAGGTTCCATTTTTGTTTGAGGTCATATGCTTCCTTGTATGCTTGATTGTCTCCTATTTTGAGCCTTACACCTAAGCCCTTGTTGCATGTTTTGTTTGGCCTTCTAGCCACTGAAATCCTGTGGATTTTCAGTGGCTAGCACACTGTCTTGAGCCTCAAAATCAGAGAGGGGTGACCCCCTCTCACCTTGCCTTGTTCGGTGGCCTTTTTGGCCTTCCAAAGAGACCCTATCTTGCATGCTTTGTTGACTGATTTCAGGGCCAATTTGATCAGTTTTGGGACTATAATATTTTATTTTCAGAGTTTTTTGTGCCATGCTTCATGTCTATCTTGCATGTGCTTAATAACCCCTTTGTATGCCCTCTAAAAGAACCCATCATTTGTGCATGTGTTGGTTGCATTTCAAAGGTTATTTGGGCATGTTTTGGCATGTTTTATTCACTGATTTTTTCTGGTTTGATGAGTTCTCACTTGCTTCATATACTTGCCATGTAAACCATGTTTGCTAGTCAAAATTGCATGCTATTTTAGTCCATCTTTCTAGCACTTTTTTGCCACACTTTGAACTAGAAAAGTTCATGTTTTGGGACTGCCTTGGCTCTATCTTGAGACTTCATGATTAAATAATGCATGCTTTGTATAGCTATAAGTCATTCCATGTGCCTAGTTTTGTGTTTTGGGACCATTCCATGCATTGGGTGCCATGTTTCAATGTTTTGGGATCACTTTGCATCACATTTCATTGCTGGAACTTGTATGTTTGTATGCCATATTTCATGCCTTGCCATGCTTTGGTAGAATGGCATTTATGCCTTAGGTTCGATCCTCGGTTTGCGTGCATGTGTGCACACATTTTGATTGTCTCATTTTCATCTAATGGCCTCTGATGTGAGTGTGGCTGAGGTCCACTCATGTTGGTGTAAGCCCATATTGCATTGTGTATGCCATCTTAGTCCTTTGCATTGCGTATGCTAGGTTGTATGTTAGAGCATTGTGCTGCCATATTACATCGTGCATTGTGTATGCCATTTCATAGCATTGTGTATGTTAGGATGTATATTAGTCGCATTCATGCATGTCATGCATATTGCATAGTGTTTGTGTAATGACCCGACCCTCGTCCATGTTTTTGATATATTTCAGCTCTTGTTTAGTGCTTTTAACATGTTGCAGAAAAATTTCATGAAAAATTATGGTTAAAGAAATGAAATGTGTGTTTATGAATGTCTATCTGTTGCTCAAGAAAGGTATCTGTTCCATTAGAATGTTTGAATCAGAAATTGAAGGCCTTAATGGCTTAACTGTCAGAAATTGATTATATATCCATGATCAGCATAATTTTTAGGTAATTTTAAGCATGTTCGCGAAATTTTAATTTTGGAATGATTAAACGATTCACTTTTGTCTTATATGCCATTAGTTATGACTATTTATATGCTTAGTCTTGTTAAGTTTTGATCAAAAACGTGAGACATCTTTTGGAGGGACTAAGGGTTGAGAAAAGGGAGAAGAAGGAGAGCAAGAGAAGGGTCAACAAAGGGAGGAATTGAGATTAAATTTGGAGATCAAGCTTAAGGTATGTTAACTTTAATATATATATATATATATAAGAATTATCCTCCCAATTGTGAAGAAGAGTTGTCTATACTTTATGTTTGATGATCTAGAGTTGTAATGGACACTTGTTCATGGTTTATGCTTGATTGAAGGGGGTGTTCTCATCATTTGGTTGTTTACAGCCTAATTTAAGTGTGGTATGGAAATTATACTTCAATTATTGATTTTATGCTAACCCTATGAACTTACGGTTAGGGTATGTGTTATGTTTCAATAAACATAAAGAACTTGAATCCAAGAATAAAATTGAGTGAGGAATGGCTTGATTAAGCTTCTAATCTTGTGCAATTTGCCATGTTTACAAGGTAGAATCCATGTTATAAAGATATTAGATAGTATAGATCCCATTGGAATTGCATGAGGAATGGTTTGGTGATGTAAAATTCGAAGTACAGGATTTCAGAGTCTGCGTGGTCCGCTCGAGCGGAGGAAAGTCAGCTCGAGCGGTAAAAACCACCTCCCAGCAGTTTGGGGCAAAATGTACAGTCCGCTCGAGCGGAAAATGGGCGCTCGAGCGGGGGACTTAATTTTAGGAAAACGAAATGCTTTCTTCTGTTTTGCTTGCTCAATCCTCTGCTAATGTTTTTAGAGTACTTTGGCATATGAAGTGTAATACGCAGAAACTAGTTACTCAATGATGTAAGAAAAAGAGGATCTAATTCGCAAGTTATGATTGTGTGCAGGACACCCTCCAGGAGGAAATAGCACGTCATCACAGCACTGTGAGTAGTAGTACCTATGTAACTGTTATGCAACTATGTCAATGTTTCGAGACATGTAAGGCAACTATATTAATGTTCCAAGCATGTATTGTACTTATGTGAATGTCATGTTAATGTTTGAAGTCTACTAATGCTAGTAGTATAATAAGAAAAGCAAGTTCAAGGGCCTCGTGCCAATCACAAGGGCTTAAGCCACTTACAAGGGCTTACGGGCCAACAAGTTACAAGGGCCACAGTGCCAAAATGGTTACAAGAATGTTATGCCACACGTCCCCAGGGCTTCGTGCCACCATTTTCAAGGGCTTATAGCCACCAAGCTATGTTACAAGATTAGGCCTAAGGCCATTATGTATGTAATGCAGGATCAGACTACTGTATTGATATGTAATCTGTTTAAGTTAAGCAATGTTTTATTTTTGTATTACTATTCACTGAGCCCGGCTCACTCTCAGTTTGTCTGTTTCTGTAGGTCACCCACCAGGTGGTTTGTCCTAGCTCAGGATGCCGTTTTCCTTGGTCGACCCTTACGTGTCCGTGCACTATATCAAGTCGCTTATTTTGGTGAAACTTTGGGAGGCATTTGTTTACCTTTTTAGCGCCACCCAAGTTATTGTACATAACTTTTGTGTTCTTTTGTATACGCCCAACCATGAGGCTGGGACTATCAATGTATGTGTATGTAATCGATATTCAGGGATTTCGCTTTAAACCTTGTCTATTGTTGATGATGTATATGATGCACGAGATCCTGGCATATTAGAAATAGCTCAATGGTGTATGCTGCATCTATGTTTGTTCCTATGTTTATGCTTCCGGTAAGGCCCCATAGGTTTGATTATCAGGTTACAGGTCCATTTATGAGTAGGTCATGCCCAAACTTTTAGAGGCAGGTTTGGGGTGTGACAAGTGGTATCAGAGCACGAGTTGCTATCTCACACACGGATCCATTGAGTTGTAGGGTGTCTAGAAAAGATTTAGGCATCATGCATGACATCCTAAAAGTATAAGACTAGTTGATAGCAACAGTAGGAGTACTCTGATAATGCTAACAAGGTTAAACTATGTTTCTTGTACATAATTGACTTTTGTGTAGATCATGGTGAGAACAAGGACGGAGGAGCAGGAAGATGCTACTGCCGCACGGCTGGATAGGATGGAGAGAATGATTATGGAATTGGCGGAGACCATACGGCAACAACAGCAACAGCCACCACAGCGGCCGCAACCACAAGAACAACCGCCACCTCCACCGGTAGTACTAGAGTTTCATGCTGAAGACCGAACTATTACTCTCACTAAGGAGTTTAAAAAGATGAAACCACCGTCTTTTAAAGGGGGGATAGAGCCGATGAAAGCTGAGGCCTGGGTGTTGGGCATAGAAAAATTATTTGAAGTTTTCCCTTGCACCGAAGCTCAAAAAGTGCAATTGGCTGCCTTCACCCTAGAAGATGAAGCACGCAGATGGTGGATGCTTACGAGGACAATCCATCCAGGGCTAACATGGGACAGATTTCTGGAGCTGTTTTATAATAAGTACTTTCCTCAAAGTATGCGAGATAAAAAGGTGACTGAGTTTGAAACTCTCAGACAAGGGAATAGGACTGTTGCTGAATATGAAGCCCAATTTACAGAACTAGCTCGGTTTGCGCCTCACATGATAGACACGGATTACAAGAAGGCACGGAAGTTCGAAGGGGGATTACGGGGCGCTATTCTGGATCGAGTCAACATGTTGAAACTTCCTACTTATGTCGATGTGTTGGAGAGAGCGATCATAGCAGAAGGAAATCTTGCTAATCAAAATCGAATCTCTGAATGGAAGGGAAAGAGACAAAATAATCAATGGTCGAAGGGAGCGACTACTTCACCAAACAAGAAACAAAACTCAGGGACTTCAAACATTTCTGCTCCTAATCAGGGTATGATTCCTACTTGTTCGGAATGCGGGAAGAGACATCGTGGGGTATGCCAATGGAAGTCTGGAGCTTGTTATCAATGTGGTAAAACAGGTCATTTGATAAAGGACTGCCCCCAAAGGAATCAACGAAATGGCGATAGGGCTGCTACTAGTTCAACGGGGTCTACACCAACTACTAATACCAAAGCACCGGCCAAGCCTAACAACAATAAAGACACAGCGAGACAAGGCAGAGTGTTTGCATTGGTTCCAGGAGATGTGCAGAATGCAGCAACGGTGGTGTCAGGTACATTTATGGTTCATGGTCATCCTGCTTCTATCTTATTTGATTCCGGCTCTACTCATTCCTATGTGTCAAAATTGTTTGCACAAAACTTAGATAAAACTGAAGAAAAATTGTCCTATGTGTTGTGTGTGTCTTCACCTTTGGGAGACTTTATGTTTTGTACTTCAATTTACCTTGATTGTGAACTTGAACTTGGGGATATCCGGGTATACGCCAACCTGTTACCACTTGACATGACTTCTTTCGATATTATTCTGGGAATGGATTGGTTAGGTGAAAATGGTGCAACTATAGATTGTTTGACTAAACAGATCAGTTTCCACCCTCCGGGTCAATCAGAGTCTATGGTTCAGGGATAGGAAGTGACTTCTCCACCTTACATGATTTCTGCGGCCAAGGCGTGTAAATTGATTCAGAAAGGGTGTCAAGGATACTTATGCAGTGTTTTGGAAGGCTAAGTGGTGAATGGGGATATCAACAGAATTCCAGTTGTTTGCGAATTTCCGGACGTCTTTCCTGAGGAATTACCAGGGCAGTTGATAGACCGTGAAATTGAGTTTACCATTGATGTAGCACCGGGAACTCAACCCATTTCGAAGACTCCGTATAGAATGTCGCCAGTTGAGATGAAGGAATTAAAACTGCAGTTGCAGGATTTATTAGACAAGGGATTCATCCGTCCAAGTGTGTCTCCGTGGGGAGCGCCAGTTTTGTTTGTAAAGAAGAAGGACGGAACACTCCGGCTTTGTATTGATTACAGGGAACTTAATAAAGTCACCATCAAGAACAAGTATCCATTGCCAAGAATCGATGACCTATTCGATCAACTTCAGGGAGCACAAATCTTTTCCAAGATTGATCTACGGTCTGGGTACCATCAATTAAAAGTGCGAGCTGAGGACGTGGAGAAGACAGCTTTTCGAACCCGGTATGGTCATTATGAATTTTTGGTTATGCCCTTCGGAGTCACTAACGCGCCAGCAGCTTTTATGGATTTGATGAATCGCGTCTTCAAGCCTTATTTGGATGACTTTGTGGTGGTCTTTATCGACGATATACTCATTTATTCAAAGGATGCCGAAGCTCATGAGACTCACCTTCGTTTGATCCTTCAAACCCTCCGGGAAAGGAAACTGTATGCAAAGCTGAAGAAGTGTGAATTTTGGCTCTTCGAGGTGGCATTTTTGGGGCATATCATCACAAAGGAAGGAGTTTCTGTTAACCCACACAAGATTGAGGCAATCATAAAGTGGCCAACTCCGACCAATGTAACCGAGGTGCGTAGTTTTATGGGATTGGCTGGCTATTATCGGAGATTTGTTCAAGATTTCTCAAAAATTGCTGTGCCACTTACACAACTGACTCGAAAGGGAATTGCATTTGAATGGTCAGAAGAGCGAGAATCTGCTTTCCAGGCATTGAAGACAAAGTTGACAATAGCACCAGTTTTGGCCTTGCCATCCGGTACAGAAGGGTTTGTAATCTATAGTGATGCTTCACACAAAGGACTAGGTTGTGTACTTATGCAAAGTGGACGAGTCATCACTTATGCTTCTCGGCAGCTGAAATCCCACGAGAAAAACTATCCCACACACGATCTTGAGCTGGCAGCGGTAGTCTTTGCCTTAAAGATATGGAGACATTATTTGTATGGCACCACCTGCGAGATTTATACTGACCATAAAAGTCTCAAGTACCTTTTTACTCAGAAGGAATTGAACATGCGGCAGCGAAGATGGTTGGAACTTATCAAGGATTACGATTTACAGATCCATTACCATCCTGGCAAAGCCAACACAGTTGCGGATGCGCTTAGTCAAAAGAGTATGGGAACTTTTGCACATTTAGTGGTAGAGCAAAAAGAGTTAGTTCATGAATTGGCTAGAATGGAGATAGATCTTGTATTGCATGAACAAGAAGTTTTACTAGCAGCCATAAAAGCCCAACCAACTCTACTTGAAGAGATTAAAGTGCGCCAAATGGAAGATGAAGTTTTAAAGAAAATATATGATGAGTTGGAGACAAAGTCAAAACCGGGATTCAGTTCGGTAGATTCAGTGCTCAAATTTCAAAACCGAATATGTGTTCCCAATGTTTTAAACCTTAAACGACAGCTAATGGAAGATGCACATACCTCAAGGTTTTCAATGCACCCAGGGAGTACGAAAATGTACCGAGACTTGAAGCAAAATTTCTGGTGGCCAAGGATGAAGAAGGAGATAGCGAAATTTGTCTCTAAGTGTTTGCAATGCCAGCAAGTAAAAGCGGAGCATCAAAGACCTGCCGGATTGTTGCAACCTCTTCCCATCCCGGAGTGGAAATGGGAGCATTTGACCATGGATTTTGTTGTGGGGTTACCACGGACTCCACGGGGTATGAATTCAATTTGGGTCATTGTGGACCGATTAACTAAATCCGCCCACTTCTTGCCAGTAAAAACTCAGTATAATGCAGATAAATTGGCGGAAATTTATGTGAACGAAGTTGTGAGGCTTCATGGTATTCTAGTCTCAATTGTGTCAGATAGGGATCCTAAGTTTGTTTCCAGATTCTGGCAAAGTTTACAAGAAGCAATGGGTACAGAATTAAAGTTTAGTACGGCTTTCCACCCCCAGACCGATGGTCAGTCCTAGAGAACGATCCAAACTCTAGAAGATATGCTCCGGATGTGTGTGCTGGATTTTCAAGAAAGTTGGGAAACTCACCTGCCATTGATAGAATTTGCATACAACAATAGCTACCACTCAAGTATAGACATGGCACCTTATGAAGCGTTGTATGGAAGACCATGTCGTTCTCCTGTGTGTTGGGCTGAAGTTGGAGATAAATCCTTGTTAGGGCCTGAAATTGTTCAATTAACGACAGAAAAAGTTCAAGTTATTCGGGAAAGATTGAAAACTGCTCAAAGTAGGCAGAAAAGTTATGCGGACAACGGACGGAGGGATTTGGAATTTGAAGTTGACAGTCATGTTTTTGTGAAAATCACTCCGATGAAAAGACACCCAAGATTCGGAAAGAAAGGTAAGTTGACGCCCCGATATATCGGTCCCTTCCAGATTCTGGAGAGAGTTGGTCCGGTAGCCTACCAGGTTGCCCTTCCGCCACATATGAGTCAAGTGCATAATGTGTTTCATGTCTCTATGCTTCGTGGATACCTTCCGGATCCGTTACATGTTATTGATTACCATCAGATTGAATTGGATGACAAGTTGAGTTACGAGGAAAAACCAATTCGCGTTTTAGACCGACAAGTAAAACAACTGCGAAACCGTGAAATCCCATGGTAAAAGTTGAGTGGCAAGAACATTATGGAACTGACGCGACGTGGGAAAGAGAAGAAGAAATGCAACATCAATACCCACACCTGTTTCAATCTTAAGGTAACACAAGTTTGGAGGACCAAACTTATTTAAGGAGGGGAGAGTGTAATGACCCGACCCTCGTCCATGTTTTTGATATATTTTAGCTCTTGTTTAGTGCTTTTAACATGGTGCAGAAAAATTTCATGAAAAATTATGGTTAAAGAAATGAAATGTGTGTTTATGAATGTCTATCTGTTGCTCAAGAAAGGTATCTGTTCCATTAGAATGTTTGAACCAGAAATTGAAGGCCTTAATGGCTTAACTGTCAGAAATTGATTATATATCCATGATCAGCATAATTTTTAGGTAATTTTAAGCATGTTCGCGAAATTTTAATTTTGGAATGATTAAACGATTCACTTTTGTCTTATATGCCATTAGTTATGACTATTTATATGCTTAGTCTTGTTAAGTTTTGATCAAAAACGTGAGACATCTTTTGGAGGGACTAAGGGTTGAGAAAAGGGAGAAGAAGGAGAGCAAGAGAAGGGTCAACAAAGGGAGGAATTGCGATTAAATTAGGAGATCAAGCTTAAGGTATGTTAACTTTAATATATATATATATATATAAGAATTATCCTCCCAATTGTGAAGAAGAGTTGTCTATACTTTATGTTTGATGATCTAGAGTTGTAATGGACACTTGTTCATGGTTTATGCTTGATTGAAGGGGGTGTTCTCATCATTTGGTTGTTTACAGCCTAATTTAAGTGTGGTATGGAAATTATACTTCAATTATTGATTTTATGCTAACCCTATGAACTTACGATTAGGGTATGTGTTATGTTTCAATAAACATAAAGAACTTGAATCCAAGAATAAAATTGAGTGAGGAATGGCTTGATTAAGCTTCTAATCTTGTGCAATTTGCCATGTTTACAAGGTAGAATCCATGTTATAAAGATATTAGATAGTATAGATCCCATTGGAATTGCATGAGGAAAGGTTTGGTGATGTAAAATTCAAGCTGTGATTTGAGTTTATGTGGTCCGCTCGAGCGGAGGAAAGTCAGCTCGAGCGGTAAAAACCACCTCCAAAGAGCTTTGGGGCAAATACGATCCGCCGAAAGGAAAATGGGCGCTCGAGCGAGGGACTTAATTTCAGGAAAACGAAATGCTTTCTTCTGTTTTGCTTGCTCAATCCTCTGCTAATGTTTTTAGAGTACTTCGGCGATTTTCAAATAATGATAGATGCATATGAAGTGTAATACGCAGAAACTGGTTACTCAATGATGTAAGAAAAAGAGGATCTAATTCGCAAGTTATGATTGTGTGCAGGACACCCTCCAGGAGGAAATAGCACGTCATCACAACACTGTGAGTAGTAGTACCTATGTAACTGTTATGCAACTATGTCAATGTTTCGAGACATGTAAGGCAACTATATTAATGTTCCAAGCATGTATTGTACTTATGTGAATGTCATGTTAATGTTTGAAGTCTACTAATGCTAGTAGTATAATAAGAAAAGCAAGTTCAAGGGCCTCGTGCCATTTTCAAGGGCCTCGTGCCAATCACAAGGGCTTAAGCCACTTACAAGGGCTTACGGGCCAACAAGTTACAAGGGCCACAGTGCCAAAATGGTTACAAGAATGTTATGCCACACGTCCCCAGGGCTTCGTGCCACCATTTTCAAGGGCTTATAGCCACCAAGCTATGTTACAAGATTAGGCCTAAGGCCATTATGTATGTAATGCAGGATCAGACTACTGTATTGATATGTAATCTGTTTAAGTTAAGCAATGTTTTATTTTTGTATTACTATTCACTGAGCCCGGCTCACTCTCAGTTTGTCTGTTTCTGTAGGTCACCCACCAGGTGGTTTGTCCTAGCTCAGGATGCCGTTTTCCTTGGTCGACCCTTACGTGTCCAGGCACTATATCAAGCTGCTTATTTTTGGTGAAACTTTGGGAGGCATTTGTTTACCTTTTTAGCGCCACCCAAGTTATTGTACATAACTTTTGTGTTCTTTTGTATACGCCCAACCATGAGGCTGGGACTATCAATGTATGTGTATGTAATCGATATTCAGGGATTTCGCTTTAAACCTTGTCTATTGTTGATGATGTATATGATGCACGAGATCCTGGCATATTAGAAATAGCTCAATGGTGTATGCTGCATCTATGTTTGTTCCTATGTTTATGCTTCCGGTAAGGCCCCATAGGTTTGATTATCAGGTTACAGGTCCATTTATGAGTAGGTCATGCCCAAACTTTTAGGGGCAGGTTTGGGGTGTGACAGTTTGGGATAGGAGTTTGCCCGAGCACGGGAAACGAGGGACGTTTCGTACTCCAAGTGACGGAACGTGTCTCAATTCCCGGTCGCCAACACTCCGGATTATCCATGATGGAGTCTCGGTCTTGTTATGTTTATATGTGCATTCATTTCATATTGAGTCGTGCAATTCGACTCCTCGGCCGTTATGCATCAAGATGCGTGATTGGTGGCACGAGGATCGAAGACTACACTCCCTGAAGAGTGGTCAAGCATACATATGTGAAAATACATTGCCATGCCCCTTCCCTGCTCTCTGTTGCAGCAAATCAGAAATCAGCAGCCTTCCGGAGCTTGGCACAAATCCGGAGAATAATTACAAACAGAGGCTAATTGGGGCATCGCAATGGATTTCCGCGCAAGGCAACCTGAACATGCATCATTCATCATCTGGAGCAGAGTTGAGGCAGTCCCTAGCTTGCATGCTAATTTACTGCTTTCCTAGATTAAGTTGTTAATTAATTAGGATTTTTGTATTTATTTGGACTGTACCTATTTATTTGGGACTGTATATTATTTATTCGGACCCTCCGAGCGAGGGCAATGTTGTAATAAGTGTGCGTGTGTGTGATGTATGTCTTCCAACCCCACATCTTTCTCCCTTTTATTTACCAACTTATGATGGTTAGATTAGGGCATGTTTCAATTAACATACAGTATGATAGCATGTTTGCATCATTCATCTGTTTTGCATGCACCGGGCTCGGCGCATCATATTAACTGCATTTGTATTTCAATTCTGAGTTGAATACTTGTTAACTGTAGCATTCCATATGCCATGTTTAGAATAGCCGAGCCTGTTTGTAGTTTCATTTTGCATGTGTTGCATTAGGCACTTCTGTATATTTAGGATCATGCATGGATTTCTAATTAGCTTCTGTTTTGGCTTGTAGTACTCGGTAAGTTTTATGCTTTAGCATCTTTGCATGCGTGTGAGTGACTGCCATGATAGCATGCTTACCATGAGACTATGTGCTTATATGATATAACTGCATGAATGCCTGTGGGTAAAGGTTGGGTTGTTTGGATTGAAACAATTCATTCACTGTGAGTTTTAAGCCCACTAGATAGTGGCAAAACCATCTTTTCTAAGCCCACCCGAGGGTGGAAAAATCTGTATTTTAAGCCTACTTGCGAGTAGCAAACCGCTTTCAAAAACAAACATGAAATGTTTTGTTCCAATTCAGGCGATCCAGTCTATACTTGTATACTGTGCGCATCACATAGTAATTCTAGGCTAATAACCGAAATAAGAACACATAATGTTTTCAAAACTCGATATCATGGTTAGTAGAGGCCGATCTGTGATCAGGCGAGCGGGGGTGCTCACGAAGTGACCTTCCCCGATCGTACCTAAGTTCCCGAGCCGAGGCAACTTTGGTGATAACGGACACGTGGCCTTAGGCAACGAGTCAGGGTTTCCTAAATTTCCCAAAATAAAACATTTAGGTGGCGACTCTGTATCTGGCAAAGCAGTCCATGTTTGGCATTTCTTTCAAAAAAATCTATTTTCAAAAATGATTTGCCGGATTTGGACTCTTTGGTTCAAGATTTAGAACCATGACATTGAGTCCTGAATTGTAGTGAGCCCAAAATGAACATAACGGGATTTCCCTCCCGGGGCGTTCGAGGATGTCTCTACAGTTTCTAGCGACTCTGTTGGGGATTTAGAGAACTTGACTCGAACTCATGATATCTTGTTTTGATTACACTTATGTGTTTCTTTGCATTGCATGTGCATTGGTGCGCCTAGGACACCGTGTTTGCCATATGCTATTCCTGAACGGTTTGCCAGAGGCTTGTCTTGTCAAGGCATGACCATAAGGCTGACCGATTGTGGGCTCTGCCAGTATGGGAACACAAACCCCGGTTTTACCGGGTGTAGACCTCCCCGAACGCCCCGGGAGGGTTAAGTTCCGTTCCGTTCATATTGGGGTCACTACAGTTCAAGGACTCAAATGTCACGGTTCTTAATCTTGAACCAAAGAGTCCAAATCCGGCAAATCGATTTTGAAAACAAATTTTTTTGAAAAGAAGTGCCAAATATGGACTGCTTTGCCAAATACAGAGTCGCCACCTAAATGTTTTTTTTAATGGGAAATTTAGGAAACCCTGACTCGGTGCCAAAGGCCACGTGTCCGTCATCACCAAAGTTGCCTCGGCTCGGGAACTTGGGTACGATTGGGGAAGGTCACCGTGAGCATTCTCGCCGGCCAAAGACCGCCTCTACTAATCATGATATTTGTTTTTGAAAACATTGTGCGTTCTTATTCGGTTATTAGCCTAGGTTATTATGTGATGACAAAGATACAAGTATAGACTGAGCCGCCTGAATTGGAACAAAACACTTCATGTTTGTTTTTGAAAATGGTTTGATGGTGCTACCCGCAGGTAGGCTAAGAAGTGGATTTGCCACCCTCGGGTGGGCTTAGAAAAACGTGATTTTGCCACTATCTAGTGGGCTTAAAACAAACAGTCAATGATTTGTTCCACATCAAGTAACTCAACCTCCACCCATAGGCATTCAAGGCAGTTATATCACATAAGCACGTAGCCTCATGGTAAGCATGCTATTCATGGCAACACTCACACGCATGCAAGGATGCTAAAGCATAAAACTCACCGAGTACTCCAAGCCAAAACAGAAGCTCATTAGAAATCATGCATGATCCTAAGTATACATAAATGCCTAATGCAACACATGCAAAAATGCAAACTATAGCAGGCTCGGCTATTCTAAACATGGCATATGAAATGCTACAGCTATCAAGTATTCAATTTGGAATTGAAATACAAATGCAGTTAGTATGATGCGCCGAGCCCGGTGCATGCAAAACAGATGAATGAATGCAAACATGCTATCATACTGTATGCTAATTGAAATATGCCCTATATCTAACCATCATAAGCTGGTAAATAAAAGGGAAGAAAGACGTGGGGTTGGAAGACATACATCATACTTACCCACACTTATTACAATTTTGCCCTCGCACAGAGGGTCCGAATAAATATACAGTCCCGAATGAAAGAATAATACAGTCCAAATAATACAGTCCAAATAATATACAAATTCCTAATTAATTAACAAATTAACTAAGAAAATCAGAATCGGCATGCAAGCTGGGGCTTTGATTCTGATGAATGTTGCATGTTTGGGCTGCTTTGCGCGGAAATCCACTGGGATGCCCCAATTAGCCTCTGTTTGTAATGTTCCTCGAAATGCGTACCAGACTCCGAAAAGTTGCTGATTCTTGATTTTGCTGCAACAGAGAGTAGGAAAGGAGCATAGCAATGTATTTCACAAATATATGCATGTCTTGATCCTCGGCCATCAATTACGCATATCGATGCATGATGGCCGAGGAGCCGAATTGCACAACTCAATATAGGGTGAATGCATATGAATGCTACAACAAAACCTAACTCCATCATGGATAATCCGGAGTGTCGGTGACTGTAGACACCCCATTTTTGACCGCCCTTAAGACTTGGACGCGACTGATGGTTTACATGGTGGAAAAAGGTGTGCAGGGGAAAGGTTCAGTTTCTTTGGCAAGGAGAGAGCCAAATCTCAACTCCATACCCCTTTTTGGACCAAAACGATCTTGATCGAAAGATTTTAGTCTTAAAACCCTCTCTTTCAAAACGTTTTTGAAATAAAGTTTTTACGATGTTCCGAGGCTCGCATTTTGTCAAATGTTGCGCTTTTCGGTAAACCGAGCAAGGACAAAGTGGAAATGAATGAAAGAGAGATGAAATCTTTGAAAAATCTTTCAAAACACCTTACTTAGGGGTTTGGAGTTGAAGAAAAGAGGAGAAGAGGGAAGAAATCCAGTTGGGGGAGAAAATGGGCATGAACCGTTAAGAAAGGGTCGAGCAGCCCTCGCCGAATCGGGCCTATTCATTTACATACTTGGAATCAAGCTATGAGGCCACCACCGTTGGTAATAAGACTTCTGGGGCTTCATTTTGCACTCAATAATCTCCTAAAACCAATTCCGGATGGGGGAGATATGGTTGATTGAAGTAGGGCATCACTCCGGTCGAACCGAATCTGCGCGGCTTCAAGGAAACAAGCATAACTTTTTCCACAGGAGGAATTTTAGTGCAAGGTTTGCGCCATTGGAACGATAACTTCCTGGGCTTCAATTGGGACATAAGAATGACTTGAAAAGGAGTTCACATGAAGGAGTTATGTCCGTTTGAAGTTGGACCTTCTGGGCAGATTTTTTTTTCTTGCCACCGGCCATTGGCATGGTCGGTCGGCAAGGTGGTCGGTCGGCAAGGTCGGTCGGCGAGGTCGGTCGGCAAGGTCGGTCGGCGAGGTCATTCGGCAAGGTGGTCGGTCGGCATGGTCGGTCGGCAAGGTGGTCGGTCGGCGAGGTCGGTCGGCATGGTCAGTCAGTCTTCCATTTTTTGGTTTAGCTTCTCTTAGAAGCTTGCACCCTTTGTTTTAGCTTCTTGAAGAAGCTTGACCCTTTTGGTTTAGCTTCTCTTAGAAGCTTGCACCCTTTGCTTGAGGCTTCTCCAAGAAGCGTTGGCCCTTTGTCTTCTATAAAACCAACACTCCCCCTCCATTTGCAAGGGTTAGAAATTTTTGTATAAGCCTCTCACATTAAATTTCTCTCTCTCTCTCTCTCTCTATATTCTAACCATCAAAACTCCAAGTTCCTTCCACCATTTCTTCACCACCACCTAGCACCACCACCACCACTCCATTCCAGCGGCTTGGAGGACCTTCTCAGAGGCTAGAAGTGCTGCATTTTGGACCAAGAGGCTGCTAAAGGGTTGGTCTTCAAGGGTGAGTCTCGTTTTTCCCTTTTTTGCTCTTTTCTTGGTCTATTTCTTAGCCCTTCTTTATTGTACATTTGAGCTCCGACCAAAACTGAAAGTGTCATTTTTTTGGGCTCTATTTCATCTTTCATTAAGGGTCTCACCCTGTTTGGGACCCCCATCTTGCACTTGCTTCAATATCCTCTTGGATGCCATATTTTTGCATGATATTTTTGGCCTATATATAATCTGTTTTGAGCTCTGTCATAAACTGTGAATAGGTTTATTTTGAGCCCTTATTCAACATTGAAGAAGGGCTCATCACTGTTTGGGACCTCCATGCATGACTTGCCATTGAACCCCTCTTTGGTCCCCATTTTTGCATGATTCATTAGCCTATTAAGCTTCTGTTTTTGGACTCTGGTCCAAACTTAAAATGGCCCTAAAATGACCCCCTATTCATGTTTCATTAAGGGTCTAGGGCTTTTTGAGACATCTTTGGTATACTTCATGTTATAGCTCTCTTGTGGCCTTAATTTTGCATCATATTTTGAGCATGTTTTTATACTGTTTTGGGCTTGATAATCTACTGTAAACAGCCATATTTTGGGCCCCTATACAACATTGTTCAAGGGCCCTTACCTGTTTGAGACCTCCATGTATCAGTTGCCTCTTTGCCCCTTTGTTGGACCATTTCTTGGATGTTAATTTGGCCATACTTGTATCTGTTTTTGGGGCTTTTCATAAACTGTAAAATATCATATTTTTGTCACCTCTTCAATATTGTAGAAGGGACCACCTGTGTTTGAGACCAGCAGCTGTGACTTGCCTCATTACCCCTCTTGCGGAGCCTTTTTTGCATGCTAATTTAGCCTTACTTGGGCCCACTGTTTGACCATGCTTTAAACTGTAAAAATGCTTTTTTTGGGTCTGCCTTGTTTCTAATTTTACACTTCATGTACCAATTATGCATGCTTTGTATAGCTGTAGGCCATTCCGTATGCCTAATTTCATGTTTCGGGAGTGATTCCATGCATCGGGTGTCATTTCGCCTTGATTCGAGGCTGTTTTGCACCTCATCTTGCTGCTGATTTTTGCATGTTTGCATACCATATTCCATGTCTTTTCCATGTCTCATTAGAGTGGCATTTCGGTGCCTGAGGGTCGGTCCTCGATTTGCGTGCATGCGTGCACGCATTTCGAGTTGTCTTGTTTTTATCTGATGGCCTCCTATGTGAGTGTGACTGAGGTCCACTTGTGTTGGTGTAAGTCCATATTATATTGTGTATGCCATTTCATTTCATAGCATTGTGTATGCTAGGGTGCATGTTAGTGCATTGTGTATGCCAGGTTACCTCGTGCATTGTGTATGCCATTTCATAACATCTTGCATGTTAGGTTGTATCTTAGTTGCATTTCATGCATATCCTACATATTGCATCGTGTTCGGGATAGGAGCTAGTGCACGGAAACGAGGTAATGCTTCAGACCGAGTGACGGAATGTGTCTCAATTCCCCAGTCACCGACACTCCGGATTATCCATGATGGAGTTAGGACTTGTTGTGTTTTCATGTGCATTCATTCCATATTGAGTTGTGTAATTCGAATCCTCGGCCATCATGCATCGAGATGCGTGATTGGTGGCACGAGAATCGAGGCATGCATACATTTGTGAAAATACATTGCTATGCCCCTTTCCTGTTCTCTGTTGCAGCAAAACCAAGAATCAGTAACTTTCCAGAGTTTGGCACGCATTTCAAGAACAAGTGCAAACAGAGGCTAATTGGGGCATCGTCATGGATTTCCGCGCAAAGGTAACCCGGACATGCATCATTCAGCATCTGAAGAAGAGTCAAGGCAGTCCCTGGCTTGCATGCCAGTTATTTATTTTCTTAGTTAATTCGTTAATTAATTAGGAATTTGAACATTATTTGGACTGTACTATTCTTTCATTCGGATCAGATATTTATTGGACCCTGCGGCGAGGGCATAATTGTAATAAGTGTGCGTGAGTGTGATGTATGTCTTCCAACCCCACGTCTTTATTCCCTTCTATTTACCTGCTTATGATGGTTAGATTAGGGCATATTTCAATTAGCATACAGTATGATAGCATGTTTGCATTCATTCATCTGCTTTTGCATGCACTGCTCGGCGATCATACTAATCGCATTTGTATTTCAATTCCAAGTTGAATACATGTTAGTCAGAGCATTCCATATGCCATGTTTAGAATAGCCAAGCCTGCTATAGTTTGCATTTTTGCATGTGTTGCATTAGGCATTTCTGTATACTTAGGATCATGCATGATTTCTAATGTAGTTTCTGTTTTGGCTTGGAGTACTCGGTGAGTTTTTATGCTTTAACATCCTTGCATGCGTGTGAGTGACTGCCATGAATAGCATGCTTACCATGAGGCTAACTGCTTATGTGATATAACTGCCTTGAATGCCTGTGGGTGGAGGTTGGATTAGTTGGATTGGAACAAATCATTGACTGTGTGTTTTAAGCCCACTAGATAGTGGCAAAACCATTGTTTTCTAAGCCCACCCGAGGGTGGCAAATCCACGTCTTAGCCTACCTGCGGGTAGCACCATCAAACCATTTTCAAACAAACAAACATGAAATGTTTTGTTCCAATTCAGGCGACTTAGTCTATACTTGTATGCTGTTCGCATCACATAGTAACCTAGGCTAATAACCGGAATAAGAACATACAATGTTTTCAAAAATAGATATCATGGTTAGTAGAGGCTGGTCTCTGACCGGGCGAGCGGGGGTGCTCATGAAGTGACCTTCCCCAATCGTACCCAAGTTCCCGAGCCGAGGCAACTTTGGTGATGACGGACACGTGGCCTTTAGTACCGAGTCAGGGTTTCCTAAATTTCCCATTAAAAAATATTTAGGTGGCGACTCTGTATCTGGCAAAGCAGTCCATGTTTGGCACTTCTTTCAAAAATCAGTTTTCTCAAAACGATTTGCCAGATTTGGCCTCTTTGGTTCAAGATTAAGAACCGTGACATTTGAGTCCTTTAACTGTAGTGACCCACAAAATGAACGGAACGGGACTTAACCCTCCTGGGGCGTTCGGGGACGTCTATAGTGACTTGGGAATTGAGACCCGTTCCGTCACTCGGAGTACGAAACGTGCCTCGTTTCCCATGCCCGGGCTAACTCCTATCCCGAACACAATGCGATATGCATGATATGCGTGAAATGCAACTAAGATACAATCCTAACATACACAATGTCATGGAATGGTACACACGTTATACGAGGTAATACACAACTGGACATACACAATGCTATGGATGAAATGTCATACGCGATGCAATAATGGGCTTACACCAACATGAGAGAGCCTCAGCCACACCCACATAGGAGGCCATCAGATGAAAACAAGATACCTCGAAGTGCGTGCACGCATGTACGCAAACTGAGAACGGACCCTCAGGCACCGAAATGCCACTCTAATGAGACATGGCAAAGACATGGAATATGATATGTAAACATGCAAAAATTAGTGGCAAAATGAGGGGCAAAACAGCCCCGAAATGAGGCGAAATAATACCCGATGCATGAAATGATCCCGAAATGCGAAGATAAGTGCACGAAATGGCTTACAGCTATACAATACATGCATAATTGATACATGACCTGAAAAATAAGAAGCAAGGCAGCCCCAAAACTCACATTTTTACAGTACAAAACATGGCCAAACAGCAATCACAAGTAGGGCTAAAATGGCATACAAAAATGGCTCTGCAAGGGAGGTCATGAAGCAAGTGGTAGATGTAAATCCCAAATGGAAAAATACCCTTCTAAAACACTAAAGAGGGACTAAAAATATGAACATTTACAGGAGATGAAAAGCCTCAAATCAGTATGCAAACATGCCCAAAATGCAATGCAAGAAATAGGCCAACAAGAGGCTATAACATGAGGTATACAAAGCATTCACCAAAAAGCCAAAGAACCTTAATGATATATTCTAAGAAGGTCAAAATATGGCAATTTTAAGTTCTGATGATGGCCTAAAAACAGAAGCAAGACAGGCCAACAAAGCATGCAAAAACGGGGGCCAAAGAGGGGTATAATGGTAAGTGCAACATGAAGGCCCCCAACAGTGTTGATCCCTTCTACAATGTTGTATAGGGACTCAAAATAAGCCAACTTACAGCTTATATCATGCTCAAAAACAGACCACACATAGGCTAGAAATATCATGCAAGATTATGGCATTTAAGAGGGTATTGAAGCAAGTACCAAATGGAGGACTCAAACAGGGTTGAGCCCTTAAACAAACATGAAGAATGGCTCAAAAAAATGACCCTTTCAGTTAGGGTCGGAGCCCAAAACAGCAAGAAAATAGGCTAGAAGAATGGTACAAAAAAGTGCTACAAAAGAGAGAGATTGACACTTACCCTTGAAGACCACTTCTTTGCTACCTCTTGGACCAAGGAATGTTGCTTCTAAGCCTCTGAAAGACCTCTCCTTGCTGCTGGAAATGGAGTGGTGATGGTGGTGCTTGGTAGTGATGAAGAAATGGTACCAAGCTTAGGGATTTTTGAGAGAAATAGAGAGATATGTATCTATGTGCTCAAAGCAAGTTTTTCAACCCTCAAAATAAAGCTTGAGCTGCTGTTATGTAAGCAAGAATGGTGGGGCAATGGAGGGAAAAAAGTGTAGTAGTAAGGGATTAAGTTTCCCTCTTCTACAAAAGTCCTCCGAAATCAGATATTTTGGGGAAAAAAGCTATACAGCTGTAAAGCACACATCCCAAGGAACATGGCCGACCAGCTATTTTTGTTGCAGGTGGCTGGCCGGCCACCCCCCATGGCCGGCCAGCCAAGGGCAAAAATGGAAAATTGATTTTCTGGCCGGCCATCACATATTGGTGGCCTCCCATGTGTCCTCAACAAAACCCTGTGGTTGGAAATTGCCAACTGTAAAACAGGAGAGACAGCAAGCCACTTTTAGGAGGGGTTCAAAAGGTTCAAATTGAATTACTGGCCGGCCATAGACTTTTAGGGTCCTCCCATGTGTGTACAACACAAATATGTGGTTTGGGGTTGAAGAAAATGGCCCTAGGGTGGTCAACATTGGCTCGGAAGTGAGAAAAATGGGCTTCGGAGGGCGCCGGAGGAATATGACTGGTTGCTAAGATAATTGCTGGCCTCCCACCCTTCAGTGACCTTCCTGGTGATAAAACAGAGGTACCTTCCAAAAATGAACGAAAACCGATGCAAGACGAATGCTCGGGGGCCAAAACACGCAGTTCGGGGTCCCGAAAATAGGTCATTAAGCGAAAGTGGCATTCGGCCACGAAGTGGGTCTCTCAGACCTCAGTGTCCCTCAAAAGGGAGTAAATAAGATGTATGCCAAAAATCGAAGGAATCGGAGATGGTTAGACGGTCCCGAACCGAGGCACACGGCCTGACGGCTCCGAAAACCGGGAACCGGGCTCCGAAATGGGCAAAATGGCCTACAGCCACGAAATGTAGCCCACGGCCACTGAGAGATGGTCTACGAGACCTCTCCCTTCCTTCAAGAAAAGAAACAGAGAAAACCGAGTCTGGTTCGCAAATCGAGACAAGGTACAGAAGAGGGTTCGGAAGTTCGGAGGCAGGGCTCACGGCCGTGACTCTGAGACTTCTGAACGAGCACAATATACAACATCACCGAGCGCTCAATCGGTGACATCTGAGTCTTAGGGTCGGTCAAAAATGGGGTGTCTACAGTTGCCCCTCTTTGACAGAACTCGGAAGTCACAAGTGACGGGAGTGAATGTCAAAGCCCAGAGACGACCCATTTTTGACAAGGCCGAAGACTTAGACAATCATACAAGATGCAGAGATATGTGCTCATAGCGCGGCAGCAGGGCAAAATGCAAAGCGATATGCACGAGCGATGTAACTTAATGATCATGCAAGTGCAACGTGTAATGAAGCAAGTATTCGCAAATAGATGCAACAGCTTTAAGCAAGAATGCAAAGCAACAACTACATTTCATGCGCTTAGTTTAGAATACGGAGAATTATTCAATTCTCGTCGCCTCACACGGAAAAGATACGATACCGCGCGATTAAATGCAGTCGCATCTCAAATGAACTGTACATACAATATCGTGCCTGCAAAAGAGAGAAATTCAACAAGCACAATATGCTAACAACATACATTTAATGTGATTCCGAAAGTTTGACACACGCAGTGTCGGCGAGTGAATGCATCGCAATGCGAGAAGGGAACGTGCGTGACAACGCAAGCTTAAGCGCAGAGGCATGGTAATATCAAGAAAACATGCATGACAATGCAAATATGTTCATGAGAATGCAAGTTATGTGCATGATAATGCAGAACAATCGCAAATCAAGACGCGTGTTTATCACAGAATGACGAGCAAGGAAATGCAGGAGGTGAACACACAGCCTAATTGAAGGTGAACACACGGCACACACTGATTGAAAGTTGAACCCGCAGCCCAAACATTTGGGATGAACACACAGCCCAATTGAAGGTGAACACACGGCACACACTGATTGAGATTTGAACACGCAGCCCAAACACTAATTTTCTGAACACACAGCCCAAACACTTGAGATGAACACACAGCCCATACCTTAATGTCGAACACACAGCTCGTTGTTGAGGTGAACACATGGCACACACTGATTGAGAATAGAACACGCAGCCCTAACTCGAATTTTCTGAACACACAGCCCAAATTGAAGGTAAACACGCAGCACACACTGATTGAGAGTAGAACACGCAGCCCTAACTCGGATTTTCTGAACACACAGCCCAAATTGAAGGTGAACACAAGACACATCGATTGAGAGTAGAACACGCAGCTTCTAACTCGGATTTTCAACACACGGCCCAAATTGAAGGTGAACACGCAAAGACACAATCGATTGAGAGTAGAACACGCAGCCCTAACTCGGATTTTCTGAACACACAGCCCACTCACATACTGTACTTGCATATGATTTTCATATTTGAACTGATGTATTGAACTCTTCATTTTCCAATGCCTCCTGTATATGCTCCGCCACGGGCCGGGCCACCCAGTCCTTCTCAGGGAGGTCGATCGTCTGGATCTTTTCGAGGTGCTGGGCCATCTGGGCCCTTTCGAGGAGCTGGGCCATCCAGGCCTTTTCAGGGAGCTGGGCCATCCAGGCCTTTCCGAGGAGCTCGGGGAGGATCCTCTCGCAGGCGCAGGGCACATGTTATAGAGGCGGAGCCCGATGAGGAGGAGGAGGAGGCCACAGACCGTCAGTCAGAGACATCTGCTGAGGAGGGGGACTCCGGTCTTGGTTCCGGGAGTGGGGGCGAGGCTGAAGGGGGATCCTGAAGAGGACAGCTCTGACCCAGATGATGATGGTGATGCAGAGGTTGTCCCGCAGAAGAGGATGAGGGGGGCTCCTCATTCCCGCTCCCAAGGACATTGATGCGGCTGTTTCCTGCTTTATTTTCCTTTTTGCTAGTAGCTTGTAGCACTTTGCATATTATTAGGCAGTTTTATTTTCTGTAAAACTTGTACCTTTATTTGTTATAAAACATGACGGAATGAAACAGCTTTTGAAAAGGTGTTGTATTTGAAACTCTTAGCATCGCATCGCATCGAATTATTTTGCACAAAAAAAAAAGAAATTGAATGGAAATGTGCCTTGTGTATTTACCGAGTCAGGTAATGAACCGACGCAACAAATCAAACAACTCGACTCACTAAGAAACAACAGAATCTTAGCAAGCAAATTTACAACTCGATAAGCAAAATACAACAATGTTAACGACTCGATAAATAAGACTTAACAAAATTGCGTAAACAAAGAGTAACAACTCGAAACACAAAATACGACAGCTCGACAAACTTACAACTCGATAAACAAAACGGCAACTCAATAAGCAAAACAACAACTCAATAAGCAAAACAAAGCGTACTTCAGACGATCTGGGTGATGGAACGCATTCGAAACTGAGAGAAAACGGAGGCCTTCGACATCCCCTATGCTTAGAAATGCCTGGAACTTTCCTTTGGCAGGACCAAAGACATACATTGGAGCATGGCCGGCCACCTCTTGGAGCCGGCCGGCCAGTTTTATTGGGGAAAGGAGGCCGCCGGCCAGTTTTTGAAAAAGGAAATGGCCGGCCTGCCAGAAAAGGTGGCCGGCCGGCCACTTTGCTCAGTAGCCACCAAATTTTGCCACGTGTCCCCCCGAATAGTGTTTCACCCTCTATAAAAGCTCCAACTTCGGGATTCATTCATTTCATCACTGTTTTGCACAAAAATGGAGGCATTTCTCGTAGAAAATCTCACATCTTGGATCTCTCCTTTAGATGGCTTGGAAAAGTTGAACTTCCGGGGTTTCGGCTTGAATGCACTATTCACATTGAGCTGGACTCCACTGCACCTTCCTTTCCTCCATGCCATGGCGAGGTTTTGGAACCCAGTGACGCACGTCTTTAGCTTCGGAGGGCAAGAGGTATGTCCCACTTTTGAAGATTTTCAAGTTTTGATAGAATCCAAGCGAGGTGAGGAAATCTTGCCCCAACTCAACTTTGGCTATGCCCAAACCTTAGGGCGGATGTGCGGACTCAACGCACATGATGCTCGATCTCTGATTTGTTGTGGAATGTTGGATATCCCAAGCCTGATTTACCGGTTCTATGATGCTGGTGACCGCAGCGACCATCATTGGCAAGGCTTCCGGCGACACGCCCTCTGCTTATGCATGTTATCTCATTTTCTGTTTGCCTCAAGCTTTGGAGGATCCAGCGTCCGTCTGATTGAAGTGGCCCAAGGCTTGAAAGAAGGAAAGAGTTGCATTGCCATGACCTTGGCTGAGACACTGATGGGCTTGGATGCTTTCTACTGCCGGGAGACAACCAGGTTCGCAGGGAGTCCACTACTGCTGCAGGTAATGTTTCCCACCCAAGCTCACATATGTATTTGCTCACATCACTCGGTCCTCAGGCTCGGTTTTTCTCACAAAACCCCCTTTACTTTTCTCTCATCGTACATCTCTCTATTCTTTATTCTCTCATTTTTCATCCCTCCCCAGGTATGGTTGATGGATAAGTTAAAAGTTGTGGAGTCTTGCCCTGCTTACTCAGCCTGCGGCTATTTCTTTCGACAACGCCTAGTCGACGCCCTTGATAAGGGATGGTGGTTTGAATGAATGTGCAATTTGTCAGCAGATCGCATTGCTTGGCGCTGCCCTTGGCTCAATCTCCCGGCAATGAGCTACAGCATGTCTCGGCAGGTCGGGATTCGATTGATCGGCTTGACTCACTGCGTATTCTATTTCCCATTCCGTATTCTGCGCCACTTTGGCCATGATCAGACTTGCCCACCAGAGGGGACAGAGTATCCGGCTACATTCCCGGTTCGAGGCGCACAGCTAGCTCGGCAGGCCGCAGCGTGGAGAATTAGAGAACTCCTGGCTCTTGCTCCCACTTTTAGTTGCACTTTGTCTGACGAGTGCTGGGATTGGCTCAACGAAAAAGCACAGGTTGGGCCTAGGTTGGCATTGGAGGCTTCAACCAGCTCTGGAAGGGGGCGCAGGGACACCTGACTTGACTATGCCCCAGATTTATTGCTTTATTAGTACTTTCAAGTTTTCGTTATGAGTGTAATAAAAAGCAACTTCAATTGTATGCAAGAGCAAGAGAACTCTGTTTTGAAATCAACGAAATTGAAGGTTGTGGTACTGAAAATTTTCCGCTTTGGTCCAGAAATGGTCTTAGTTGTGAAAAGATTAATTTGAACAAAGTCAACTTTTATTAAAACTTTTCAAAACTATTTTCGATACGGATCAGAACTGGACACGCCAAGATCTCATCGAGATGCACAACTCGATCCTAGCAACTGGAAAGTTGCCCCTAGTCTGAATAGTACCGCGGCACTTCCTGGCAACCGAAAGTTGCCCCTAGTCTGAATAGCACTGCATCGGATCACGATAAATCTTGATGGATAGAGATGACTGAGATGATCAAATGGACAAAGTTGATCAGGGAAAAGATTGTGGCTGAACTTCAAGATGAAGCTGCCTACGTATCCCAAAGATGGGAATCAAGCCTTACGTAGTTCAGGCTTAGGTTCGCTCGGGTATTTTTACTCTCCTTTTGCGCTCTAACTTTTGCCAAGGCCGCCCTTTGCGGGTTTTCAACCTTGCGAGCTTAGTTTTTATAATTTCAAATTTTCTATGCTCTGAATTTTGCCTAGGTCGCCCTTTCAGGTTTTCGGCCTAACAAGCCTCTCAAGGGTAGTATTTCTTCAACTTGTCCATGTTGATCGGTTGGGAAAACTCCAAGCCATCTAGATCCATCAGAACCACAGCTCCACCTGACCAGATTGACTTGATAATGTAGGGACTAGTCTAATTGGGTCTGAACTTGCCCCTTGGGTCGTGGATGGGGGCTCGGTTGTCTTTGAGTACCAAATCTCCTTCTTTCAAATTCCTGGACTTAACCTTCTTGTTAAAAGCCCGGGCGATTCTGCGTTGATAACTTTGGACGTGGTACAGTGCCTTCAGTCTTCTTTTATCGAAAAGCATGAGTTCCTCAAATCTGTTTTGCTGCCAATCCGTTTCGGCTATCTGGCACTCAGCCAATACTCGTAATGACGGGACCTCAATCTCAATAGGCAGAACGGTCTCCATCCCATAAACCAATGAGTACGGAGTCGCCCCAGTAGAAGTTCTTATTGAAGTCCGGTAGCCCCACAGAGCGAACGGCAGCTTATCTGGCCAGTCCCGGTAAGTTTCCACCATCTTCTGTAGTATGCGCTCGATATTCTTGTTGGCGGCCTCAACTGCTCCGTTGGTTTGCGGCCGGTAAGTAGACGACTTATGAAAAGCCACATTGTATTTCTCCAACAAATCAATCACCTCCTTCTTGAAGTGGGAACCATTATCTGAAATTATTTCATTTGGGACCCCGTAGCGACAGATAATGTTGTTTCGGATGAATTTTGCGACATGCGAAGCTTTCAACACCGCATAAGATTGGGCCTCAACCCACTTTGTGAAATAATCTATCGCTACCAAGATGAACTCATGCCCATTCGACCCCTTTGGCGTGACAGCTCCGATTACATCAATTCCCCAGACAGAAAACGGCCATGGCGAAGTCATGTTGTACAGCTTTGACGGCGGAATGTTCATGCGATTTGCATGAATCTGACATTTATGGCATCGCCGGACGAAACCAATACAATCTTCCTCCATGGTGGACCAGTAATAACCCTGTCTGAGGATTTTCCGTGCCAACATTACCCCGTTCATGTGTGCACCAGATTCTCCCCCGTGGATGGCTTCCATCAGACGCTTGGACTCTTCGGCATCAACGCACAGTTTATGCATTCCCAGATGACCCCGTTTATACAGTTTACCCCCGCAGATGATGAACTGGATTGCCATTCTCCTGATTGTCCTTTTGTCTTTGGCATTTACCCCTGGCGGGTATGCTTCTTTCTCCAAGAAGTTCCAGATGTCGTAGTACCAGGGGTGTTCGTCCTGAACTTCATCTATGGCTGCAATCGACTCATAGGCAGGTGCAAATTTCTGGTCAATAATGACTGGACGCATTCGGACTCCACACGGGATGTCTATCATAGAAGATAGAGTTGCTAAAGAATCTGCGAACCTGTTGTTCTCTCTTAGTAGATGAGTAAAACTTAGCTTTTTGAACCGAGGAATCAACAAATCCAAGGTCTGGTGATACATCATCATCTTTTCCTCTTTCACTTTCCAGTCTCCTTTAGCTTGAGATACAACAAGGTTCGAGTCCCCAATGACGTCCAACTGTCTTCCCCTAGTTCTAGGGCTGCTTCTAGACCAGCAATGCATGCCTCGTATTCTGCTTCGTTGTTCGAGACTTTGAATCGGAGTTTGAAGGCTAGAGGGATACGGGAATTATCGGGTGCTATCAGCAACACTCCTATCCCATACCCATGTTGATTTGACGCTCCGTCAAAGTACATCGTCCAAGTTTCATTGTTGATATGCAGAATTGATTCATCCGGGAATAGGTACTCAACTGCTTCATCCCCCTCAACCGGGTGGTCGGCAAGGAACTCTGCCACTGCTCTTCCTTTTACTGACTTGCGTATCACGTACGTGAGATCAAATTCGGAGAGCAACAGCAACCAACGAGCTAGCCTACCCGTAAGTGCTGGTTTCTCGAAAAGATATTTGATGGGATCCAATCGTGAAACCAGCATTACAGAGTGAGCTAACAGGTAGTGCCGCAGCTTCCTGGTAGCCCATACCAGAGCCAAGCAAGCCTTTTCCAGCGGTGTATACCGGGTCTCATACTCCAACATCTTTTTGCTCAAATAGTAGATGGCTTTCTCCACCTTGTCTTCTGATTCTTGCGCAAGCATGCAGCCCATCGTGGTCTCAGTCACTGACAGATACAAAATCAACGGTTTTCCTGGTTCTGGTGGCGATAAAACGGGTGGGTTCTGTAGATATTCTTTAATCTGTTCAAATGCAGCTTGACATCGGCCGTCCCATTGAAACTTTTTTCCTTTCTTCAGGAGACCAAAAAGTGGTTCACAAGTCAAGGTTAATTTTGAAATAAACCGTCTTATGAATTGCACTTTACCCAGAAAGCCTCGCACCTCCTTTTCAGTCCTTGGTGGTGGCATTTCTAGGATGGCCTTGATTTTGGAAGGGTCGACCTCGATGCCCCTTTGTGTAATCAGAAACCCTAGCATTTTTCCCGCTGTAACACCAAATGTACATTTCTGAGGGTTCAGCCACAACCGAAATTCCCTGATCCTTTGGAAAAACTTATGCAAGGCGGTGTAGTGGCCCTCTCTCTCTTTGGACTTGACAATCATGTCGTCCACATACACCTCAACCTCTTTGTGGATCATATCATGTAGTATTGTGGTCGCGGCCCGTTGATAAGTAACTCCAGCGTTCTTCAACCCAAATGGCATTACCCTGTAGCAGTACGTCCCCCACGGGGTGGTGAATGCAGTCTTTTCCCTGTCTTCGGGTGCCATCACTATCTGGTTGTATCCTGAAAAGCCATCCATAAATGAGAGCAATGCATGCCCTGCTGTGAAATCTACCAACTCATCGACATGCGGTAAGGGGAAGTCGTCCTTCGGACTAGCTCTGTTCAAATCCCTGAAGTCCACACACACCCGGATCCTGCCATCTTTCTTTGGCACCGGAACAATGTTGGCCAACCAAGTCGGATATTCAGATACTAGCAGGAAGCCTGCGTCGATTTGCTTGGTGACCTCTTCCTTAATCTTGAGAGCCCAATCCGGGCGGATCCTTCTGAGTTTTTGCTTGACAGGTCGAGCTTCGGGGTCAAGGGGGATCCGATGCTGTACAATCTCAGGATCGATTCCAGGCATGTCTTCGTAGGACCACACGAAAACATCTTTGAAATCTTTTAATAAAGCGACTAAGCGCTCGCGTTCCTCCGAAGACAACGAGGACCCGATCTGGACCAGCCGCGGGTGCTCCTCAGTACCAATGTTCACGGTAATGATTTCATCCATTAATGGTTTAACAAATCTCGCTTGCTCTTGCTCAATTAAACGCTGTAAAACCGGAGGAACTTCGTCCTCGTCGTTTTCATCAAAGTTTTGAAAGTCTGAATTAATGCAATAAATCAAGGGCACAGAAAAGTACTCGGAAACCACAGATATTTCATTCTCATTAGGCACATCCAAATCGTCCGATTCACTTACAACAGACTCAAATGAAAAGGAAAAAGACGACCTAGACAGATCAGGCATCCGGTTAACATCCCAAGAGTACCAGACTTCGAGTCAAGAACTCGATTCCGACTCACAGGACTCGGTGGAATCAGATTCCGGCTCACTACCTGACCCGGTGCTGCTGGACAAGAATCCCTCATCGTATTGCTAGGTGAGAGAGAGTGCGATTGATGCATCCAAGATAGCTGCTGGAAGGCCCATAGCCGTTCCATCCCCAATCATGGAAACCACGAAGTTATCCCCCAAGCACTCTTGGTCGATCGGAGGATCAGAGAGGAGACATGCCAGCGCTACTCCCATTTTAAGTTTTGTGCCCTCAGGATCCACTGCCTTGCACTGTTCAACCTCGGCTGTTGGGTCTGTCTGCTCTGTGGCAACGTCATCCCCGAGTAGTTGCAGGTCGAAGAAGATCTCGAAGCCTGGCACGCGCTTCTTCTCTGCGTTTAGCCATGGCTCTGGGAAACCGCAAACTGGAAAGTCTTCCCCCTCCTGGACGAAACGTCTGTTCAGGGTACCCTAGATGGGCCTGTGCATTAACTCAAAAGGCTTCCTAGCCTGCTTTGCTCTGGCTCTGCCGGCCATTTCTTTTCCTTTCCTCACCCAATCCTCTTTGGTGGGCAGATAACCCAGTCCAAAGGTATGCGGGTTGTGTGGCACTTCGGCCAATGCCGCGACTCCTTTCCTGCCACTCCTTCCTAATCCCATCTCGGGGATATGTTGTAGCTTGTTCATGAGGTAGACGGATTGAGCACTAACGTACACACCTTCATTCACAGCCATGATATTCTGCACCACCCGGGCCTCAGCCAAAGTGAACCCTGATAAGAACACATCCTCCGTGCCATGCTCGATTTCCAAAACTGGCGTAGACACTTCCGGCGGCGGATGGATGGATGAATTTCCGAAGACAATAGCCACCCCCTTCCCGTGAGGGTATTTCAACATTTAATGTAAAGTGGAAGAGACTGCCTTTACTTGGTGCAACCATGGCCGCCCCAAGAGTAAGTTGAAGTTTGCGGGAACGTCCAAGACATGGAATTCGATGTTGTGTTGTCCCGGACCAACCTGAGTCTGAATTTTGACAGTCCCCATCACTTCTCTGCTAGTATTACCGTATGCTCTGATTACCTGAGTAGTCGGCACGAAGTCCACGGGCTTCAACCCGATTGTATACGCTGTTCTGACTGGGCAGACATTGATAGCAGACCCGGTATCAACAAGTACCACCGGTATCCACTTGTCTCTATACTCCACGGAGACATAGAGGGGTTTGTTATGATCTGTGCCCTCAGGCGGTAGTTCTTTGTCTGAAAAGGTTAATGCCGGGGAACCTCCTCCCGGAAAAACTAGCCCAACCAGCTGTTCTGGTGTAGTATCGATAGAGAGTTTAGCTTTGTCCATAGCAGATAGGACAGCCTGTCTATGCACCAGCGAAGCCATAAGCAGTCCCTAGATGGAGATGTCTGCCTGTATCTTCTTTAACTGTCTCAACACAGCTTCTTCCTCAATTTATTTCTCTCTCTATTTCTCAACTTCTTTGTCTTTCCCAGATGCTTCAGGTTGGTCGAGGTGTGGGGGCTTGAAATACCGCCCGCTCCTGGTCATATGGTTCACCTCATCGAGGTACCAAGTGTCATCTGGCTGAGTGCCTGCCCAATCTTCGTCTGTGTGGGCAAGACATAAGTCATCGTCTTCCCACCACATCCCGTCAGCAGCCGACAGACACCTGTCTGGCTCCGGTATGATTGTGCTCATAGCACCTTCAGTCCTCATGCCCGCAAAGATTTTCGCTCCTCGTGCACACAAAGACTCTCGACCCCCACATGGGCTTTTGCCTTTCTGATCCTCTCGGAATCTTCAAATCTTTGTTGTTCCAACTGCATCAGTACAACTGGTTGGTCAATATTCCCGGTATTTACAATCCCCAAATCTGGCGAAATTCTAGCACCGGGCGCCCCTGGGTATTCTCGACTCGCCCTTCCACCACCATCGATACTCTCGCCAGTCTGCCGCTCGATTGAAATTTCGCAATGTCCGGGTCGATCATCTAACCATCCGTAACTTCGCCGACTCATAGTCGAACCGGCTTGATTGTCAGATCCTCGATTCTTGGTCGTTGAAGAACCGGAGGTTGGCAAAGTCCCTTTCATCGTTGTCGATCATCTCGCCTTGTTCAAGTCCGTCCCCTGAATCATGCACGCTCATTTTTCCGGCCCCACACTCGCCAGACCGCCCACTGATAAGATGTATTGGCTCGGATCATAGGCTCCTCCAACATAATTCCCAGGCTGTTCCATCCCAGTTTCAACAATTCTTCCTTCCTCCGAAACCTGCCCCATTCCATCTTCGATGGTCACCACCTTTGGCTCAGATTGGGTTGTGAAGGTGTCCAACATGCACAAGTCAAGGCATCGGGAAGGATCACCTCCGGCTTGGGTAGGTGGGAGGGAGTAATATAGATACTAGGATCGTAAGACACGACCCCAGTTTGGATGAAGTTGATTCTGTTGGGAGGAGGGGCTTGGTTATGTGGTGGGAGAGGATTTGTCGTGACGTTGGGTTTTTCGGGAGGCGCGATCACCTGCTTGTCAATAAGATCCTGAATCTCGTGACGCAATCTGTAACAACGGTCGGTGTCATGACCGTGCTGTTGGTGATACGCGCAGTACTTTGCTGGGTCATGAGAGGGAGGGAGTGGATTTGGTAGTGGCCTCGGTTCTAGGGGCGTCATATGCTTCTTCCTGATTAATACCCCCAGAGCCTTGGACAGGGGCATATAGAGGGGTGTAAAGGTTCTCTGACCTCTGGGCTGGTATCTTGTGGTCTGGGTATTACTTCCGGAGGCACCGGAGAAGGGTGTAGCTGCCGTTGGCCTTGGATGGGGAGAGGGAGTGGTGGTGACCATACTGACCTCAGAAGCTCTTGTATTTGCAGTGCCGCTCGGGCCTGCGTTATTGTTACAGTTGAAAGTCCTTCTGGGTTGCTCCTTATCCTGGTCGATCAGACCTTGTTTCATGGCATCCTCGATCTGTACCCCCATCTCGTGTAAGTCTGAGAAAGTGAGAAAGGGGAGTACGATCATTTTCTGCATCAACTTCGGTTGGAGATTGCGCACAATCATCCGGATTTGATCTTTGTCTGTAGGCCTCAAGGTAATCATCGATGCCTTTGCCCTCCACCGAGTTACGAAGTCTGAGAAAGTCTCCTTCTGTTCCTGCCTCGTTGTTTCGAGATCACGTGTTGTAATCTCGATCTGCGTATTGTACGAGTACTGTGCAACGAAGGCCTCAACCATCTCATCCCAGCTTCTTTTCACGTCATCTTCTAACTTCGCGTACCAAATGGCTGCCACACCCGACAAAGTTCGGACAAACAGGGAAAGCTTTTGTGGTCGGGTTAGGCCCATTGGCCTCAGGATGTCTGAAAATAGCCAGAGATGGACCATAGGATCCCCTGACCTATCAAAACGATCAATCTGTGGCATCTTGAATCTGTCTGGAAATGTTACGGCCACGTCGGTGTACCCATCTTCGATGTCTGGGATGGCCTTCACCCCCTGCGATTTCTTGAAAAGCTTCTCCAACTTACTCAGTTTTAGAGCTGTATGATCTACCTCGAACTCAAATGGAGAGTTCGGGGGGTTGTGTAAGATTCTGGACGATTGCGGCAGAAGTGCGAGCCAGCCAGCTGGAAGGTTGGTGTCTTCTTGGATATTCTGGACATTGGGTAGGGTGTTCTGGGTGTTCGGGAGGGTATGCTGAGGATTTGGCAGGGTATTCGACCAAGAGTGCTGCCGGGTAGTGGAGCCGGTGGAGGAGGAGCTCGATGTGAAGCAGACGCGATTCTCATTGCTGCCTTAGTGATCACTTCCGCTGGCCATGATCGCGCTTGTTGTTTAGCAAATTCCGCCATGCGCGCGTCTTCTTGCATTTGTTTCATGCTCTCATGCATTTGGCGCATCATCGCCTCCATCCTCGATGTATTCTCATTGCTCCATCTGAATGATCGGCGGTGTATCTCTATAGCGAAATGTAAATCTCGGTCCGATTGCTTGTTGCTAAAGTAGATCTTGCCCCAAAGAATCCTCGCTCGACACACCGCGCCTCGCCTTCTTCTTCGACAACCGGGGTAGAGAGTAGAACATCGATCTCAAATCAACGAGATCCTGATCGATTGAGTCGGCGACCTCGTGTCCAAAGTGCTTGGGGAATATCTATCGTTCGAAGCAATCGTATAAAACCGCCTTTAGCAAAAAGATAAATAAAGCGAAAAGGAAATAAATAACTAGATAAACGGGCAGCATAACAGCTTAAATTAAACACACAACACACAGTCGGGCATACAACACACGGTTAATAAGCTGAATATACATCGCCCTCAATCACCGACATTGTCCTCAGTATCACTTTCTCAAAATCGAATCGATATCCGCATAACAATCGATTCTCATATACTGGCTGATGCCCGCAGGCTTGTTGCCCAAACTCAACTGATACATGCATTCCCTGTAGAGACGCACTCTAACAAGCACATAGCAGATAAGTGAGAGCCAAAACACCCCTATGTTGGGGTAGGGTTTTCCCTGTCCTATTTTGTCAGGAACTAGGGTTCACTACGCACGCAGCGGCTTCAAACAACCTATAAACGGGTAAGCAACCTGTCCTAGTTTGGAATGGTCACTATGGATCCGAATATGCACTAGGTCGAATGGTCAAAAAGGGTGCCCCGGTAAAACTGAGGTTTGTGTTCCCATGCTGTCAGAGCCTAGAGCCGATCAGCCTTATAGACATGCCATGACAAGACAAGCCTCCGGCAAATCATTCGGAAATGACATATGGCAAACACGGTGTCCTAGGCACACCAATGCAAATGTAATGCAAAGAAACACACAAGTGTAGTCAAAACCAGATATCAAGAGTTCAAGTCAAGTTCTCTAAATCCCCAGCAGAGTCGCCAGAAACTGTAGACGTCCCCGAACGCCCCGGGAGGGTTAAGTCCCGTTCCGTTCATATTGGGGTCACTACAGTTCAAGGACTCAAATGTCACGGTTCTTAATCTTGAACCAAAGAGTCCAAATTCGGCAAATCGATTTTGAAAACAGATTTTTTGAAAAGAAGTGCCAAACATGGACTGCTTTGCCAGATACAGAGTCGCCACCTAAATGTTTTTTTTTAATGGGAAATTTAGGAAACCCTGACTCGGTGCCAAAGGCCACGTGTCCGTCATCACCAAAGGTGCTCGCTCGAACTTGGGTACGATTGGGGAAGGTCACTGCGGAGCATCTCGCCGCCGGCCAAAGACCGGCCTCTACTAATCATGATATCTGCTTTTGAAAACATTGTGCGTTCTTATTCGGTTATTAGCCTAGGTTATTATGTGATGCGACAAAGATACAAGTATAGATCGAGTCACCAATTGGAACAAAACACTTCATGTTTGTTTTTGAAAATGGTTTGATGGTGCTACTCGCAGGTAGGCTAAGACGTGGATTTGCCACCCTCGGGTGGGCTTAGAAAAACGTGATTTTGCCACTATCTAGTGGGCTTAAAACAAACAGTCAATGATTTGTTCCACTCCAAGTAACTCAACCTCCACCCACAGGCATTCAAGGCAGTTATATCACATAAGCACGTAGCCTCATGGTAAGCATGCTATTCATGGCAACACTCACACGCATGCAAGGATGCTAAAGCATAAAACTCACCGAGTACTCCAAGCCAAAACAGAAGCTCATGAGAAATCATGCATGATCCTAAGTATACAGAAATGCCTAATGCAACACATGCAAAAATGCAAACTATAGCAGGCTCGGCTATTCTAAACATGGCATACGAAATGCTATAGCTATCAAGTATTCAATTTGGAATTGAAATACAAATGCAGTTAGTATGATGCGCCGAGCCCGGTGCATGCAAAACAGATGAATGAATACAAACATGCTATCATACTGTATGCTAATTGAAATATGCCCTATATCTAACCATCATAAGCTGGTAAATAAAAGGGAAGAAAGACGTGGGGTTGGAAGATATACATCACACTCACCCACACTTATTACAATTTTGCGCTCGCACAGAGGGTCCGAATAAATATACAGTCCCGAATGAAAGAATAATATAGTCCAAATAATATACAAATTCCTAATTAATTAACAAATTAACTAAGAAAAACTGTAAACTGGCATGCAAGCCAGGGGCTGCCTTGATTCTGATGAATGTTGCATGTTTGGGCTGCTTTGCGCGGAAATCCACTGGGATGCCCCAATTAGCCTCTGTTTGCAATGTTCCTCGAAATGCGTGCCAGACTCTGAAAAGTTGCTGATTCTTGATTTTGCTGCAACAGAGAGCAGGAAAGGAGCATAGCAATGTATTTCACAAATATATGCATGTCTCGATCCTCGGGCCATCAATCACGCATATCGATGCATGATGGCCGAGGAGCCGAATTGCACAACTCAATATTGGGTGAATGCATATGAATGCTACAACAAAACCTAACTCCATCATGGATAATCCGGAGTCTCGGTGACTTGGGAATTGAGAGCCGTTCCGTCGCTCGGAGTACGAAACGTGCCTCGTTTTCCGTTCCCGGGCTAACTCCTATCCCGAACACAATGCGATATGCGTGAAATGCAACTAAGATACAATCCTAACATACACAATGTCATGGAATGATACACAATGTCATGGAATGGCACACACGTTATACGAGGTAATACACAACCGGGCATACACAATGCTATGGATGAAATGTCATACGCGATGCAATAATGGGCTTACACCAACATGAGAGAGCCTCAGCCACACCCAAATAGGAGGCCATCAGATGAAAACAAGATACCTCGAAGTGCGTACACGCGTGCACGCAAACCGAGAACGGACCCTCAGGCACCGAAATGCCACTCTAATGAGACATGGCAAAGACATGGAATATGATATATAAACATGCAAAAATTAGTGGCAAAATGAGGGGCAAAACAGCCCCGAAATGAGGCGAAATAATACCCGATGCATGAAATGATCTCGAAATGCGAAGATAAGTGCACGAAATGGCTTATAGCTATACAATACATGCATAATTGATACATGACCTGAAAAATCAGAAGAAAGGAACCCCCAAAACTCACATTTTTACAATACAAAACATGGCCAAACAGCAATCACAAGTAGGGCTAAAATGGCATACAAAAATGGATCCGCAAGGGAGGTCATGAAGCAAGTGGTTGATGTAAAGCCCAAATGGAAAAATACCCTTCTACAACACTGAAGAGGGACTAAAAATATGAACATTTACAAGAGATGACAAGCCTCAAATAAGTATGAAAACATACCCAAAATGCAATGCAAGAAATAGGCCAACAAGAGGCTATAACATGAGGTATACAAAGAACTCACCAAACAGCCAAAGAACCTTAATGAGATATGCCAATAAGGTCAAAATATGGCCATTTTCAGTTCAGATGATGGCCTAAAAACAGAATAAAGACAGGCCAACAAAGCATGCAAAAACGGGGGCCAAAGAGGGGTATAATGGTAAGTGCAACATGAAGGCCCCCAACAGTGTTGAGTCCTTCTACAATGTTGTAGAGGGACTCAAAATAAGCCAACCTACAGCTTATGTAATGCTCAAAAACAGATCACACATAGGCTAGAAATATCATGCAAGATTATGGCATTTAAGAAGGTATTGAAGCAAGTACCAAATGGGGGGCTCAAACAGGGTTGAGCCCTTAAACAAACATGAATAATGGCTCAAAAAAAATGACCCTTTCAGTTTGGGTCGGAGCCCAAAACAGCAAGAAAATAGGCTAGAAGAATGGTGCAAAAAAGTGCTACAAAAGAGGGAGATTGACACTTACCCTTGAAGACCACTTCTTTGCTACCTCTTGGACCAAGGAATGTTGCTTCTAAGCCTCTGAAAGAACTCTCCTTGCTGCTGGAAATGGAGTGGTGATGGTGGTGCTTGGTAGTGATGAAGAAATGGTACCAAGCTTAGGGATTTTTGAGAGAAATGGAGAGATATGTATCTATGTGCTCAAAGCAAGTTTTTCAACCCTCAAAATAAAGCTTGAGCTGCTGTTATGTAAGCAAGAATGGTGGGGCAATGGAGGGAAAAAAGTGTAGTAGTAAGGGATTAAGTTTCCCTCTTCTACAAAAGTCCCCCGAAATCAGATATTTTGGGGGAAAAAGCTATACAGCTGTAAAGCACACATCCCAAGGAACATGGCCGACCAGCTATTTTTGTTGCAGGTGGCCGGCCGGCCACCCCCCATGGTCGGCCGGCCAAGGGCAAAAATGGAAAGTTGATTTTCTGGCCGGCCACCACATATTGGTGGCCTCCCATGTGTCCTCAACAAAACCCTATGGTGGGAAATTGCCAACTGTAAAACAGGAGAGACAACAAGCCACTTTTAGGAGGGGTTCAAAAGGTTCAATTTGAATTACTGGCCGGCCATAGACTTTTAGGGTCCTCCCATGTGTGTACAACACAAATATGTGGTTTGGGGTTGAAGAAAATGGCCCTAGGGTGGTCAACATTGGCCTGAGAGAAAAACAGGCGTCGAGGGCGCCGGAGGAATATAACGTTGTCGAGACAATTGCTGGCCTCCCACCCTTCAAAGTGACCTTCTGGTGATAAAACAGAGGTACCGCCAAAAATGAACGAAAACCGATGCAAGGCGAATGCTCGAGGCCAAAACACGCAGCCGGTCCCAAAATAGGTCATTAATCGAAAGTGGCATTTGGCCACGAAGTGGGTCTCTCAGACCTCAGTGTCCCTTAAAAGGGAGTAAATAAGATGTATGCCAAAAACTGGAGGAATCAGAGATGGTTAGACGGTCCCGAACCGAGGCACACGGCCTGACGGCTCCGAAAACCGGGAACCGGGCTCCGAAATGGGCAAAATGGCCTACAGCCACAAAATGTAGCCCACGGCCACTGAGAGATGGTCTACGGGACCTCTCTCTCCCTTCAGGAAAAGAAACAGAGAAAACCGAGTCTGGTTCGCAAACCGAGACAAGGTACAGAAGAGGGTTCGGAAGTTCGGAGGCAGGGCTCACGGCCGTGACTCTGAGACTTCTGAACGAGCACAATATACAACATCACCAAGCGCTCAATCGGTGACGTCTGAGTCTTAGGGTCGGTCAAAAATGGGATGTCTACACCGGGGCACCCTTTTGACCATTCGACCTAGTGCATATTCGGAACCGTAGTGACCATTCCAAACTAGGACAGGTTGCTTACCCAATATAGGTTGTTTGAAACCGCTGCGTGCGTAGTGAAACCCTAGCTCCTGACAAAATAGGACAGGGAAAACCCTACCCCAACATAGGGGTGTTTTGGCTCTCACTTATCTGCTATGTGCTTTTAGAGTGCGTCTCTACAGGGAAATACATGTATCAAATTATAAGGGCATCAGCCTTGAGAATCGGTGTTCGAGAATCGCATTATCTGCGTACCAGATTGATTTTGAGGGACTGTGATTCAGGGATAATGATCAGTGTTTGAGGACAGTGTGTATTCAGCTTATCGACTGTGTGTTGTGTATTTATTTTAAGCTGTTATGCTGTTCGTTTATCTGATTATTTATTTCCTTATTGCTTTATTTATCTTTTTGCTAGGACAGTTTTAGCACAATTGCTTCCAACCCAGCAGATATTCCCCAAGCACTTTGGACAAGAGGTCGTCGGCTCAATCGATCTGAGGATCTAATTGACGGACAGCCAGTGTTTCATTCTCTACCCTCGGTTGTCAGACGGAGGCCGAGAAAGCGCAGTGTGTCTGAACAGAGGTTACCAGAATAGTGGTCTACCCTAGTAGTGAACAGTCGGGCTGAGGTCTTAGTTTCTGCCATAGAGATACATATACCAGTCAGTCAGCAAGATCAGCAGAATATAGCCGGGATGGAAGACATGATGCGACAGCTCCAAGAGAGCATGAAACAAATGCAGGAGGACGCTGCCCGCCAAGCAGAGTTCTCTAAACAACAGGCCACAATCATGGCCCAAAGAAAGGTTAATTACGGCTCCAAAGAAGAAGCGAGCATCAACCTCACATCCAGCCTTCCTTACCAGGGTCCTTACAGAAAGGACACCAACCCGTAATGTCCTGCCAAATACCCATAACACCTTGCCAAATGTTCAGAACATCTAGGAGGACACAGACCTTCCAAGGAGGCCAGCTCCGCCCCCGCTTCCACCTCAACTGTCCAAGGCACATACGCCTATTAACCATCCGAACTCTCCCTTTGATTTCGAAGTAGACCCCATAGCACTGAAATTGAGCAAGCTCAAGAAGCTTTTCAAGAAGTCTCAAGGGGTAAAAGCTATTCCGGATATCGAGGACGGATATACCGATGTGGCCGTGACGCTGCCGGACAGGTTCAAAATGCCGCAGATCGATCGCTTCGACGGGTCTGCGGATCCCATGGTCCATCTCCGGCTATTCTCAGATATACTATGGCCAATAGGCCTTACAAGACCACAAAAGCTTTCATTATTCGGCCGGACCCTGTCGGGTGTGGCCGCTATCTGGTATGCGAAGTTGGAGGATGATGTCAAGCGGAGTTGGGACGAAATGGCTGAGGCCTTTGTAAGAGTATTGCACAACCCAGAGGCCAAAGAACCTTCACACCCTTATATATGCCCCTGTCCAAAGCTCTGGGGGTATTAATCAGAAAAAAACATTTGAAGCCCCTAGAGCCGAGGCCACTACCAAATCCGCTCCCTTCCTCTCATGACCCAGCAAAATACTGCGCGTATCACCAACAACACGGCCACGACACTGACCGTTGTTTTAGATTGCGTCACAAGATCCAGGATCTTATTGACAAACAGGTGATTGCGCCTCCCGACAAACCCAATGTCACAACAAATCCTCTCCCACCGCATAACCAAGCTCCCCATCCCAACAGAATCAACTCTATCCAAACTGGGGTCGCATCTTACGATCCTAGTATCTATATCACCCCATCCCACCTGCCTAAGCCGGAGGTGCTCCTTCCTGACTGCACCGACTCTTTGTGCATGTTGGACATCTCCATAACCCAACCAGAGCCGACGGTGGTGACCATTGAAGATGGGACAGGGCAGGTTTCAGAGGAGAGTGGAATGGTTGAGTCTGGGAATGAGCAGTCTGGGGATTTTGCTGAGAAAGCCTATGATCCAAGTGAGTACATCTTGTCAGCAAGCCAGGCTGGGCCAAGTATAGAATTGCCAGAGAAGGAAAAGCTGTGTGTGATCCGGGGGGATCGATTTGAGCGAGGGGCAAATGATTTGACGGCTGTAGAGGAGGACGTTGCCAACCTCCAATTTTTCAATGACCAGGATCCAGGGGACGCAGTAGTCAATTGTTTGATTATGAGGAATCGGAAGAGGCTACTGGATGGCTGGATGATCAACCAGATGTTGTGGACGAGTTCCAACCAGAACATGGCCCGCAGGGGCGAGAATATCAGTGGTGGCCGGAAGGGCCGAAATTCAGATTACATTGCCAGAGAGCGCCGGTACTAAGAATTTCACTCGAGATTTGGGTAGTGTGAATGCAGGGAAAGCTGAACAACAAATTGCGGTAACGCAGGCAGAACAAGAAAAGATTTGGGATTCTAAGAGAATCCGGAAAGCCAAAGTCCATAAGGGGACCAAAAGTGCTGTGTGCACAAAGACAGAAGATGCTGCGGGCATGTGGGCTGAAAGTACTAAGAGTACAAACATACCGGAGCCTGACAGGTGTCTGTCGGCGGCCGATGGAATGTGGTGGGAGGACGATGATTTATGTCTTGCCCACACAGATGAAGATTGGGGAAACCATCAGCCAGACGACACCTGGTATGTCGGAGAGGTCGACCATATGACGAGAAGCGGGCAGTATTTCAAGCCCCCGCACCTGGACCAGCCAGAGGCATCTGGGAAAGATAAAGAAGCTGAGAAACAGAAGGAGAAATAGCTTGAAGAGGAGGCTGTGCTCAAACAGTTAAAGAAAATACAAGCAGACATCTCCATCTGGGATCGCTATGGTTTCACGAGTACGCATACAAGCCGCCTATCTCGCTATGGACAAGGCCAAACTTTCTATAGATACCACACCAGAGCAGCTGGTTGGACTGGTCTTTCCGGGAGGAGGTTCCCCGACGTTAACCTTTTCAGACAAAAAACTACCGCATGAGGGCGCAAATCATAACAAACCCCTTTACATCTCTGTGGAATGTAGAGACAAGTGGGTGCCAGTGGTTCTTATCGATACGGGATCCGCCATTAATGTATGCCCGTCAAGGACGGCATATGCGATCGGGTTGAAGCCCACGGACTTCGTGCCGACTACTCAAGTGATCAGAGCATATGATAACACCAGCAGAGAGGTGATGGGGACAGTCAAAATTCAGACCCAAGTTGGTCCAGGACAACACAACATTGAATTCCATGTCTTGGACGTTCCCGCAACCTTCAATCTACTCTTGGGGCGGCCGTGGTTGTACCAAGTGAAGGCAGTCTCTTCCACTTTGCATCAAATGTTGAAGTACCCTCACGGGAAGGGGGTGGCCATTGTTTTTGGGAATTCATCAATCCATCCACCGCTAGAAGTGTCTACACCAGTCTTGGAAATCGAGCACGGCATGGAGGGTGTGTTCTTATCAGGGTTTACTCTGGCTGAGGCTCGGGTTGTGCAGAATATCATGGCTGTTAATGAGGGAGTATATGTCAATGCTCAATCTGTATACCTCATGAACAAGCTACAACACATCCCCGGGATGGGATTAGAAAGGAGTGGCCAGAAGGGCGTCGCAGCATTGGCCGAAGTGCCACACAACCTTCATACCTTTGGCTTGGGTTATCTGCCCACCAAAGAAGATTGGATAAGGAAGGGAAAAGAAATGGCTGGAAGAGCCAGAGCAAAGCAGACTGGGAAGCCTTTTGAGCTGATGCATAGGCCCATTGAGGGTACCCTAAACGGATGCTTCGTCCGTGAGGGGGAGGACTTTCCGTTTTGTGGCTTCCCAGAGCCATAGCTGAACGCGGAAAGGAAGCGCGTACCAGGTTTTGAGATCTTCTTTAATCTACAGTTATCCGGGGAGGATGTTACCGAAGAGCAAACGGACCCATTGGCTGAGGCTGAGCAGAGTAAGAAAGTACAGTCTGAGGACACCGAACTTGAGATGGGGGTAGCACTGGCATGTCTACTTTCAGATCCTCCGATCGACCAAAAGTGCTTGGGGGATAACTTCTCGGTTTCTATGATTGGGGATGAAACGGCTGCGGGCTTACCAGCAACTATTTTGGATGCATCTATCGCACCCTCTCTCATTTGGCAATATGAAGAGGGATTTTTGTCCAGCAGCACTGGGTCAGGTAGTGAGCCGGAATCTGATTCCACCGAATCTTGTGAGTCAAAATCAGGTTCCAGCTCGACTGAGTCTGAGTCTGGTAATCCTGGGGATGATAACCCGGATGTCACAGTCTTGTCCAGGTCATCTTTTTCTTTCTCTTTTGAGTCTATTGTAACCAAGGAATCGGACAACTTGGATGTGCTTAATGAGGATCAAGTAGCTGTGGTTTCTGAGTACTTTTCTGTGCCCTTGATTTATTGCATTAACTCAGACTTTCAAAACTTTGACGAAAACGACGAGGACGAAATTCCTCCGGTTTTGCAGCGCTTAATTGAACAAGAGCAGGAAAGATTTGTTAAACCATTGGTTGATGAAATCAATACCGTGAATGTTGGTACTGAGGAGGACCCGCGGCTGGTCCAGATCAGGTCCACGTTGTCTTCAGAGGAACGCGAGCGCTTAGTCGCTTTATTAAAAGATTTCAAAGATGTTTTTGGGTGGTCCTACGAAGACATGCCTGGAATCGATCCTGAGATTGTACAGCAATAGATCCCTCTTGACCCCGAGGCCCGACCCGTTAAAAAGAAACTCAGAAGGATCCGCCTAGATTGGGCTCTCAAGATTAAGGAAGAAGTCACCAAGCAAATCGACGCAGGTTTCCTGCTGGTATCCAAATACCTGACTTGGTTGGCCAACATCGTTCCGGTGCCAAAGAAGGATGGCAGGATCCGAGTATGCGTGGATTTCAGGGATTTGAACAGAGCCAGTCCGAAGGACGACTTTCCCTTGCTGCATATTGATGAGTTAGTGGACTTCACAGCAGGGCATGCTTTGCTTTCATTCATGGATGGCTTCTTCGGTTACAATCAGATAGTAATGGCACCTGAAGACCGGGAAAAGACTGCATTCACCACCCCGTGGGGGACATACTGCTATAGAGTCATGCCGTTTGGGCTGAACAATGCTGGAGCTACTTATCAGCGGGCCGCGACCACAATATTGCATGACATGATCCACAAAAAGGTTGAGGTGTACGTGGACGACATGATTGTCAAGTCCAAAGAAAGAGAGGGCCACTACACCGCCTTGCAAAAGTTCTTTCAAAGGATTAGAGAATTTCGGCTGCGGCTGAATCCTCAGAAGTGTACATTCGGTGTTACAGCGGGAAAAATGTTGGGGTTTCTGATTACACAAAGAGGCATCAAAGTCGACCCTTCCAAAATCAAGGCCATCTTAGAAATGCCACCACCAAGGACTGAAAAGGAGGTGTGAGGCTTTCTGGGTAAAGTGCAATTCATAAGACGGTTTATCTCAAAATTAACCTTGACTTGTGAACCACTTTTTGGCCTCCTGAAGAAAGGCAAGAAATTCCAATGGGACGGCCGATGCCAAGCTGCTTTTGAACAAATCAAGGAATACTTACAAAACCCACCCGTGTTGTCACCGCCAGAGCTAGGGAAACTATTGATATTGTACCTTTCAGTGACTGAGACCACAATTGGTAGCATGCTCGCACAAGAATTTGAAGACAAAGTAGAGAGAGCCATCTACTATCTGAGCAAGAAGATGCTAGAGTATGACTCACTACACACTGTTAGAGAAGGCTTGCTTAGCTTTGGTATGGGCTACCAGGAAGCTGCGGTACTACCTGTTAGCTCACTCCGTAATGTTGGTTTCACGACTCGATCCCATCAAATATTTTTTCGAGAAACCGGTACTTACGGGTAGGCTAGCTCGTTGGTTGCTGTTGCTCTCCGAATTTGATTTGAAATATGTGACATGCAAGTCAGTCAAAGGAAGAGCAGTAGCAGAATTCTTAGCCGATCATCCGGTAGAAGAGGGTGAAGTAGTCGATTACTTATTCCCAGATGAAGCCATTTTGCACATCGACGATGAAACTTAGACGATGTACTTTGACGGAGCGTCAAATTAGTACAAGTATGGGATAGGGGTGTTGCTGATAGCACCCAACAATTCCCGTATCCCTCTAGCCTTCAAACTCCAATTCAAAGTCTCGAACAATGAAGCAGAATATGAGGCATGCATTGCCGGTCTAGAAGCAGCCCTAGAACTAGGGGCAAGACAGTTGGACGCCATCGAGGACTCGAACCTTGTTGTGTCTCAAGCAAAAGGAGACTGGAAAGTCAAAGAAGAAAAGATGATGATGTATCACCAGACCTTGGATTTGTTAATTCCTTGGTTTGAGAAGCTAAACTTTGCTCATATACTAAGAGAGAATAACAAGTTCGCAGATTCTTTAGCAACTCTGTCTTCCATGATAGACATCCCGTTCGGAGTCCGAATGCGTCCGGTCATCATTGACTAGAAATTTGCGCCAGCCTACGAGTCGATTGCTGCTATAGATGAGGTTTAGGACGAAAACCCTTGGTATCACGACATTTGGAATTTCCTGGAGAATGAAGCATACCTGCCAGGGGTAAATGCCAAGAATAAAAGGGCAATCAGAAGAATGGCCGTTCAGTTCATTATCTGTGGGGGTAAACTGTATAAGAGAGGTCATCTGGGAATGCATAAGCTGTGTGTCGATGCCGAATAGTCGGATCGTCTAATGGAAGCCATCCATGGAAGAGAATGCGGTGCGCACATGAATGGAGTAATGCTAGCGCGGAAGATCCTTAGACAGGGTTACTACTAGTCCACCATGGAGGAGGATTGTATCGGTTTTGTCCGGCGATGCCACAAATGTCAAATTCATGCAAATCGCATAAATATCCCGCCGTCGAAGCTGTACAACATGACTTCACCATGGCCGTTTTCAGTCTGGGGAATTGATGTGATCGGGGCTGTCACTCCGAAGGGGTCAAATGGGCATGAGTTCATCCTGGTCGCGATAGATTATTTCACGAAGTGGGTTGAGGCCCAATCTTACGCGGTGTTGAAGGTTTCACATGTTGCGAAGTTTATCAGAAACAACATCATCTGTCGCTACGGGGTTCCAAACGAGATAATTTCATATAACGGTTCCCACTTCAAGAAAGAAGTGATTGACTTGTTGGAAAAATACAACGTGGCTTTTCATAAGTCATCCACATACCGGCCGCAAACCAATGGAGCGGTTGAGGCTGCCAACAAGAATATCAAACACATATTGCAGAAGATGGTGAAAACTTACCGGGACTGGCCAGATAAGCTGTCGTTTGCTCTGTGGGGCTACCGGACTTCAATCAGAACTTCTACTGGGGCGACTCCGTATTCATTAGTCTATGGAATGGAGGCCGTTCTACCTATCGAAATTGAGGTTCCGTCATTGCGAGTATTGGCTGAGTGTCAAATAGCCAAGGCAGATTAGTAGCAGAGCAAGTTTGAGGAACTCATGCTCTTTGATGAGAGAAGACTGAAAGCACTGTACCATGTTCAAGGTTATCAACGCAGAATTTCCTGGGCTTTTAACAAGAAAGTTAAGTCCAAGAATCTAAAGGAAGGAGATTTGGTGCTCAAGGACAACCGAGCTCCCATCCACGACCCAAGGGGCAAGTTCAGACCTAATTGGACTGGTCCCTACATCATTAAGTCTATCTGGTCAGGTGGAGCTGTGGTTCTAATGGATCTGGATGGCTTAGAGTTTTCACAACCGATCAATATGGACAAGTTGAAGAAATATTACCCTTGAGAGGCTCGCTAGGCCGAAAACCCGAAAAGGCGACCTAGGCAAAACTCAGAGCACATAAAATTTGAAATTATAAAAACTGAGCTCGCAAGGTTGAAAACCCGCAAAGGGCAACCTTGGCAAACGTTAGAGCATAAAAGGAGAGTGAAAATGCCCAAGTGAACCTGGGCCTGAACTACGTAAGGCTTGATTCCCATCTTTGAGATACGCAGGCAACTTTATCCTGAAGTTCAGCCATAAACATTTTCCCCGATCAACTTTGTCCATTTGATCATCTCGGCCGTCTTTGTCCATTCAGCATTCAAAGAATTCGGTTAAGATCTCCGGTGCAGTGCTTCTCAGACTAGGGACAACTTTCCGTTGCTGTACAGTGCTGTGGTGCTATGCAGACTAGGGGCAACTTTCTAGTTGCTAGAATCCGGGGTTTTGTACATCTCAGTGATAGATCTTAGGCGTGTCCAATTCTGATCCATATCGAAAATAGTTTTGAAAAGTTTTAATAAAAGTTGACTTTGTTCAAATTAATCTATTTACAACTAAGACCATTTTTGGACCAAAGCGGAAAATTTTCAGTGCCCACAACCTTCAATTTCATTGATTTCAAAACAGAGTTCTCCTGCTCTTGCATACAAATTGAAGTTGTTTTTTTATTGCATTCATAAAGAAAACTTGAAAGTACTAGTAAAGCAACAAATTCGGGGCATAGATAAGTCAGGTGTCCCTGCGCCCCCTCCCAGAGCTGGTCGAAGCCTCTGATGCCAAGCTGGGCCCAATCTGTGGCTCTTCATTGAGCCAATCCAAGCACTCATCAGACAAAGTGCAACTGAAAGTGGGAGCGAGGGCCAGGAGCTCTCTAGTCCTCCAGGCTATGGCATACCAGGCAAGCTGTGCGCCTCAGACCGGGAATGCAGCCGGGTACTCTATCTCCTCTGGCGGGCAAGTCTGATCATGACCAAACTAGCGTTGGAATCGGAATGGAAAGTAGAACACACAGTGGGTCTGACCAATCAACTGGATCCCGATCAACCACGACATGCTATAGCTCATTGTCAGGAGATTGAGCCAAGGATAGCGCCAAGCAATGCGATTTGCAGACAAATTGCACATCCAGTCAAACCACCACCCTTCGTCAGGGGCATCGACTAGGCGTTGACGAAAGAAGTAGCCGCGAGCTGAGTAGGCTGGGCAAGAGTCCATAACTTGCAATTTGTCCATCAACCATACCTGGGGAGGGATGAAAAATGAGAGAATAAAGAATAGAGAGATGTACGAGGAGAGAAAAGTAAGGAAAGGGTTTTGTGACAGAAACCGAGCCTGAGGGCCGAGTGATGTAAGCAATATATATGAGAGATTGGGTGGGAAACATTCCCTGCAACAGTAGTGGACTCCCCGCAAACCTGGTCGTCTCCCGGTGATAGAAAGCATCTAAGCCCATTAGTGTCTCGACCAATGTCATGGCGATGCAGCTCTTTTCTTCTTTCAAGCCTTGAGCAACTTCAATCAGACGAATGCTAGATCCACCAAAGCCTAGGGCGAGCAAAAAGTGAGATAGCATACATAAGCAAAGGGCGTGTTGTTGAAAACCTTGCCAATAATGGTTGCCGCGGTTACCAGCATCAGAAAAGCGATGAATCAAACCCCGGATATCCAGTTCCCCATTGCAGATCAGAGACCGAGCGTCATGCATGGTGAGCCCACACATCCGCCCTAAAGCTTGGGCATGGCCGAAGCGAAACTGAGGCAAAATCTCTTCATGGCGTTCAGATTCCATCAAAACTTGAAAATCTTCGAGAGTTGGACATACCTCTTGCCCGCCGAAGCTAAAAACATGTGTCACCGGGTTCCAAAACCTTGCCGTGGCATGAAGGAAGGGAAAGTGTAGCGGAGTAAGGCTCAGCGTGAATAGTGCATTCAAGTCGAAGCCTCGGAAGTTCAGCTTTTCCGAGCCATCTAGAGAGGCGACCCAAGCTGTGAGATTTTCAACGAGAAATGCCTCTATTTTAGTGCAAAACTGAGATGAAATGAATCAACCACGAGGCTAGGGCTTTTAAAGAGGATAAGACACTGTTCGGGGGACACGTGTCAAAAATTTGGTGGTTGCTGGGCTAGGTGGCCGGCCGGCCACCTTTTCTGGCAAGCCGGCCACCTCTTTCCTCTCCAATGTAAAAAGCTGGCCGGCTAGTTCCCAAAGGTGGCTGGCCATGCTGCAAAATGGGTCTTTGGCCCTATTTTACCCTCTAGAAGGAAGTTCCTAGCATTTCCATGCATCGGGAGTGTCGAAGGCCTCTATTTCCCTCAGTTTCGGATGCGTTCCGGCACCCAGGTCGTCCGAAATAAACTTTGTTCATAGAGTTGTTGCTAAGCTTTGTTTATAGAGTTGTTGTTAAGTTTTGCTTATCGAGTTGTTGCTTGGTATGTCGAGCTGTTTTGTTTATCAGGTCTTGTTTACCATAGTTGTCAAGTTTTGTACTTTGAGTCGTTATTCTTTGTTCAAATCAACATTGTTGTATTTTGCTTATTGAGTTGTAAACTTGCTAAGATTCTGTTATTTCTTGGTGAGTTAAGTTGTTTAGCTTGTTGTGTCGGTTCACTACTTGACCTGATAAATACACAATGCACATTTCCATTCAATCTCATTTTTGTGCAAAATGATGCGATGCGATGCTGAAAACATAAAATACAACACTTTTTCAAAAGCTGTTTCATTCCATCATGCTTCCTTTGTTACAACACTTTTTTACAACAAGGGTACAAGTTTTACAGAAAATAAAACTGCCTAACAATGTACAATGTGCTACAACTACTAGTAAAAATGCATCAATGCTCTCAAAAGCAGGAATAAGAGGCCCTCTTCGTCCTCTTCTGTAGAACAGCCTCTGCACCATCATCACCATCATCGTCTGAGTCAGAGCTGCCATCCTCGGAACCTTCCTCAGCCTCATCTCCACTACCAGAACCGGGGTCAGAGCCACCCTCTCTATCAACAGATGTCTCCGACTGGAGATCCGCAGCCTCCTCCTCCTCGCTGGGCTCCTCCTCTATGATGTGCATGTGCGCTGCGTCAGGACTCCCTCTCCGGCTCCTCGGGAGGCTCGGATAGTCGCTCAGGATCTGAGCATATACCGAAGGCATCTGAAAATGAAGAGTGCAATTTGATTACATCAGCCAAAACATGTATATCAGATACAGATGCAAGCAAACTACGCAGAGTGGATGTATGCAGATATAGTACATGAATGTGGTGTGTGTCAGATGTGCTCTACGCAAGCAGCCTATCAATGCAGTAAAGATGTTCAGGATCAACATGTCATCAGAAGCATGATAAATGCAAGAAAACTGAAGAATACCTGGACACCCATGATGGACAACATCCCCTCTCTCCGTAGGACCATGCCCTCGAGTGAGGCTATCAACGCGAGCATCTCATCCATATACTCGATAGGAGGCTGCAAATGCAAATCCAAGATCATCAGTAAGTGAATGAATGTCCGAGTATTGGAGTAATAAATCAAAGCATACCAGTGGCGAGTCAGGGTCTCTGACAAATCGATGATCAGGCCTCGGAGGCTCTATCGGGATCGGGTATGAAGTCCTATCTCTCCATCCCGTCAACTTAGTCGGCATATCTGGCCATCTAGGATGATGATGAGTCAGAGGAATCGGGGGAACCAATCCACCCCCACCCCTAGACGTGCCAACCCTGCTCGTAGAAGGGATATCTATAGTCCGAGCTCGACTCGATGAGGGCACACCAGCAGACCTCCTCGTCGGAGTACGGGCTCCCATCAATGGAGGCATCAAGTATGTGTGACGATAAGTAGCATAGTCCCCCTCCTCGAGATGAAGAAATGCATCGGTACCTAAAAGGGCATCGACAACACCCTAGGGAGGGAGCCTATCAGCAGTCTGCATGTCGCTTGGGGGTGCTGAGGGAGGGTCCTAAGTGGGGTAGCCCCATACTTGACGCAAAAAGCGGTCCCCCAAAAACCAGGCCCTACCAACTGGCCCCTCGAACAAGACTCTATACCGGGAGGCACCCCATACTCCAGCAAACCGAAATCGAAGATCTCCGCCTAAAGACGCCCAGGGCTGCCATGTAATCTGCGGATAACCAATGCATAAGTTGATCAGAAATTGTGAAAGTGCAAGATAAATCAAAGTGTGGAAACATGAAGAACTGAGAGTTCTGAAATACCTCGGACATCCGCACAAGATCGGCATCTTGCAGTAGAGAAAGACTCGAGGTCTCACGCACGGGCCCTCAAACATGCGTGAATATGGGGTCACGAGGGGCACCTCCACCTCAAGCTCTAGGGCTAATGTCAGGAAGTACGCATAGACCCATAACTGTGAGAAACAGAGCAATAGCCATCAGAATACAGAATGCTGAGTGCAGAATGTGAATACAAAATGCTGAGAGCAAAGTGCAAGATACAGAATATAAAGTGCGCCATATGCGCAATGTATAAATAATGAGAAGCAGAAATGTAAATCAAGCTGACAGAAAGTACCTCCCAGGCCCTCCAATAACCGCCAACCATGTTCCCCGTCCGCGGGAGGTCGCGCTCATATAGCAATATAGAGTAGCCAGGCTGGCGCCACCCCAGTCATATCGACTGACCTATGATAGGTCTACTAGAGCACTCAGTAGGTAGAGCCCAGCAGTATTCCCCCTATCGGCAAACATAGTGGTGCCGAAGAGGAACATCAAAAATCCTCGGGCGTACTGAGCTACCTCCTCAGGAGTCTCGGGCATTCTCTCTCTGAAGTATTAAGAAAACCAGGTATACCGAACTCTGCCTGAAGATCTATCAACTGGTGGCAAGCTCCCAATAGATATATCCAGGCAGCCTCCCACTCACCCATGTCCTCATCATATGGGATGGCCTAACCTCCCACATCAAGGCCCGTCAATACGGCAAAGTCAAGCGGGGTCATGGTCATGTCCCCGGTGGCAGAGAAATGGAAAGAGTTGGTGGTGTCCCACCATCTCTCTACCAAAGCACCCATCAACGTCCTACTAGCAGGACAGCGAAATATCTCGGTGCAAAAGGGCCCGAACCCTGCTACGTCAACCAGATCCCGAACAGCCTCCGGGAGCTCGACATACCACTCCCTCGCTGCGATGGAGCTGTATCCTTGCGTAGTACGAGCAGTCACCTACATTCAGGAGGAACACATGTATTCAGTTTCAGAATGAAATGTATAAGCTGCGTGCAAATGAAATGAATAAGCTGCGTGCAAATGAAATATATGAGCTGTGTGCAAAATCAAATTAGATACAGAATCCGGGCTGCGTGTCCAGAAAATTCAACAATGAGCCGTGTGTTCAGAATTTAAGTGTTTGGGCTGCGTGTTCAACTCTCAATCAGTGTGTGTTGCGTGTTCACCTCAACAATGGGCCGTGTGTTCATCTCAAAGTTTGGGTTGCGTGTTCAACTCTCAATCAGTGTGTGTTGCGTGTTCACCTCAACAATGAGCCGTGTGTTCAGAATTTAAGTGTTTGGGCTGCGTGTTCAACTCTCAATCAGTGTGTGCTGCGTGTTCACCTCAACAATGAGCCGTGTGTTCAGAATTTAAGTGTTTGGGCTGCGTGTTCAACTCTCAATCAGTGTGTGTTGCATGTTCACCTCAACAATGAGCCGTGTGTTCAGAATTTAAGTGTTTGGGCTGCGTATTCAACTCTTAATCAGTGTGTGCTGCGTGTTCACCTCAACAATGAGCTGTGTGTTCAGAATTTAAGTGTTTGAGCTGTGTGTTCAACATTTCAAAATCAGTGGGCTATGTGTTCACCTCAAGGTGTGTGCTGTGTGTTCATCATCGAGTATTCGAGCTGTGTGTTCAAGATTTCAAAATCAGTGGGCTGTGTGTTCACCTCAAGGTGTGTGCTATGTGTTCAACATCAAGTAACTGAGCTATATGTTCAGATTTCAAAATTATTGGGCTGTGTGTTCAATTCTCAACAAGTGCGTGCTGTGTGTTCACAATTAATATACGGGCTGCGTGTTCAGAAAGTCAGAGTGTTTGAACTATGTGTTCAAGACGCAAACGGAATACAGTGTTATAGACTAAACATCCAAAACAAGCTGTGTGCTTGAGTGAGCAGATAAACATAGCAAAAGCATGAAACGCACGGAAAATACAGAACACATTGCGGAAAATGTAAAAGTGAAGTAAATACCTCTCGTGCCTGATGAGAGAGGTAAGACTTTGGCTCTTGCAGAAGCAGATCCCCAGGCGCTCGGTCATCGAAATCAGTGAAATGATAGAAAACTGCCTGTGGAAGGATGTGTATCTAAGGGGCGTACCTCTCAGGGATGAACGCCCGAACTCTCGGGGGCAAGGACATGATGTCCAGCTCACCCCCGGCACCTGGAGAACCTCCGCCATAAGGAAAATGACCCGCCATCTCGAAAAATTTACAAAAAGGAGCAAAAATGAGCCAAAATTGGAAAAAGTCAACAAAAGTCAACTCTCGGGAAATGGAAAAGTCAACAAAAGTCAACTCCCGAGAAAATCTTCCAAATATTGAGACAAACTTACCTCAAGTGGTGAAAATGAGAAAAGAAGCACCGAAATCAAAATTTAATCGGTTCAAAAGTGACGAAAACTGAAAGATTTCGCGAAAATAACTTGCGTGGGGCATTGGAAAATGCGTATAGAGCACATATCTGAGAGAGAAAGTGGTATAGGAAGGTAGAGAAGATGTTTTCGGAGCTGGATTTATGAGGAAAAATGCTTTGGCCAAATGGATTTAAAGAAAAGAGAGTGAAAGTATCAAAATGCCCACGGTTTTGGCAAAGTGGCCGGCCGGCCACCTTTTCTGGTAGGCCGGCCATCCCCTTGCCTCACCCCTGGCCGGCAGCCTCCTCTCTCCCTCAAACCTGGCCGGCAGTGTCCCTTAGGTGGCCACCAAGGTCCCTGCAAATTTTGGTGATGATTGGAGTCCCCGGGACCTGAAAAAGTACAAGAAAAGTGCACTTTCCGTCGCGAAATCGCACCGCCGGAACGTCAACTCCAACTTTTAGTGCGTCTTTCATCGTCATTCGTCAAAAGTGAGGTGTATCCTTTTTAAATGTGTTGCAACCCCTCCGGGAGGTAAACCGGAGGTCGCGATTGAACCATCTTTGTCGAAACTTGCATTGCTTTGCTCGTTGTTTCGTATCAAAATGTGCATTCGAGTTTACACTTATCCTGCATTGTTATGCACATCACTGGCATTCTCATGCATATAACTTACATTGTTATGCACGTTTCCTTGATACTGTCATGCCTCCATGCTTAAACTCGCGTTATCACGCACGTTGCTTCTCGCATTGCGATGCACTCACCTATCAACACCGCATTTGTCTACGCTCGATATCACATTGAACGTATGTTGCTAATTATGTTGTGCTTGTTGAGTTTCTTCCTTTTTCAGGCACGATATTGTATGTACAGTTCATTTGAGGCTGGTGCGACCAGACAAGCCACACAGGTATTGTATCCCCTCCGTGTGAGACGTGGCGGGAATCCAATGATTCTCCGCATTCTTCAACTGCATGAAATGTAGTTTTGCTTTGCATTCTTGCTTAAAACTATTGCATATATTGTGAATATTTGCTTTGTTACAACATGCTGCTCCGCATGATCATCGAGTTACATCCGGCTTTTTGCATATCGCTTAGCATTTTGCCCCCTCGCCTGCAGGCATGCCTGCGGGCACATCTCTGTTTATCTTGTATGTTTGTCTAAGTCTTCGGCCTCGTCAAAAATGGGTCGTCTCGGGACTTTGACATTCACTCCCGTCACTTGTTGACTTCCGAGTTCTGTCAAAGAGGGGAAACTGTAGACACTCCATTTTTGACCGACCTTAAGACTCAGACGTCACTGATTGAGCGCTTGGTGATGTTGCATATCGTGCTCGTTCAGAAGCTTCGGAGTCTCGGCTGCGAGCCTTGCCTCCAGACTTCCGAACTCTTTTGTGCTTTGCCTCGGTTTGCGAACCAGGCCCTGTTTTCTTTGTTTTCTCTTCACAAAGGGAGGGAGAGGTCCCGTAGATCATCTCTCAGTGGCCGTAGGCTACGTTTCGTGGTCGTAGGCCATTTTTTCCCGTTTGGAGCCCGATTCCCGGTTTTCAGAGCCGTCGGCCGTGTGCCTCGGTTCAGGACCGCTTAACCACCTCCGTTTTCTCCGATTTTTGGCATACATCTTATTTCCTCCCTTTTGAGGGACACTGTGGCCCGAGAGACCAACTTCGTGGTCAAACGTCACCTCCGGTGCTTAACAGTGAGTTTTCGGGGCCTCGGGCCGCGTATTTTGGCCCTCGAACCTTCGTTTTGCATCGGTTTAGGTCCATTTTTGGTGAAGACCTTATTTTCATTGTTAGAAAGGTTGTAGGAAGGTGGGAGGCCAGCAATTGTTCCGACAACCAGCTTTATTCCTTCATCGCTCTTCATCGCCCATTTTTCCCGCTAGAAAGCTGACTTTTTCCATCCCCGGGCCACTTTTTCTGACTTTCGTCCACACCATTGTGTTGTACACACCTGGGAGGCCACCAATATGGCCTGGCCGGCCATTAATTCTCCCTGACCTTTTTGAACCCCTCTAAAAAGCTAGCTTTTCTCTCTCCTGGTGCACTTTTTCCAGTCTTTCTCCACATAGTTGTATTGTGCACACATGGGAGGCCACCTTTTTGGGGTGGCCGGCCACTAACTCTGCTTGAACCTTTTGAACCTGGCCGACCATGACCCTCTCACCTGGTTCCTTACAGTTGTACCCTCTGTTTCCCCTCAGATCCTGTATCCGAGGGGGGGCATTTTGGGGGGAAAATTTGAATTTAATTTTTTCCCATTTTTCTCCACTCCTCTCCTCTATAAAACCAGCCCCCAGCTCCATTTTCAGGGGTTACAAAAATCATTTGAGAGCTTTGCATTAAATCTCCCTCTCTCTCTACTCCAAGCCTCAAAACCACCTTGCTCCTACACCATTTCTACACCAACCCATAGCACAACACCTCCACACTCCATTTCAACCATTTGAAAGCTGATTTCCAGAGGTTGAGAGCTCCCAAACTTGGTCCAAAGGCTGCTGAAGTTTGGTTCTACAAGGGTGAGTCCTCTTCTTCCCTTTTCTAGTCTTTTCTTGCTTCATCTATAAGCCATACTTGAAAGCATTTTTGGGATTCGGCCTAAACTAGAAATAGTCTTATTTTGAGCTCATCTTCATGTTTGGTTAAGGGTTTTTCTCTGTTTGAGGCCATCTTCTGTCCCTTTCCCTTTTATCTCTCTTTTGGCCCTTTTCTTGCATGATATGTTAGCCCTATTTGTAAGCATTTCTGGGCTTCGAGCCAAACTGGAAAGTGCTTTATTTTGAGTTCCTCTTCAACTTTGTTGAAGGGATCTTTACTGTTTGAGACCAGATACTGCCTCTTGCTTCCTATCTCTCCTTTAGGGCCTTTTTTTACATCATATTGTAGCCTTACTTGTGAGCATATTTGAGACTTGTTATAAACTGTAAAGTGCCTTGTTTTGGGCCCCTATTCAACTTTGTTGAAGGGCTCTCCTCTGTTTGGGGCCAGCCACTGCCCCTTGTCTCTAATCTCTCTTTTAAGGCCATTTTTGCATGATAGATTAGCCCCACTTGTGTTCATTTTTTAGAGTTTTCATAAACTAAAAAATATCTTGTTTTAATCTCATCTTCAAGTTTGTTTAAGGTTCCATTTTTTTTTGAGGTCATATGATTCCTTGTATGCTTGATTGTCTCTTATTTTGAGCCTTACACCTAAGCCCTTGTTGCATGCTTTGTTTGGCCTTCTAGCCACTGAAATCTAGTGGATTTTCAGTGGATAGCACACTGTCTTGAGCCTCAAAATCAGAGGGGGGTGACCCCCTCTCACCTTGCCTTGTTCGGTGGCCTTTTTGGCCTTCCAAAGAGGCCCTATCTTGCATGCTTTGTTGACTGATTTCAGGGCCAATTTGATCAGTTTTGGGACTATCATATTTTATTTTCAGAGTTTTTTGTTCCGTGCTTCATGTCTATCTTGCATGTGCTTAATAACCCCTTTGTATGCCCTCTAAAAGAACCCATCAATTGTGCATGTGTTGGTTGCATTTCAGAGGTTATTTGGGCATGTTTTGGCATGTTTTATTCACTGATTTTTGCTGGTTTGATGAGTTCTCACTTGCTTCATATACTTGCCATGTAAACCATGTTTGCTAGTCAAAATTGCATGGTATTTTAGTCCATCTTTCTAGCACTTTTTGGCCACACTTTGAACTAGAAAAGTTCGTGTTTTGGGACTGCCTTGGCTCTGTCTTGAGACTTCATGATCAAATAATGCATGCTTTGTATAGCTATAAGCCATTCCATGTGCCTTGTTTTGTGTTTCGGGACCATTCCATGCATTGGGTGCCATGTTTCAATGTTTTGGGATCACTTTGCATCACATTTTAGTGCTGGAACTTGCATGTTTGTATGCCATATTTCATGCCTTGCCATGCTTTGGTAGAATGGCATTTATGCCTTAGGTTCGGTCCTCGGTTTGCATGCATGTGTGCATGCATTTCGATTGTTTCATTTTCATCTAATGGCCTCTGATGTGAGTGTGGCTAAGGTCCACTCATGTTGGTGTAAGCCCATATTGCACTGTGTATGCCATCTTAGTCCTTTGCATTGCATATGCTAGGTTGTATGTTAGAGCATTGTGCATGCCATATTACATCGTGCATTGTGTATGCCATTTCATAGCATTGTGTATGTTAGGATATATATTAGTCGCATTCATGCATGTCATGCATATTGCATAGTGTTTGGGATAGGAGTTTGCCCGAGCACGGGAAACGAGGGACGTTTCGTACTCCAAGTGACGGAACGTGTCTCAATTCCCGGTCGCCGACACTCCGGATTATCCATGATGGAGTCTCGGTCTTGTTATGTTTATATGTGCATTCATTTCATATTGAGTCGTGCAATTCGACTCCTCGGCCATCATGCATCGAGATGCGTGATTGGTGGCACGAGGATCGAAGACTACACTCCCTGAAGAGTGGTCAAGCATGCATATGTGAAAATACATTGCCATACCCCTTTCCTACTCTCTGTTGCAGCAAATCAGAAATCAGCAGCCTTCCGGAGCTTGGCACAAATCCCGAGAATAATTGCAAACAGAGGCTAATTGGGGCGTCGCAATGGATTTCCGCGCAAGGCAACCTAAACATGCATCATTCATCATCCGGAGCAGAGTCGAGGCAGTCCCTAGCTTGCATGCTAATTTACTGCTTTTCTAGATTAATTTGTTAATTAATTAGGATTTTTGTATTTATTCGGACTGTACCTATTTATTTGGGACTGTATATTATTTATTCGGACCCTCCGAGCGAGGGCAATGTTTTAATAAGTGTGCGTGTGTGTGATGTATGTCTTCCAACCCCACGTCTTTCTCCCTTTTATTTACCAGCTTATGATGGTTAGATTATGGCATGTTTCAATTAGCATACAGTATGATAGCATGTTTGCATCATTCATCTGTTTTGCATGCACCGGGCTCGGCGCATCATACTAACTGCATTTGTATTTCAATTCTGAGTTGAATACTTGTTAGCTGTAGCATTCCATATGCCATGTTTAGAATAGCCGAGCCTGCTTGTAGTTGCATTTTGCATGTGTTGCATTAGGCACTTCTGTATATTTAGGATCATGCATGGATTTCTAATTAGCTTCTGTTTTGGCTTGGAGTACTCGGTAAGTTTTATGTTTTAGCATCCTTGCATGCGTGTGAGTGACTGCCATGATAACATGCTTACCATGAGGCTATGTGCTTATATGATATAACTGCTTGAATGCCTGTGGGTAAAGGTTGGGTTGTTTGGATTGAAACAATTCATTCACTGTGAGTTTTAAGCCCACTAGATAGTGGCAAAACCATATTTTCTAAGCCCACCCGAGGGTGGCAAAATTGCATTTTAAGCCTACTTGCGAGTAGCAAACCGCTTTCAAAAACAAATATGAAATATTTTGTTCCAATTCAGGCGATCCAGTCTATACTTGTATGTTGTGTGCATCACATAGTAATTCTAAGAACACATAATGTTTTCAAAACTTGATATCATGGTTAGTAGAGGCCGATCTTTGATCGAGCGAGCAGGGGTGCTCACGAGGTGACCTTCCCCAATCGTATCCAAGTTTCCGAACCGAGGTAACTTTGGTGATGACGGACACGTGGCCTTAGGCAACTAGTCAGGGTTTCCTAAATTTTTCAAAATAAAATATTTAGGTGGCGACTCTATATCTAGCAAAGCAGTCCTTGTTTGACACTTTTTTCAAAAAAATCTGTTTTCAAAAACGATTTGCTGGATTTGGACTCTTTGGTTCAAGATTTAGAACCGTGACATTGAGTCTTGAACTGTAGTGAGCCCAAAATGAACACAACGGGATTTCCCTCCCGGGGCGTTCGGGGACGTCTCTACAACCATGTCATGGTGTCCTGCTGTTTTGCATCATTTGTGTGGGTTGAAATGCTGAATTGGTGGAATTTCCAAGGGGCCTTACCTGGAACTATTGAAGGGCTGCTTTTTTGGTGAGATGGGGAGGTGCTCAGCAGTAAGGAGAGGAAGATTTTGAGGGGCATACCTCTAGTTGTGTTGTGGTCCCTATGGAAGCTTCGAAATGATGTGGTGTTCAATGCTGCCATCCTTGATGTGGCTGCGTTATGTAAAGTGATAAAAGTCAGGGTTGCACTGTGGCTGAGACCGTATTATCTAGATCATTGTTTTTTAGTTCAGGGCTTTGTGATTGATCTTAGGCAAGTGAGAAGGTGTATTTCAGGTAAAAGTGTCTAAGGAGGCAAATGTTATGGCTAGTATGACTGTGAAGTGAATTATTATCAGGGTATGGAGGTTGTAGTCTGATATGGGTGAACTCTTATGGGTGCTGAGGTTATTGTCTGATCTGGGTGGAACTCCTCTGCTGCTGTTTGAGCATCTTTTTGCTCTGTCATCCAGGCTGTTGGGTAGGAGGGGGGATTACTCTGGTTGTTGAGGTTATCGACTGATCTGGGTGGAATTACTCTACTGCTGTTTGAGCTTCTTTCTGCTTTGTCCTCCAGGTTGTTGTTTGGAAAGGTGTAGATTGGATTTCTTGCTCAGCAGATTACACAGTGTAGATGGTAGTTGTTCTGCTGCTGGGCTAAGGGCTACTGATAAAATGAGGGAGGTCTGATAAAAGGAGGGAGGTGTTGGGGCAGGTTTGGTCTGTCAATTTGTTTACTCTATGGTGGTGGAACTCTGTTCAAGGCCTGATTGATGTTGGGTAGGATTCATGGTAAGGGTAAATGGTATAATGGGGAATTATATGGTTTGCTGGTGTTCAGGTCTGCTGTTTGCTGCTAATGCATGATGATGTGTGGCTGCTGTTTGTAAGGGAAAATAAGGAGATGAAGCTGATAACACAGTGTTGGTGGATGAATCTGCCCAGTTTTAAGCTCCAAGGAAGCATACTTGGGTGTGGTTGAATCTATCTAGGTCTGCAGCTCTCTAGATTACTGTCTTTGGTCTGAGATGTGTGCTGGGCTGCTATGCTTAGGCTGTTCAGTTATGATCTCTGGTCTGGTGCCGAGATGGTCAGGGTGGGTGGTTGATTTCGTCAGCCGCCAGACGAGGGTGTTTGGGTGGCTGACTGAATTGGTGGATGCTTATCTGTTGGGTGTATTTCTGTGGAGTAGTTCTTAGGCTGCTGAAGGCTTCCAAACCTGAGCTAGTTTAGGTTTGGTAAAGTTGATTCTGGTATTGGTTTTAAAGAAGCCAAAGGATTGAGTTGCTACTGAAGCATTGGTGCTTAAGCTGCTCTGATATGTTAAAGTAGTCATGGTGTCTTGTCTTAGCCAGAGGGTATTGTAGTAGTCTTGGTGTTCTGTCTTCCGCTCTAGCAGAGGAGTGTTTTGTTGTTATATTGTTTTTGTTTTGCTTTGTTTCGCTCTGCATGTTGGTTTCTCACTAACTTGGAGCTTCGAGTGTGTGCTAGCAAATGATTTGGTGTGCATCTAGGTGCCAACCTAGTTGGGATCTAAATGTTTCATTTTGATGCTTTTTGCACCCTCCTCTTTATTGATGTATATTATCATACTCGTTATGTTTTTCCATCAATAAAGTTTCTTTTTTTGCCGATCAAAAAAATTAAAAAAAAAATGATTGTTAACTAAATATTTATTTCAAACTTTAAACGTCGGGAAGATGGTTTCGCATCCAAATTAGGTAAAAATAAATTTTAAAAGTTAAATTAGGAATTATTTAATAATTGTGTTATTATTGACATGGGCTAGTTATATGTTTGTCATTATGTGTTGGTAGAATTTTTTTAGATAATTGAATGTTTGATTTCGACGTAGTTGTTAAGATATTCATAAAGAAAGAAAATATATATATATATATAAAATATAAAAGATCAATAGAATTTTCCAATTTTTTCATTGCTTCTCAATCATCATAAATTCTTTTCTTTAGTTTGTTTGGTTTTTTTTATTTTATTTTAATTTTTTTATATATTTCTTTATTTTTTTATTTTTTATATATTAATGTAATAAGGGTAGAAAAAATAGAGTTAGGGATGAGTATATTCATAAATGGACAGAAGTAATACTGATAAACGATAAGTGGAAAGAGAATTAATTGAGATAATTTGGTCATATACAACAGAAGTAGTGAAGAGATGTGATATAGTGGTGATAGATGAAAGTGTTAGGAGAAAGGGCAGATCTAGATTAACATGGATTAATATAGTAAATAAAGATGTAAATCTTCTTAATTTGACTAATTAAATGACCGTTGATAGAGTCAAATGAAGAAAAATGATTTATGTAATTAATCTTACTTGATGAAACTTAAGACTTGATTTGGTTTGATTTATCACTGTAATAAGAGTAAATCAACAAATGGAAAATTCCATCAATGGCATTTTCCCGCCTGGCCTTCAGTTGCCTATCGCAGCCAACGTCTTGCTTTTATGGGCATTTCTATATGGGCCCATTTTTTCGAGGCTCCATCAGACCAATAAAGTTTCTTCACCCGAAGCCCAAATTATTGGCATAGGCCCATATCAGAATGTTGATAAATTTTGTGAAAAAAATATAATAAATTAAAAATACACTACTGAGGTTTTCTTAAAATTTAAATTGTTCTATATGATTTTAAAAATTACATCTCACTTTTTTAAGTTTTTATTTTCATTACAGATGAACCCTTTTATTAATGAATTACCAAATTAATAGTTTTTAATGATGTTAGAAATATATTTAAATTAACAATTCAGATAATTTTACTATTGTATAGAAAAATAGTTAGAAATTTTTTTTTTTGTTAATTCTGTTAAAAAAATATCATTACAAGGGTATTTGTAATTTCTAAAATTACAGAGAGTAATTTGTATTTTAAGTAAACTTTGGGGATATATTTGTAATTTACCTATATAAAAATTACGAATTTACAAATTTTAAGCAGCTAAATTTTTTGATCAGGTAGGGAGTGTTATGTTGTACCCTCAAATTTTGTACAATTAAGGTTTGGTTTGGGATATCCAAAAAAATTTCAAGAAGTCAAAAAGTTACTAAAAAGTTAAAAAATTATCAATATTCACAAAAAATAAATAAATAAATAATTTTACACACAATTTATTACAATTCACAGTCTCACGTTGCATAAGCTATTGCTGAGTTTTGTAGAAAAATTGCACAAGCGGAGTGCACAAATAACACAGTGTTGCTCGGCTCGTGGGGACCCATCATGGGTCATATTTTGATAATCTAAACCGTTCAATGTGTAGAACTTGTCGAGTATTATATATTTGTAAAGAATCACATTGATCAGATATCGCTAACTACATGATCAAATCAGTTTTGTATTAAAAAAAAAGGATATTGTTATAGTTAACGGTTGCAAAAAAAACTAATTCGATCAGATAGCTATCGATATCCGATCAATGTGATTTTTCTAAGCGTATAGTACTCGACGAGTTCTACACATTGAACGGTTCGGATTATGAAAACGGGACCCGTGATGGACCCCACGGGTCGATCAACACCGTCCAATGCAATGCCTGAAAAATAGGCAACCATTTCTTTGCATCTATTCAGTCTACCCAGACGGTACGGCCGTATTGCGTACTGTCTTTATCTTCTTCTACACACTAATTTATATAATTTTTTAATACGCATTTTTTTGTAAAAAGTCAAAAAGTTAACCCAAACAAATTTCTTTCTTTTCTCAACTTTTTAGTCTAAAAAGTCAAAAAGTACACTTATTTAGGACACCCTAAACAACTCCTAAATCCTCGTCATATAAAAATGGAAGATTCTATTTTTACATAAAAATCTCTCTAATAAGAAATAATTTTTATGACTTTTTACGTAAAGACGTATAAAAAAAAATACATAATAAATTGACTTTTTGTATTAATTTTTTTTTTTACTTTCTAGCAAATTTTGCCAATTCCCAAATCAAACCTAAGATCACTCTAGGAAAAATTACTCTAGAATATCCAAACGCACTCAATTATATAAAACTTAATTTGCTTGTCATGTCATGGTGGGTGAATTGTAAAACTAAAATTACGAATTTATAGCATTTCTCTTAAAAAAAATTAAAATTTCGAAAATGTTAGCCCAATACATGCATTGTACTTGTTCATTCATACAACAAATAATCTCTGCTAATCAATATCATCCGCAAAATTCAAAATTGCAAACGTGATCCATAAATTCTTGCTAAATACTATCCATAAATCCAACATTAATCAAATCCATCATCCAACACAAGAACTCAAACAAAACATCCTTAAAAAGTCATACACATCCATCAAAAGTACAAAAAAATAATAATAATAATAATTAAATAAAAACACAATCATCCATTATGAAATCAAAGCATGTGTGGTCTGGTCAATCCATCAAGAAATCTGAGCATTTGAGAGTGTATCCATCTCCAATCTGTGAAACAAATTAAACAAAACAATCTAAAACAAAAAAAAACAAAACAAAAAATATAAATATTGAGGTCATTTGAAATTTCAATACTTCATGAATACACAATCTCGGAGAGAGTTTAGTCAGATATTTGGATCAGCCTACATAGCATGACTGAAAACTAAAATTCGATAAAGTATATATCCAGCTTGGATACACAATATATTTGTAGTCCTCAAAATGTGTTTTGTAGTCTTCTAATTTTTTGTTTTGCCAATTCCTTTCATAAATTTTCAAATTTGAGTTAAATTGACTCAATTTCATTAATAAATATTATTTACGGTCCCTAAAGTACGTGTTATGTGTCACATTGGTCTTTAAAGTTTTATTTTGTCAAATAATACTTAAAACACTTTTAGGATACACTTTTCCTCATTAGCGTTTACTGATCAAAGTGACAAAATTAAAAAATTTGGCACCGAACGAATAGCTTAGAGACCATAGGTGTATTTTATTATGATTTTGTATACAAAACAATGTAAAAGTATTAGAATTTATAGTTTTAAAGAAAAGTGCTCATTTAAATGATTTTCAGTAATAGAAATCTCATTGCCACAACATTTTAGTAACAAATTCAGTTGAGGTTGAACTAATTTGTCTCAAATTGACAATTTTACTGATAAGTTTGACTAAATTGAAATTTGAAAAGAATCAAAGTCAAAAGTCGTACCCATTATTCATGTTGGACTGGCAATTCTAGCTCTTCTTCCTGGTCCTTCTGTTCCAAGAAGATTGTTCCTGATCAAATGCAACTGACTTAGAACATCTTTAATGTCCATTCAATCTCTCAGCAACTCCTCTGAACATGCAACTCCAACTCTAATTACTGAAATCAAGCACTCAATTTTTTCACTGCTACCAATTGCAATAGCATGGCTCTGAATCTCACTTTGAGTGTTGTTGTTTTTGTTATCACTAGAGCTCGCTTCCCCCTCTTGTCGTTGTTGAAGCAGATTTGGATCAACAATTAGCGCGACTTGTTCAGGCAAAGCCATTTTAGCAAAGTTATGGAGATTTAGACCTTCACTGAACATGTTATCGGTGGGTCTCTTCCCTGTAAACATTTCCAATAAGAGAATGCCATAACTGTACACGTCCCCAAATGTCGACACCTCATTTCCCATACCATACTCTGCAAAATCAAGCACCTCACATGATAAATACAATTGACAAGAAGCTTGACAGAAGCATATCAATGAATATGTAATGAGAAGGCTAGTGCACCTCGGTCAGGCTCACCCGGAATATCTAATTTTTTTGCATAAATGATTTACTCAGTAGACCTCAGAAGGTTAATAATTCGAACCACAGAGGTGAGTCACACGTAGAAAAGCAAACTTGAAACAGATTAGTAGTTTATGGTTCAACTCAATTCATGCCATTTAGTAGCTATTAACCAAACCAAAACCTCATCATCATGTCTGCGATTAGGTTTTGATGGTTCAAATATATACAAAGAGACAATCACATTGTATGTTTTCTTTTCTGCTTTACAAGTACCCTTTTATGAGCCACTTGGCCTATTTATAGAATAATAATACAATATGATTGGTACATACAATATTTGAAAGAAAAAATAAATAAACATACCAAAGTTCCAGTAAATTTTAGAGGAAGTGGAACAGAAAGCACAAAAAATGATTGTATGCAAACTACTAATCAGTTAAGAATCTGATTTGTTCTTAAGTTTCTTATTTTTGTGGGTAGCTTTCTTTTTTTTTTTTTTGTCAAGTTAAAAAATTCAAGTTTATAAGTTGTTGATATAATTGGTGCTGTTAGAATATAATATGTTAGTGCATAATATGTTAGCTGTAAATTACCAAGCTTTAATCATGTTGTTGTATAAATAATGTTGTATCTTTATGCTTTCGGTGGGTTAGCATCCAATGTACCCTATTTACTCTCTATAAATGAGAGTGTTGTATCAAAGAAAAATATTCAATACAATCAATATACATTACATTTCTCTTTCTCTTCTATACATTAATTATTTTACATGGTATCAGAGCTAAGTTAAGCTCTTGGTGTTCTTCGCCTTCCGGCAGGCGGCAACCTTGCCTTGACCGCCCGCCGGACCTCAACCAATTGAAACCTCCACTGGATCTCTTATTGCCCTCTCTTTTTGGCTTAAAGAATTCTTCATCCTCACTGTTAGCTTGAGCATCATCAACAGTAGTAGCCACTGCTGCAGAACCCGACACCACCACTCTTGTTGATCACCTCTTCATGATCCACTGGCATCTTAAACCTACAAACTGGGCAAGACCCATGAAATCCATGTTTACAGGGCATTTCTTTGACCACCTCACAAACCTCCCAGTCCTTGCCAAAGAAGATGACGACCTTCGTCTTTCCGTCATCGACCTCCGGCTCCGGCTCCGTCGTCACCGTCAAAGGTTTCAAAGGCTCGGCCACCTTGGAAGACTTCTGGCCGGTCGATCGCCGCCACACCAGCACTACCACGCAGCCGATCAGCACTCACTAATAGCATTCCACTAGGGTTTTTGGTGGGCTGGAACTGACCTGACCCAAGCCCAACATGTTCTGTTGTTGTCTCACATCTGAGTTGACTCGGTACTAGCTGAGTTTCCACGCCAAGGTCGCGATGAGTGGGCAAGTTTGCCAACCCAGCATCAGACACCCACCGTTCTCCTCCACTCTGTACCCATCACCGCCGTTAAACAAAGCCAACAACATACTCGCTTGCTTGAACGCGTTCGAGCCCAGGTAAACCGACTTGAACCCGGCCGATCCGAACCGGACTCTCCACTGAGCCAAAGTCTCGTGTCTCTCGACCCCATCTTCGATCCCCACCAAGCTCACTTCTGCGAAGTGAAATCGAAACCCTAGCGAGGACGGAGAGAGGGGGCGGCGTGGAAGGACGAATTGGAGATGAAATGCATTTGCTGGGTTGCCGATAAGCTACGTCCATGGCGAGTGTACTTTCGAATTCGAAGATGTGTGGGCAGACTGGCTGAGGTTTGGAAGATATTTTTAATTTTAACGCGATTTCAACTTTTTGGACTGATGCTCAAGGAAGAAGATAAGAGAAAGGCGTGTACACTCTTATGCCGATGTCCTTGCCAACAAAAAATAAATAAATAAATAAATAAATAAAGACCATTGCTGGTTTTTTATCAAAACCGTGGGCCAAGGCACCCACGTGCACCACTTTCCGAGGGGCGCTAATTTTCAATTACAGGGGCAATTACAGCCATCACTTTCTCCACTATGGTATGGGTACTCTCGGTGAGTCAACAAAATCATTATCAGCGCCGACCCTCCAGTGAACAATTTGGCATTTCATCATTTTCTTCCATTAAATACCTACCTTTCTTTTATTTTATATATCTATATATATATATTTTACTTCATCAATTACTTTTCTTCAATCCATGTTCCCAATTGATTTTATATTTTATTTTCTTTTATCTACAGTGACTCATCACCCATCAGCTTTGTTTATCACATCCCCTTACTTTATTTATTTATTTTTTTACCTTCTTTTCACCACCTCGTTTTTTATTTTAAAAAAAAAAACACAAAAAAAAAAAAAAAAAATTGGTTTTTCATTCCAAAATATTTTTCTGCTCTGTTTGTGTCATTCATACCATATGGATTTACACAACACACCTTATTTTATTCATCTCAGGGATCAAACCCGATCACCTTTTAAAAAAAAAAAAAAAAAAAATACCGGCCTTATTTTTTCACCTCTTCAGTTGTTCTCTTCTTCTTGCCTTTGTCTTGGGCGGCCCTTGCCGGTTCTGCCTCCGTGTTTCCCACGCCACCGAGCACGTTACCTCCCTGCTGCTCCTCAACCGTCACATATGGCGGCCCTCCAAATCTGAGCATCACGGTGGCCTTCCGCTTCAGCTCCTTGTTCTCGGCCTTCAGCACACATATCTCTGCTCTGGCATCCGTATACATGCGCTGGAGCAGAGCTTCAAACTTTACTCATCGTGACCTCGGTTGTTCTACTCTGGCCGTGCGACAGGTTGTTGACCGCCGTCATTGTCTCAACACAAGACCTCAATGTATAATAATTGGCCTCAATATCAGATTGAGCAGCCATTATCTGCTCAACTGCCACCATCGGATAGTTCAACGGCGCAAAACCAGGGGGGCTTGGTCCAAGGGCGATTGGTTGCGGTTCCAGTAAGCCTTGCGTTATCTCTCTTGTGCCTTCATTGAGGTCGGGAAAGAGAGTGAGCAGACCCCGGGAAGAAGAGGCTATGTTCTGGGTAGTGGAACGGGAAGAAGAAGCCATTTTCTGGGTAGAAGTGTTACAAAGTATCTCTCTCAGCAAAATGAAGAGGTTTTCAGAGGTTTTTTCAGCAGATGTTTTGTTCCTCGCCTTTGGTATAAATAGGCAAGGCGACACGCCAGTATCACGCCTCTCAACGCCAGACGACAAATCGGCGCGCTTTTGATGGTCATTTAGCACGCCTTTTGATGGCTCGGGGCACACTTTTTGATGGCACGCCTTTTGATAAGATTGGGCACGCCTTTTGAGGTGCAACTTTTATGGGTCCGACAAGACTCGTAAAACATCCCGACTTTGATTAGGTTAGCTTCTATATGGGTGACAAGACTCGTAGAATCGTCCGACTTTGATTAGGTTAGCTTCTACATGGGTCCGACAAGACTACGTATCGTCTCCCGACTTTGATTAGGTTAGCCTTTACAAGGGTCCTAAGAAGACTCAAATCGTCTCCGACATTGATGTTGGTTAGCTGCTACAACGGTTCGACACAACCATATAGTGTCTTCACCAACGGTCTGACACGACCATACAGTGTCTCCTAGCCTATTTTATTTTCCTGTTTTGTTACTCTCTCCAAACTCAAGTTGGTTGGTTCCTATCCCCCTTAAGTTTGAGGGGGGCTGTTAGAATATAATATGTTAGTGCATAATATGTTAGCTGTAAATTACCAAGCTTTAATCATGTTGTTGTATAAATAATGTTGTATCTTTATGCTTTCGGTGGGTTAGCATCCAATGTACCCTATTTACTCTCTATAAATGAGAGTGTTGTATCAAAGAAAAATATTCAATACAATCAATATACATTACATTTCTCTTTCTCTTCTATACATCAATTATTTTACAGGTGCATTATAGGTTTAGTGAATTAAAGACCAAATGTAGAAAAAAAAAAAAAAAAAAAAAGGAAAAAAAAAGGATTTTCCTGAGAAATCATCTCTAATTCAGTGAGAGGAGTAAACATTTAAAAAAATAAAATAAAATAAGAGACAAATTTACCTGGAGCAACATAACCGATAGATCCTCTTACGCCAATAGAACTTGATTGATTTGCGGAAGAGTTGTTGTAGGTAGCTTCTGAAAGCAATCTCGCTAACCCAAAATCACCTACATGTCCATTCATTTCAATGTCCAAAAGAACATTACTTGGCTTTAAATCGCAATGAACGATTGTTTCTTGGCAATGATGGTGTAGATAATTAAGTGCAGAAGCAACATCGATTGCAATATTTAATTTCTGTGGAAGACTCAAATTTCTTGACTCCCTTTGCTCCTCACCTTCATTTTCCTTTGAATACAACCACTCCTCTAAGCTCCCATTGACCATGAACTCATAAACTAGAGCTTTGAAATCATTACCATTGTAATCAACACCCGAACATACAGTGAGTACCTTGACAAGATTGCGATGCTTAATGCGTCTCAAGGCCTCACACTCAGCAATGAAACTCTTGGAAGCTCCACGAAATTGAATGTTAAGTACTTTCACAGCAACAACTGGTCCATCTTGCTCAAGAATTCCCTTATACACGGAACTAAAACTACCCCCACCAATCAAATTGGCATGTGAGAACCCATTAGTAGCTTTAAGTAGACTTTGGTAGGACACCCTCATTCGAAATACCTTTGGAAATCTGTCAGCTAAAAACATGGAAGAAGGTATTTTTTTTGACTTCCTAGACCAAGTAAAGAATAGGAAAGAGAGCACGAAAATTAGTCCTAAAACCCCAAAAGCTATGAGGATTTTTCGTTTCAAGGTAAGACTTGATTTTTTCATTTTCGACCCTTGGGAGTTACAACTAGGAAGTTGTAATTCAAGAATACCCCCACAAAGTTTGTTGTTTCCTTTAACTGAAACTACAGTCGCATTCTTAAAGAGGCCTGTTGTTGGCACCACACCTTCGAAATCATTAAATGATAGATTCAGATTCTCCAAGAATACAAAGCTCTCCAAGTAGTTTGGGATTTGGCCTGATAAATTATTGTGAGAAAGATCTAATACTCGAATACCTCTCAAAGAACTCAAAGACGAAGGAAGGATCCCTCTGAAGTTGTTGCTCGCCATTTTTAGGCTTTCCAATTTCACGCAGCTACCAATAGTGCTTGGAATTACCCCAGACAACATATTGCCAGAAACATCCAATGTTTCTATGTTTTTTAAATTTCCAATTTCCATGGGAAGGGAACCAATCAAATGATTTTGAGATAAATTTAGTTCCAGCAATGATGACAGACTAATAACTTCCCGGGGAATTGTGCCGCCAAGATTGTTTCGAGCTAGACTTAGTGATTCCAATTTTTGGCATTTCCCAAGACTTGTGGGGATGCTGCCACGAAAATTATTTTCACTTAAATCAAGTTCATATAAGAAAGATAAATTTCCCAAAACCAGTGGGATCTCCCCTGATAATTCAGTAGATGTGAGAACCAAAATCTGCAGCTTTTGAAGTTTTGCTATATCGGCTGGAATGTTTCCCTCAAGTTTATTGCCAAACAGTTCAATTTCCTCCAAATTGACTAAATTTCCTCCAAATTGACTAAATTCCCTATCCCGATTGGGATGTTTCCAGATAATTTGTTTCCGTCTAGGTAGAGAATTGCAAGATTGGTAGATAAATTGCTAAAGGATTCAGGCAACATCCCTCCGAAATTGTTCCCGTTTAGGGCAAGAAAATACAAGTCTGAGGCATTGGTCAAAGAAGAGAGAAAGTTCAAGTCATCAGCTTCACCAGTTCCAAGACTATTCGCAGAAAAGCTTAACCACGAAAGATTTTGCAACTTCTCGAGCGGGGGCACTTTCCCTGTAAACTTATTTGTTGTAAGCTGGAGAAATTCAAGTTTGGAGGCATTGGATATTGAATAAGGAATGGATCCAGTAAATTGGTTAGAAGCGATGCTAAAGAATTGGAGGTTAGGAAAAGTAATTCCCAAATCCCAGGGCAGACTCCCTTGAATATGGTTATCTGTCAAGTCAAACTGGATGATAGAAGAGATATTAAAGATTGAAGAAGGAAGGGTACCAAACAACCTGTTCACCCCCAATAGAAGATCTTTTAGGTTTGTCAATCTACCTAGACTATCTGGGATGCTCCCACTAATACTATTTTCAGCTGCAACGAAACTATGAAGATTTGATAGATTTCCCAAAGAAGGAACATCTCCTCTAAGATTGTTTTCGTCAACAAAGATTTGCTCAAGCTTAGACAACAAACCGAGCTCCTCAGGAATCTTTCCTACAAGACTATTGCTAGTTAAAGACAAGAAATAGAGTTTAAAGCAAGCAGATATATTGACAGGAATTTCCCCACTAATAGAATTGTTGTCCAGCCACAAGTATTCAAATCTTGGCAAATTGCCAAGTTCTGGAGGGATTTTACCAGTGAAGATATTGTTGGGCAACACTAGTGATCTTAGAAAGGTTAGATTTCCTATGTGAGGTGAAATAGGACCATTCAATCCTTCAGATGTCAAGTTCAATACGGTCACCCTCCGGTGTCGTCTGCCACATGTTATGCCATGCCACTGGCACAACTGGATCGACTCATTCCACGAGCTCAGAGCCCCGTTGGGATCTGATGTTATTTTCGCCTTGAATTCTAGCAGTGCTAGTCGATCCGTCTCATTTCCATGATGATCACCATGCGCTAGTACTGCAGCGGCAGTGACAGTGTTAGCCAAGTCTAAAGCCAAACACAAGAGAAAAATAGCATTGATCATGTGAACAAAACACCAAACAAAATATAGGCTCATCTGGGTAATAATATTGTCTTACATAAATAAATAAATAAATAAATAAAACTTTTTTTTTTTTTTTTGGCTGAGGTATTGAAATTTGGACAACTTTGAAGTTCCTGGTTTTTCAACTTGGTGGATGCTTTTAATTTGTATCATACACAGAAGCTAAGAGATCTTTTTATAGCCTGGTTGAAGTAATAATGAATTTTATTCTATTTTTTTTTTGAAAAATTTATTCTTTATTTTTAACAATATCAGGAGTCTAGTTATTTGTTTATAATAGGAATTTCACATTTATTAGCTATCTGAGGAAAATATGAGAATATCATCATGTAATGTGACCAAGGCGTCGCCGACGGACACCATATCACATTTTGATAGAATTTTCACAAAATTTCCAAAATTACTATTGAGCAATTAGCAACACTACAAATTCAGAAAAATAATCAATAGTTTATGTTTATTGTGAATATAGTTTATATTTCATTAATTTTAAATCTACACCACTTTCGAGATAAAATTCACGACAAATTTTTGTGATGATAGCATTGTTGTTGAGCAATGAAATATATTTCAAAGTAAACTTTTGACTGAATGTGGGATTTGAGAAGGATGCTATGACAACCACAAAAAAAAGTAAGAAAAAATAGAAAAAGAGAAAAAATGAAACACGCTGTGACCCCACCGTTTTCCTATTTAGTCCATTTGTAATGAATGGGTTTAGATTAATTAAAAAAGAGAGAGTGAAATTGTATGAAAATTGAGTTCTATAATATTTTTATTTGCCTCAAAATTACTTCTTTGTAAAAATAAATTTTAAAAGCAAAACATAAGCACTTAAAACAAATTTCGCTTCAATTATACAACTTGAAGCAATTATATAACACCAAAAAAAAAAAACATAACATATTTATAATTGTAGCAACCAAATTAAATTAAAAATAAAAAAGTTGAAGCCAAACAGTAAGTTAACCAAATTATACAAATTCAATGTCGAATATCATTCTAAATCCAATTACTTCACATATCAAATCCTCCAAAATTTAAATCTCATAATTCTTAAAATGAGAAAACAATATTATAGTCTCGTCCCAATATTTCTAAAAAGCCATAAATTTCAACTATGATAAAACAATTGTTCCATATTAATCAATCTTGTGGGAGTTGTTGTGAATTATTAAAGAAATTATTATTATTATTTATTTATTTATTTATTTATTTTTTTATCATTGTCCAAATATGACGAAGTCTCCATGGGAGTGTGCGTTATTGGATCAACTATAATTCTTGAGAAAAATATATATAAGAAAATGTATTATAATAAAATTTATTGATTTTTTTTTTTTCAAATTTAAATATATTAAACACTTGAGAAATTGGTGGACTGTATGATGCTTGGGAAGACAAAAACGCCGATATATATATTTTTTAATTTTATGACTATAAAAAATAAATAATCTATTTTCAAAAATATATTTGTCGTCCATTTTTTTATAAACAAACACGATAAAATAAAAATATTATAATTATTGAATAAATCTAATATACATTAAAGACCTTACAAAATAAACGATTCTATTTATCAAAACGAGGCTCGTGATGAGCTTTACAAATTTCTCAAATTCTCTTAAGTTCAAATAAATTTTAAGAAGGGACATTTATTCATAAATTCATGTTCACCTACTTATGCTTGGTTGAGAATAAATGAAGCATAAGTACGATTAGTGAAGCATTTATTCACACACAAGAAAATAAATGAATAAATAAATTTTCACACACATTTATTTACACACTATAAAATATAAATATTTACATCACCAAGTTGCTAAGCGTTTAAAAAATATTTGTAAAAGTAAAATTGTCTATAAAATATTTTAAATATGAGAATTAAAATTTGATGGATATCAAATGTGCAAATAATAAGATTTCTTAAAATATAAGAATATGTTATAAGTTTTGAGATAAAGTACTTAAAAAATAATTGCTTAATAAATCCCCATTTAGGGTGGGATTGGACTATTAGTCCCACCGGACTAATAGTCCATTGTTTGTTTGACAATTTTTGCTCCGGACTATTAGTCCCACAAATATGGGACTATCCTATCCCATGGAGGGGTGTGGGATAGAAATCATGGGATTGGTATACTATGAGATTATTTTGTAAAATGTCCATTTTACCCTCCATGCTATTACTTAGTAAACAATTAGAAAAGGGTAAAATAGTATTTTGAACATTTATAAATTATTTTTTTAGTGTTGTTAATTTAAAACTATATATTAAATAAAAAATTTAAATTATAAATTATAAATTTAATTTAATTAAAAATAATAAATTATAAATTATGGCCTTATAAATTAAATTTTTTAGTGTTGTTAAAAAATTAAATTTAAATATTAAATAATTTTTTTTAGTATTGTTAATTTAAAATTATATATTAAATAAAAAATATAAATTATAAATTAAATTTATTTAAAAATAATAAATTATAAATTATGGCCTTATAAATTAAATTTTTTTAGTGTTGCTGAAAATTTAATTTATATATTAAATAAAATTATTTTTTTATTGTCGTTATTGAAAATTATATATTAAATAAAATATAAATTATAAATTATAAATTTAATTTAATTGAAAATACTAAATTAAAAATTGTGGCCTTATAAATTAAACTTTTTTAGTGTTGTTAAATTATTAATTATAGATTATAAGGGTAAAATAGTCTTTTGAACATTTATCCTTATCCAGTCTGTCTAACCAAATATTGAATTTACTAAAAATAGTCTAATTCAGACATCTAATCCCATGACTAAACAAACATAGGATACAAATTCAATCCAACCAAATAATCTCGGGATAATGTATCCTGAAACTAAGATGGATTACAACTCCTTTTTATCTAATCCGTCCAAACAAATACATCGTTAAGGAGAAAAACTCAACCTAAATATATCTCAACGTAAACTCTGGACTGGATGCGACTTGGTGACCATATTCACTCACGTCGTTTTGATAGAATTTCCACAAGTTATTTCCTTATCTTTGAATATTGATCAATTAAATATATTTCAAAGTAAACTCTTGACTGAATATGACTGATGAGATGACACACGGTTTTGTTGCGTTACAGTCAACTCAGGAGTTGTTAGGGGTGTCTTAAATAAATGTATTTTTTTATCTTTTTAGATTAAAAAATTAAAAAAAAATATAGATGTTTGGATTAATTTTTAACTTTTTATGGAAAAATATGTATTAAAAAATTGTATAAATTAGTGTGTAGCAGAAAATTAGGATTGAGAGTTATGCAACCATAATTTTTGACTTTTGGTGAATAGTGATAACTTTTTAATTTTTTGAGTAACTTTTTGACTTTTTGACAACTTACCAAACTTGACCTTAGCATTGACCAAAATAAAAATATATATATATATATATATATATTTAATTAGGTATTCGAGTGAACTTATACTTATCTTGACTAATCTAAGACAATTAACCCCACACCACTTATAGGTCTCGTTTGAGAAGTGGCTATTTTAGAGACTTTTTGATTTTTTGGTTATTTTAGTAGGTTATTTTAATTTTTGTGTTTGAGAAGATGACATGGATTTTTATTTGAGTTGTTGTATTGAAAAATATGTTGAAATGATATTTGAAGTTAAAATGATAAATTTGTCTCTAAGATTATAATTTTTTAAATTGATATAAAGGGGCGAAATTGTAATTTTTCAATTGATTTAACAATCTGTCAACTTACAGTGTAGGCACAACCTACACTGTCTAGGGCTGCAGCCTATTTTTTTTTTTTTTTTTGAAAAACTTTGAACAATTTTATTTTTGGGCTTATTTTTCATTTTAGGCTATAATAGCCTCAACCCACTATTCCCAAACAGCGCCATAAATGCTCCATGTGTCCTAGCCTCTTTGTATGGACTGCCCCCAAGATGTTTATAAGAACTAGTGAATATTAAACATAAAATTTGAACGGAGCACACCTTCAAGCGATTCACCATTAGTCCCATTATTGTTTATGAAATCTCCGCCTTGACACATGAAGTCGGGGATAATGCGGTGGAATACGGATCTCTTACGCTGTGTTTGGTTGAAGGTTAGTGAAGGAATTTAGAAAGGGAAAGAAAAAAAGTATGTGAAACTATTGGCACCATATTTTATTTTTTATCAATTGTGACCTATTAATTATGGCCAAATTCAATTATAGTCTGTCGATTGAAATCATAGACTATTTTTAAAGAATAACATTGGCCACATTTGTTGTTATTATTATTATTTCTGTCGACAGGCATGCTAACTTGGCATGATAGATGTGTTAAGGACATGGAATGATGTGGCATGATGACATGTTAAATAGATGGTCAGAAAGTTAGACATTGCAACCATTTGAAAAGTAGTTGCTGATATCAAGGAGCCAAGACTAAGTGAAAGCACAAAATCTATAAGTAGTTCCTACGAAGATAGGATATGGTCGAGTGGAATAAAGATCAAGGAAGATCATAGATTGATAGCTACAACATGAGGTGGCCAAACAAGTATAAAAGGAGGACTTGAAGAATGAAAAAGGAACCTCAACCCTCATTCACAAAACATGATATCTATCTAGGAGTACTTTAGTTTAGCATTATTAGGAGTATATTTGTGATAGTTTTTTGCCAAACCCCCCTCACTTCTCTTCTTTTTGTCGATTACTGTATTTTTCGTTTCTTTGTTCTTGTTTAAGTTCGTATAACTGATAGCAAGTGACAAATTAATTGAATAAATACATTCTTTTCTGTTTCAATCCTTCTTTACTTAATTACCTCCAGGTAAGTCTTTAATCTGTTTAAGGCATAGAACTTAACCACAAAGTTTGATCTTTTTATGTTTATTTAAAATCTATTCAAGTCTGTCGATCAATCATGTGTCGATTAGGCTTGAATCGAATTTTTACCAACATAAATTGGCATGCCCAGTGAGACCATTCTAACTTGGAGTAATGATGGTGAAGAAGCAGACTTATCCTTATGGAATCATGACTTTAACAAGTACGTTTACATCTTGTGAACCCATGGATGCAAACTGCCAATGGAGTGGCAGTGTTCCCATGGATACAGATTATCAATGGAATACTTCATATTTTGAAAATTGTCAGCGTTATGGTGGTAGTTCTACTGCTTATTGCCAACATAATGGCATGACAAATGATGTGAAAAGAATGATTTGGCATTGTGATGATGAAATTTATTGGTGCAAGAGTAAAATCTTGACCCTAAAAGAAGAAATTAATTCTCTTTATAGGCAAAGATTTCAAATAATTTCGTCATCTCTGTATTATTTTACACAAAGAGATTTAAATTACTGTGATGAAAAAATTCATCAACTTAAAGGCCAAATTTTTCTAATTGATGAAGTAATTCTATATTGGAAGAAAAAATTAGAAGACATAATGGCCAATGAAAAATTAAGATATGAAAATAATGTGGCTTATAAGGTTAATACACATAGTTTTGAAGAGCCAATCGTTCATGAAGAGCTAAGGTATGTGGCTCAAAGGGTTAGCACACCAAGTCATGAAGATAATATGATTTTGGAAAATTTTCATAGGCCATTAATGGATAAAATTAAAAAACAACCCCTTTTTTTCAAAAAATATTGAGAATTCTAATGATAAAGGTTCATTTGGGGGGCATGATATTTTTTCCAAACGTGACAAAAAGTGACAAGCCATTAATGACTAAAAAAGAAGAACAACTCTTCTCTTAAAAAATGTTAAAAATTCATCACAAAATAATGGTGAAGATTCACTTGGGGGGCATAATTTTAAGCCAAAGATGGCCAAAAATTATGAATGTGGAGGGCATCTTAAGCCAAACATGCCTAAAAACTATGAACAACCCATATTTGTTGAATTTGAATTTTTTGACATTGTTAAATTTGTTAAAAGTTTTGATTTTATAAAACCATTTGATATTATGGTTTATGTTACCCAACGACTACCATGGATTTGTGATTCACATCAAAAGTTAATTTTGATGAATTGATTACCAAAAACATCTTATACTTGTAAGTTTGATGGAATAAAAAAAATGGCCATATAATAGCCAATACTTGGCCAAACCAATAATGGCCAACGGCCAAATGGTTATACTTTGCATTAAGGCTAATTTAATGGCTAATTGTTTAGTGTCGACACATGCCAGTTTAATAGCCAATGGCCAATTGGTTATACTTTGCATCGACAAAAGGCCAAATAATTATTTTTGTTTCAAATTTTAAAATAGAGCCAAATGTTAGAAGTGTAATCATATGCCTTGCTTCAATAAATATAAAAGGGCTCAAACTACACTATTTATGGATAGTGTAAAGCCTTAGAAAAAAACTAGTGATGTAAATCAAGCGGAGGCATTGTATGCACCATAAAATATTTGCTGTCGATTGTGGTAAATCGTTTTATCAATCATTTAATTTGATTTCATTCTTCAATCCATTTAAATGAGGGGCATTGTTAGCACCACATTTTATTTTTCTGTCGATTATGTCCAATTAATTACGGCCAAATTTTATTATGGTCTGTCGATTGAAATCATAGACTATTTTTAAACAATAACATTGGCCACATTTGTTGTTATTATTATTATTTCTATCGACATGAATGCTAACGTGGTATGACAGATGTGTTAAGGACATGGCTTGATGTGGCATGATGACATATTAAATAGGGGGTTAGAAAGTTAGTCATTGCAACCATTTGAAAAGTAGTTGCTAAGATCAAGGAGCCAAAACTAAGTCAAAGCATAAAATCTACAAGTAGTTTCTATGAAGATGGGATATGGTTGAGTAGAGAAAAAATCAAGAACGATCATAGATTGATAGCTACAACATGAGGTGGCCAAGCAAGTATAAAAGGAGGACTTGAAAAATGAAAAAGGAACCTCAACCCTCATTCACAAAATGTGATATCTATCTAAGAGTAGTTTAACTTGGCATTATTAGGAGTAGATTAGTGATAGTTTTTTCCCAAACCCCCTCACTTCTCTTCTTTCTGTCGATTGCTATATTTTTCGTTTCTTTGTTCTTGTTTAAGTTTGTGTAACTGATAGCAAGTGACAAATTAATTGAATAAATACATATTCTTTTCTATTTCAATCCTTATTTACTTAATTACCTCTAGGGAAGTCCTTAATCTATTTAAGCCATAAAACTCAATCACAAAGTCTGATCTTTTTATGTTTATTTAAAATCTGTTTAAGTCTGTTGATCAATCACTGTCAATTGGACTTGAACCGAATTTTTACCAACAGAAACTAGGTGAAATATAGGTTTTTTTATTCATATTTCACCTACATTTCCCCTTTCCCTTTCCAAATCTCTTTCCAAATCCTCCAACCAAACACAACGTTATAGTGTAACGGCTTCCCTGATATTCCGATCCCTTCTCCCTAGTCCAAAGGGCACAGAAATTCTTGATAGCCTTGGGAGTGATGCCATCAAATAGTTCCATTGCTACTCTTTCTACCTGCATCTTTCCTACCAGTATGTCAAAGAAAACCTTTGGGTTCAACATTTTCTTGACTCGATCTAAAAATTTCAATCAAAACTTGGATTTCAATAACGCTATGTTTGGTTAAAAGATTTGGGGAGAGATTTAAAAGGGAAAGGAAAAAGGTGTGTGAAACTAGATGAAATGTAAACATATTTTATTTATATTTCACCTACCTTTTCTCTTTTCTTTTCCAAATTCCTTACCAAATTCTCCAACCAAATACAACGTAAAAAGGATTATATCCCAAACCAAAGTTTGTAGATAAACATGAAACTAGTAATAAAATAAAGTAATAATATTCAAATACAAGTTCAAAACCAAAAGGTTAAAAAAGTCTAATTGGAGCAAAATTCTAAGTTCAAATTATCAAATCACTTGACTTAATAAAGCAAAATCACATAATCTTTATCTAAACACGCCGCTGCTACGATTCACTAAAGTTTCTAAAGCAGTATGAAATATTTTGATTCAAAATCATTTAAATTTCATAGCTCCAAAAAAATTAGATGTGTACTTACACACATACACAGCATCCCATTTGATCATATAGCTAGAACTAAAAGAAAATTGAGCATTACACAAAGAAGTCTAGGTCAGCATTACACAAAGAAGTCTTGGTCACAATAGAACATAACCAAACATGAACAACTTTGTGATTATAGTTGCACTAGGCACAATTTACACTAGCACCGAGCACATGTTCCACTAATTTGCAATCAGTTTTCCCATTTCCTATTTATCTTATATTTTTCCCGATTTATAACAAATGAGTATAATATTAAATATATTTAACAAATATTTGAAAATTAAATATTTATTTATGAATAAAATTGATTCACCCTTTGATGAAAATATTTTGGAGAAAAATCTTTAGAGAAGAAAATGATGATTTGTGGTTAGAGTTTGGGTGAATAAGTAAGATACTCTATATTTACTTTTTGAATAAAAAAGAATATATAATTTCATCCTCTAATTGAAAGTTTTGGGTTGAGGATGCTCTAATAAAATACAATGTGATAGAAAACTTTGTGGAACATAAATTAAAAACCATTAAGGATTCAATTCTATACATGAAAATTATATGAATTTCAAATATACAAAATAAGTGTATACGTACCTTGATCCATGATAGTATGAAGATCTCTTTTGAGAAAGAGAAACCTTGAATTGAAGACTTTGATCTTCAAGTTCTTTATTTGTCTAAAATTTTCAAACCATTTCACTCTCCCTAGACGATGGGAGCCTTCTTGTGGTGACAACTTGAGTTTTGTGATGGAGAGTGTGGTTTGGGACCTTACACTATTTATACTAGTATTCTTCCTATCAAATAATTCATTCATTCAATGAACTTCATTAAATAGATTAATTTATATTTTATATTCATGATGCATAATGCATCTTCTATATTAATGAACTCATTAGATAGATTAATGTATCTTCTACATTCATAATAGATACATAATGCATCTCTACGATTCATTCATAATGAATCGATCACATTCAATGCATTGACACAATCTCCATTAGTCTTCTATACATTATGTATATATAGGTGCATTCATCAATAATTAGTCACCATCTAATTGATGTACATGTATCTTGTTTAATGAGATGAATCTAGTATAATCATGTATAAGCCACATTAAGCCATATTTAGGAAAAATTCTTACAATCTCTCACTTGGCTTGCATGATTATATTATGTCACTAGATTATCATAATATGGCCAACGTTCTCCCACTAGAAGATTGCACCATTACCATTAGACTCTGTTCAATGAAATTATTAGCATCAAATCATTGTAGTCAGTGATTTACACATTGATCAAGACTGTACAATGGTTATAGTGTTAATATTTTCCATCAACATGAATAAGTGAATCTTAAATTACAGAGACAACATTAGCAACATAATGGTGATTAATGCTAATTCATCTATAACGGTCCCGTTGTTTAAATCTTCTTCTAAATTGTGCACAAGTATGAAGAATGAAAACAACAAACATAATCATAACTAACACAAGATGATTATAACATAATATTTATCACAAACATAATGCACTCATTTAAAGTTTAAACATGATAAACTTTCTACTAAGCCCATGTGCGCAACATGTTCTTGAAAGAGCTTAGGTGCGAGACCTTTAGTTAAAGGATCTGCCAACATGAGTGTCGTGCCAATATGAGACATGAAAACAATCTGATTTAGAACCCTTTCTTTAACAACTAGATACTTGATCCTTATGAAGTTTTGTTATTATTGGAGAACCGAACAGCAGCATCATTATCACAGTAAATCTGTAAGGGCCTCGAAATTGAATCGACAAGTTATAATCTAGATATGAAATTCTTTAGCCATACTTCATGACATGTGACTTCATAACATGCTATGAACTCTGCCTCCATAGTGGAATAGGCTGTCAAAGATTGCTTATGACTCTTCCATGAAATGGGTCCATTAGCAAACATAAAAATGTACCCAGAAGTGGACTTTTGAGTGTCTTTACATCCAACATAATCAATATCCGAATAACCAATTACTTCAAGGTTGTTTGTTCTTTGATAAGTGAGCCTGTAATCCTTAGTGCCTTGTAAATATCGTAACACTTTCTTAACTGCTTTCCAATGATCAAGTCCGGGATTGCTTTGGTATCGACCAAGCATACCAACTACAAATGTTATGTTAGGACAGGCATAAGGAATTTCTTTCATTTGTTCATTTTCTAAATTATTTTTGGGACACTGAAATTCACTAAATTTATCACCCTTAGCTATAGGGGCAACACTACTTGAACAGTTATGTATGTTGAACCTTTAAGAACCTTTTCGATATAGGCTCTTTGGGGCAATCCTAAAATACTGCGAGACTTATCTCGATGAATTTCTATCCCAATGACAAAAGAGGCTTCACCAAGATCTTTCATTTCAAAATTCCTCGCAAGGAATTGCTTTGTCTCATGTATCATTCCCAAATTATTTCTAGCAAGCAATATATCATCAACATACAAAATTATAATGCAGATATTGCTCCCACTGTTTTGAAGATAGATACATTGATCAACCACATTATCCTTAAAATCAAATTTAGTGAGAACTTTATGAAATTTAAGATACCATTGTCGAGATGCCTACTTTAGACCATATATGGACTTCTTAAGCCTACAAACCATATTTTCCTTGCTTTCATCTTGAAAACCTTCAGGTTGGTCCATGTAGACCACTTCATGCAAGTCACCATTTAAAAAGGCTATTTTAACGTCCATTTGATATAACTCTAAATCATAATAAGCTACTAAGGCCATGACTATTCTCAAGAAATCCTTATTAGAAACAGGAGAATAAGTTTCCTTATAGCCCATCTCTTCTCTTTGAGTGTATCCTTTAGCAACTAATCTGGCCTTGTATCTTTTGTATTACCTTTAGGATCACGCTTGGTTTAAAAAACCCATTTGCATCCAACAGTTTTGGCTTCCTTAGGCAATCCTACAAGATCCCAGACATTGTTATCTTTCATGGATTTTAACTCATCTTTCATGGCATTTAACCATTCAGTTGCATTTCCATTTTTCATGGCTTGGGCATAAGAAACAGGATCGTTCTCCAAGCCTATATGACACTCATTTAGGTAAACCTCATAGTCATCTGATATAGATGGTTTCTTTTCTCTTTGTGATTTGTATAAAGGTTGTTCTGCAACTGGGACAACTTCTTTTTCAATGTGAGAAATCTCTTGAGTACCAACATTATCCATAATAGGTTCAGGCACTTCATTTTCTTGGATAATCGTGGAAGGCGTAAAAGTACGATTTTCCTCCAAAGAAACATTTTTGAGATTCATACTCTCACTAATGTTTTCATCCTCTAAGAACACACCATTTATAGTTTCAACTATTCTTGTGCTATGAGTAAGACAATAGAATCTAAAACCCTTTGATCTCTCAAGATATCCAATGAAATAACAACTTACATTTCTAGGATCTAATTTTTTTATTTATGGGTTAAAAATTTTTGCTTCAGCAGGACAACCTCATATAGGTAAATAATTCAAATTAGGTTTCCTACCAATCCACAACTCATAAGGAGTTATAGACACAACCTTACTAGGAACCCTATTAAGAACATGTACATCAGTTTTTAAAGCTTCACCCCACAAGTAATCTGGCAAAGAAGAGTTACTCATCATGCTTCTCGTCATGTCCAAAAGAATACGGTTTCGTCACTCAGCTACACCATTTTGCTCAGGTGTACCGGGCATTGTGTAGTTAGTAATAATACCATTCTCAACTAAAAATAAAGCAAAAGTACTTGGATTTTGACCCGACTCAGTGAATTTACCATAATATTCACCGCCTCTATCAGATCTTGCATTTTTAATCCGTCTACCAAGTTGATTTTCAACTTTAGCTTTATAGAGTTTGAATATGTCCAGTGCTTCTGATTTTTCACGAATAAGATACACATAAGTATACTTAGAAAAGTCATCAATAAAAGTAACAGAATATTTATGTCCAGAAATAGTTGGAACAGTAAAGGGACTACATATATCAGTATGAATTGTGTCTAATAATTCAGTAGTCCTAGTAGCACCCTTTTTCTTTGTCTTTGTATATTTTCCTTTAATGCAATTCACACACTTACTAAAATCAGAAAAACAAGTGAACTTAAAATTTCGTCTTTAATAAGACGTTCTATCCTTTCTCTTGATATGTGGCCCAAGCGCCGATGCCACAACATGGATGAATTTTCATTCACTCACTTTCTCTTTTTATTTACCAAGTCGTTTACATGAAAGGATAAAAGAGATTGTGCATAAGTGGAATCTAAATTCAATGAATAAAGATTACCATATAAAGTACTAGAACCAATCATATGAGAATTGTGGAATAAAGAGATTGTATTATTTCCAAACTTAAATTCATAACCACAGGAATCAAGTTGTGAAACAAAAATTAGGTTTCTAGTAAAAACAGGAACATAAACTGTGTTTACTAAATCTAAAATGAAACCAAAGTCTAAAATTAGATAGAGGGTGCCTATAGCCTCAGCGTCCACTTCTTTTGCATTTCCAACCGTAATGGTTCGTTCTTCTTTATTTAGTTTCTGACTTGTAAGGTATCCCTGCATGGAATTTGTTATGTGAATCCTTACACCAGTGTCAATCCACCAAGAATTTGGTGGAACATCTACCAAAAAGGATTCATAAGACACAAAGCATTGAGTGTTACCTTTCTTATCCAACCAACTTTTAAAGCCTGGACAGTCTTTTCTTATGTGACATTTCTTTCGATAGAAATGGCATTGAATCTTATTTTCTTCATTAGCCTTGTGAGTTTCATCATTTGCATTCTTCTTCTTCTTACTTTTTTCCTTTCTTGAAAATCTTTTTCATTGGACCCAAGGTAGTAAGATGAGCCATATTAGACTTTTCAGCTTTAAGCCTCTCTTCTTCTTGAACACAGATGGCAATTAACTCGCTCATCTTCCATTTATCTTTCTACGTATTATAATTGATCTTGAAAGGACAAAATTGCACAAGAAGAGAAGTCATAATGAAATGAACAAGAAAACCTTTAGAAATTTCCATATCCATTCCCTTTAATTGAGAGGCCATGTCATTCATCTTTAAGATATGTTCACGAACACCACTCAAACCATCATATTTCATTGTCATCATTTTAATCATGAGAGTACTAGCAAGGGATTTAGAAGTTCCAATGAATTGTTCTTCAATAGGTTTCATATAGCTCACTGCACTTTCAGAAACAGGGATTGCTCTTTGAATTGCAGGCATAATTGAGCCTTTCATAATCATTAAACTTAAGCGATTAGAGCGTTCCCATTTTTCATATAAATCCATATGTTCCTTAGAACTTGTATCATTAGGCTTTGTAGGTGCTAACTCTCTTAATGCATAGTCTAAATCCATAATTCCCAAAACAATTCCAATTTGTTCCTTCCATTTCTTAAAATTAGTTCCACTCAAAGCTTCAATACCAGACAAGTAACTATTAATTGTAGTAGGATTCAATGCTGCAAACACATAATATCCATTACATAATATAATCAAGAAAACTACTTTTCACATGAATAAAAATAACACTACAAGTTAAATATATCTAACTAGAAAACATAATTAGTTAGATGCGAAAACAAGTTATCCTTTCGTTGGGCCGAATAACAATATATTTTAGCAATTCATAAAAGTAACTGAAATAACTTATAAAAATAAACAACATAAAATACAATAAAATAATCATTAAGACCGTAACGAGCTTATTACCATTGGGCAAAAAAACTCAGTGTCTTATATTATTTTATTAACTAAAGCATGTGAGAAGTTTATCACCGTTGGGCAGAAAAACTTATCGCTATATTTATTATACTAATCATCTCGGTTGTTCAAACATACATAGTGTTGAACCTCCGTCGTGTAGACGTCCCCGAACGCCTCGGGAGGGATAAGTCCCCCGTTCCGTTCATTTTGAGCTCACTACAATTCAGGACTCAAATTGTCACGGTTCTCAATCTGAACCAAAGAGTCCAAATCCGGCAAATCGTTTTGAGAAAACAGATTTTTGAAAGAAGTGCCAAACATGGACTGCTTTGCAGATACAGAGTCGCCACCTAAATATTTTATTTTTGGGAAATTTAGGAAACCCTGACTCGTTGCCTAAGGCCACGTGTCCGTCATCACCAAAGTTGCCTCGGCTTGGGAACTTGGGTACGATTGGGGAAGGTCACTTCGTGAGCACCCCCGCTCGCTCGATCAAAGATCGGCCTCTACTAACCATGATATCTAGTTTTAAAAACATTATGCGTTCTTATTCCGGTTATTAGCCTAGATTTACTATGTGATGTGCACAGCATACAAGTATAGACTGGATTGCCTGAATTGGAACAAAACATTTCATGTTTGTTTTTGAAAGATGGTCTGCTACTCGCAAGTAGGCTTAAAATGCAGATTTTGCCACCCTCAGGTGGGCTTAGAAAACATGGTTTTGCCACTATCTAGTGGGCTTAAAACTCACAGTTGATGATTTGTCCTAATCCAAATAACCCAACCTTCACCCACAGGCATTCAGGTAGCTATATCACATAAGCAAATAGCCTCATGGTAAGCATGCTATCATGGCAGTCACTCACACAAATGCAAGGATGTTAAAGCATAAAAACTTACCGAGAACTCCAAGCCAAAACAGAAGCTAATTAGAAATCATGCATGATCCTAACTATACAGAAATGCCTAATGTAACACATGTAATAATGCAATTAAGATATGCTCGGCTATTCTAAACATGGCATATGGAATGCTATAGCTAACAAGTACTCAACTTGGAATTGAAATACAATGCAATGAGTTATGATGCGCCGAGCCCGGTACATGCAAAATAGGTGAATGAATGCAAACATGCTATCATACTGTATGCTAATTGAAACATGCCCTAATCTAACCATCATAAGCTGGTAAATAAAAGGGAGAAAGATGTGGGGTTGGAAGACATACATCACACTTACGCACACTTATTACAATTGTGCCCTTGCTCGGAGGGTCCGAATAAATAATACAGTCCCAAATGAATAATTACAGTCCGAATAAATACAAAATCCTAATTAATTAACCAATTAATCTAGGAAAGCAGTAAATTGGCATGCAAGCTAGGGACCGCCTCGACTCTGTTCCAAATGATGAATGATGTATGTTTGAGTTGCTTGGCGCGGAAATCCATCGCGATGCCCCAATTAGCCTCTGTTTATAATTAATCCCGGAATATTGCGCGAAGCCCCAAAAGATTGCCGGTTTCTGATTTGCTGCAACAGAGAGCAGGAAAGGGGCATGGCAATGTATTTTCACATATGTATGCTTGACTACTCTTCAGGGAGCGTAGTCCTCGATCCTCGTGCCACCAATCACGCATATCGATGCATGATGGCCAAGGAGTCGATTTGCACGACTTATTATGAAATGAATGCACACATAGACACAACAAGACCGAGACTCCATCATGGGTAATCCGAAGTGTCGGTGAGCGGGAATTGAGACACGTTCCGTCACTCGGAGTACGAAACGTCCCTCGTTTCCCGTGCTCGGGCTAACTCCTACCCCAAACACAATGCAATATGCATGATATGCATGAATGAAACTAATATACAACCTAGCATACACAATGCTATGAAATGGCATACACCGTGCTTGATGTAACACGGCATACGCAATGCTCTAACATGCAACCTAGCATACGCAATGCTATGAAATGAAATGGCATACGCGATGCATGATGGACTTACACCAACATGAGTGGACCTCAGCCACACTCACATCAGTGGCCATAAGATGAAAATGAGACACTCGAGATGTGTGCACACATGCACGCAAACCGAGGACCGAACCTAAGGCACAAATGCCACTCTAACCAGGCATGGCAAGGGATGCAATATGGAATACAAGCATGTGAATTTCAGTACTGAAATATGATGTTAAGTGGTCTTGAAACATGGATATATGGCACCCGATGCATGGAATGGTCCCGAAACACAAAACTAGGCACATGCATTGGCCTATAGCTATACAAAACATGCATTATTTGATCATGAAGCATAAATACAGAACCAAGGTAGTCCCAAAAAATGAACATTTCTAGTTCAAAGCATGGCCAAAAGGTGCTAGCAAGATGGCCTGACATAGCATGCAAGTTTGACTAGCAAACATGGGTTACATGGCAAGTACATGAAGCAAGTGAGAACTCATCAAACCAGAAAAAATTAGTGAACAAAATAGGCCAAAATATGCCCAAATAAACATGGAAAGGCAGCCAACACATGCACAAATGAGGGGCTCCTTTGGAGGGCGTACAAAGGGTTTATTAAGCACATGCATCAAGGACACTTAGCATGGCACAAAAAACTCTGGAAATCAAATATGATAGCTCCAAAACTCACCAAATTGACCCCAAAATATGACTAAGAAGCATGCAAAGAGGGGTCCCTTTGGAAGGCCAAAATGACCATCAAACAAGTCAAGGTGAGAGGGGGTCATCCTCCTCTGATTTGGAGGCTCAAAATAGTGTGTTAGCCACTTAAAATCCACTGAATTTTAGTGGCTAAATGGCCAAACAAAGCATGCAACAAGAGCTTAGGTGTAGGGCTCAAAATAAGAGACAATCAAGCATACAAGGAGGCATATGATCTCAAAAAAAAAAAAATGGGACCTCAAACAAACTTGAATATGAGACTAAAACAAGATATTTTTTAGTTTATGACAACTCTAAAAAATGAACACAAGTAGGGCTAATCTATCATGCAAAAATGGCCCTAAAAGAGAGATTAGAGACAAGGGACAGTAGCTGGCCCCAAATAGCAAAGAGCCCTTCAACAAAGTTGAAGAGGGGTTAAAAACAAGGCACTTTACAGTTTATGGAAAGTCTCAAAAATAAGCACAAGTAGGGTTAAACTATCATGCAAAAATGGGCCTACAAAGAGAGATAGGAGACAAGTGGTAGTAGATGGACTCAAAAAGATGAGAGCCCTTCAACAAAGTTTAAGAGAGGCTCAAAAAAAGACATTTTACAGTTTGGCTCGGAGCCCAGAAATGCTCAAAAACAAGGCTAATATATCATGCAAAAATAGGCCTAAAAGAGGGATAGAGAGGCAAGAGATAGTAGATGGCCTCAAACAGAGAAAAATCCCTGATCAAACATAAAGATAAGCTCAAAATAAGACCATTTTCAGTTTGGGTTGGGGCCCAAAAATGTAAGCAAGTATGGCTTATAGATGAAGCGAGAAAAGACTAGAAAAGGGAAAAAAGAGACTCACCCTTGTAGAACCAAACTTCAGCAACTTTTGGACCAAATTTGTGAGCTCTCAACCTCTGGAAATCAGCTTCAAAGGGTTGGAATGGAGTGTGGAGGTGTGGTGCTATGGGTTGTAGGGTAAATAGTGCAAGAAGCTTAGGGTTTGGAGGGTTGAAGGAGAGAGGGATGGAGGTTTGTATGTAAAGGCTCTAAACAATTTTTTGTAACCCTTAGAAATGAAGGGGAGAGGCTGGTTTTATAGAGGGAGAGAGGCAAAGAAAAGGGGAGGAAAAACCAATTCAAATTTCCCTCCAAAAAGAGAGACCCTCGGACAGTGGGTCAAATGGAAAATAGCTGGCATAGCTGGAATACACTCACGGGGACAAAAATGGTCGGCCAGGTGCAAAAGGTTCAAGTGGCTGGCCGGCCACCTCCCCTGGTTGGCCGGCCAGTTCAAAAGGTTCAGGTGGCCGGCCAGCCACTTTACCTGGTCGGTCGACCAAGTCAAAAAGGTCAAAGGTGGCCAGCCACCTCCTAGGATGAAGCCCCAGAAGTTAGCTTTCCAATGCCACAAACCTTGCATTAAAATTCCTCCAGTGTAAAAAGTTATGCCACTTTTGGTGAAGCCGCGCAGATTCGGTCCAACCGGATTGATCCCCCTACTTCAACCAATCATATCTCCCCCGCCCGGACTTGTCCTTAGGAGATTCTTGAGTGTAAAATGAATCCCCGGAAGTAAGCTTTCCAACGGTGGTGGCCTCATATCTTAATTCCTTTTGTGCAAAGAGTTATGCCCGTTTCGGTGAAGCCGCGCAGATGTTTTCCTCCTTCCTGGATTCATGCCGAACCACTTTTGACCAAAAAAGCTGGTATTTTCAGAAAAATTGCTGGCCTCCCACCCTCTTACAAGCTTTCTAACAATGAAAATAAGGTCTCTACCAAAATTGAACCAAGGCAGATGCAAAACAGAGGTTCGAGGGTCGAAACACGCAGTTCGGGCCCCGAAAACAGGCTGTTAGGCACCGGAAGTGGCGTTCGACCACAAAGTTGGTCTCTCAGACCACAGTGTCCCTCAAAAAGGGAGGAAATAAGGTGTATGCCAAAAAACCGGAGCAAACAGAGGTGGTTAAGCGGTCCCGAACCGAGGCACATGGCCGACGGCTCCGAAAAATCAGAAACCGGGCTCCAAACGGGAAAAATGGCCTACGACCACGAAACATAGCCTACGGCCACTGAGAGATGATCTACGAGCCCTCTCCCTCCCTTCGGAAAGATAAAACGGAGAAAACGGGACCTGGTTTGCAAATCGAGGCAAGGTACAAAAGAGTCCGGAAGTCCGGAGGCAAGGCTCATAGCCGAGGCTCTACAACCTCAGAACGAGCACAATATGCGACATCACCAAGCGCTCAATCTGTGACGTCTGAGTCTTAAGGTCGGTCAAAAATGGGCTATCTACACTCCGTTGGGCTAATCAACAATGTTTCAACTCATAAGGTTTGTAACAAAACATTATAAGTGCATAAGACATTATCTTAATTACCACTTGTTCAATAATTTTCAATTTTTATTTTAATATCAATAGAATAAAAGATTGGCTAAAAATAAAAATAAAATTAGACAAGTGTAAATCAAGGTTATGCACTTGTTACACAAAACAAAATCATAAAATGAAATTCATACTTATACGTTTCATGCATCAGAATTGAGAACCATGGCTCTGATACCAATTAATAGAAAACTTTGCGGAACATAAACTAAAAACCATTAAAGATTCAATTATATATATGAAAAATTTATGAATTTCAACTATACAAAATAAGTGTATACGTACCTTGATCCATGATAGTATGAAAATCTCTTTTGAGAAAAAAAAACCTTGAATAGAAGACCTTGATCTTCAAATTCTTTATTTGTCTAAGATCTTCAAACCACTTCACTCTCACTAGGCAATGGGAGTCTTCTTGTGGTGATAACTTGTGTGATGGAGAGTGTGGTTTAGAACCTTATACTATTTATACTAGTATTCTTCCCATCAAAGAATCCATTCATTCAATAAACTTTATTAAATAGATTAATGTATCTTTTATATTCATGATATATAATGCATTTTCTATATTAATGAACTCATTATATGGATTAATATATCTTCTTCATTCATAATAGATATATAATGCATCTATAAGATTCATTCATAATGAATCTATCACATTCAATGCATTGACACTATCTCCATTAGTCTTCTATACATTATGTATATATAGGTGCATTCATCAATGATTAGTCACCATCTAATTGATGTACATGTATCTTGCTTAATGAGATGAATCTAGTATAATCATGTATAAGTCACATTAAGCCATATTTAGGAAAAAGTCTTACACAATGTCCATGTCTTTAAACCTAAAATCTATTCTTTTTCTATCAAAACAAAAGAACAGGAAGTACTTAAGAAACAAAGAAATCTAAGCAAATCAAAGAGAGTACAAATGGTCACCATCTTGAAGCAAATCCTCAAGCAAAAGAGTTATTTCACAATAGAACATCATCATATAAGGAGGGTGAGTTTTTTATGTTACACAGTTTTTGAGCTACACAGGCTTTTGCAAACCCACATGCAATTCTTCGATTGTGCTTTTTTTGTCTCACATACATCCATTCATTTGAATTGAGTGAAGTGAATGTGATATATTCGATACAATAATGAAATCAAATGAAAAAGATCGTAACTTGGTTTTAATTTCCAATTGGATATTACTTTGAGTATGTGGGTGTTGATTTTTGACCTCACAACCAAACAGATCTCCCGTTGAGATCTAGGGAACTTAGCTACAGAGCACACAGCAGAATAGATTAAGGCCTTGTTTGGCATGTACTAAATAAGCCAAAAAGTCAAAAAGTCACTATCTTATTTAAGTCACATCATCTTATTTAAATCACATCACCTCTCTAACACATCACATCAAACCCAATCCAAACCCAACCCAAACCCACTAATAAGTCAAAAAGTGCACTTTTTTAGGACATCCCAAACCAACCCTAAGCCAACACCTGCATACAAGAAGATAAGAAATACCGCAATGGCTTGTCCACTCAGGGGCACTCCAACGATCAAGTTAGTAACTTATCTCACAAGCTATCATCAACTCAAATCAAGAGCTCACAAAATAAATCACATACCTTAGACCCATGGAAGCGTCTTACTTTTATAATGATCAATGTCCAATTTCCCCTAGAAGTCTCACTTTATGGGACTCTATCCTTTACAAAAATATCAATTATCCAAGACAACTCCTATTTAGATTAGGATCAATTCTCTCTAGAGTCCATCCTTATCCAAACAGGTAGTCCTACATCATCTAGGACTCTTGTCCTCTATCCGAATATCTCGAATTACCGCATCATATCTCGGCAATATCACAACAATCTTGGTATCATGGTTCACTCGTGTGGCACCTCGGCCATCACTCCAGCCACGTGGCAGGACCCTAAAAATACGTCCCCACAACTGCCGCTAGGTTCTATTATCTCGGCAAACTGAGGTGATGGAACATATATTGTCTAATCTTCCAACATATTGGCTAAGTAACATGCGAGAGATACTCCTCTGACCAAGATCATGACTCGTTGGCTTCAAGAAATAAAGACTCAAATGTCCACTCATCAAAAAAGAACTAGCATGTTTTTTCATCTAAGATCAACATCACAACCGAGATCATTATCTCAACCGAGATCGCCATCTCTACCGAGATCAACATCTCAACCAAGATCGCCATCTCCACCGAGATTTCCATCTCCACCGAGATTGCCATCTCAACTGAGATCAACATCTCAATCAAAATTGTCGTCTCAACCAAGATCACCATCTCAACCGAGATGTTGAGATGGTAATCTCAACCGAGATCAACATCTCATTCGACATCTCCATCTCAACCAAGATCACCATCTCCATCGATATCGCCATCTCCACCGAGATTAACATCTCAATCGAGATCGCCATCTCCACCGAGATCATTCATTTGGGATTTGCTCACCTAGGTCGAGCTCTTCTACCTGGAATCTTCTCACTTAGGCTGAGGCCTTCTCTTCTGGAATTTGGGATCTTCTCACTTAGGCTGAGGCCTTCTCTTCTAGAATCTGGGATCTTCTCACTTAGGTTGAACTCTTGTCTTTTCAGACCTACTCATCTAGGTCAAGATGTTGTTTTCTAGGATCTAGGATCTGCTCACTTAGGTTGAGCTCTTCTCTTCTTGGACGTACTCATCTAGGCCGAGATTTTGTATTCTAGGATCTAGGATTTACTCACTTTGGTTGAGCTCTTGTCTTCTCGGACCTACTCATCTAGGCCGAGATCATGTCTTCTGGGATCTAGGATCTGCTCACTTAGGTTAAGCTCTTCTCTTCTCGGACCTACTCATCTAGGCTGAGATCTTGTCTTTTGGGATATGGGATTTGGGACTTAGGATTTGCTTACTTATGGTGAGTTTTTGTCTTCTCAGACCTACTCATGTAGGCCGAGATATAGTCTTCTAGGATCTGGGATGTAGGATTTGCTCACTTAGGCTGAGCTCTACTCTTCTCAGACTTACTCATCTAGGCCGAGGTCTCGTCTTCTGGGATTTGCTTACTTAGGTTGAGCTCTTGTCTTCTCGGATCTACTTATCTAGGTCGAGATCGTGGCTTTTGGGATCTGGGATATGCTCACTTAGGTTGAGTTATTGTCTTCTTGGACATACTCATCTAAGCCGAGTGTAATAACCCTGATCTGTGATTAGCTGATCAACTATGATTAAGTATGCCTAATAAGTAATTAAGATGAAATCCTGAGTTAATCACATGTGCATTGCATTATTTGTGTTTCTCTCTGTCACTCGTAGAAATATCTGTTTGAATTTTCGTTTTGTTTTGCAAATTAAATGCGTTATCGACATTCGATCACGAAATTGGCTTGATTTCTGTGTTAGTTAGAATTTTTAGAATTTTATGATAGGTTTGATTGAAATTCAATTTAGAACGATTAAATTAGAATAATTGATGCCTACTTGATTAACTATAATTAAGCCTCATTAACTCAAGCCTATATAAGGCATAAGTGACCCTTAGTTACACTTTCACACACTCTTATATCTTCATTCTTGATGTCAAAAACGTGAGAGAGAGTGAGAGAATGAAGGAAATTGAGATTAAAAGCTAGGAGATGGGAGAATTGCTAGGAATAGTTGAAGAATTGAAGAGAATTGGGAGTTGAAATTTCTACACTTGTGAATCTAAGACTCTAGGTAAGACTTTTTGACCTTAAGCTTTGTAATCAAGACTATGGTGTAAGAATTCTAGAGGATGAAATGTTAAGCATGGGAATTGAGCTAGGAATCAAGGAATGTAACTCATACCACACATGCATGCATAATTCATGAATTCCAAGTGTTGATTTCAACTAATCCTCACATGCAAGGGCCCATTCTTGTTCAATTATGGGAGCTCATGGTGATTTTACACTTTAACACTTTATTTGTGCATGGTTTAGAGGTTTTGAATCCATATTATTACATGCATATGTAGAGACATGAAGTTTCACTTTGATTTTGAAGAATTTGTTTATGTTTGGACCTTAATTTTACTAATAGCCATCATTTCATGTTTTTCTACAAGTTTTCAAGTATTTTCTAAAGTTTTTGGCCAAAATGAACAAGATTGAGGCTTTAGAATCAAGTTTTGAATCATGAAAAGCAATCTGGAAATTCCAGAATCTACCTCTACACTCGAGCGACGAATCCTACGCTCGAGCGTCCATTCTGTGTTTTGCACCTCTGCTCGAGCCACCAAAAGTTGGCTCGAGTGTAAAATACATGCTCCCAAAAGTTTACATGTTTTGCAAACCGCTTGAGCGACAAGAGTTGCGCTCCAGCGAGGACTTGAGTCTCACGCTCGAGCGACTGTCGAGCATCCATCGAGTGTGAAAATCACACAACCAGTGCTTTTATAGACTGCTCGAGCTAAAGAATGTGCACTCGAGCGACCACTCACATTTTGCATGTCCGATCGAGCGAATGAAGTTGCGCTCGAGCGGGGCCCCTGTTTTCAGCAAATTTGCCTAAGTGTTGAACAATATAATTTGGTATCCTTATTGCATCTTGGGCATTCCTAGGCCATGATTAAGACATACTAATGAGGATAAGACGTAGAAACACACTAAGAACAAAACGAGTTAAGTATATTCTGAGCATGTGTTTCAAATGTGTATCTGTTATGTGTTTATGTAGGTTACGCGCCGTAAACTATTTGACTAGTCTGCTCTGTCTGTCTACACCCGGAGCCATCTGTGAGTAATAACTCAGTAAAGCTATGTTCAACTTTAGTTATTTTCTGTATGATGAAATAAGATCTGTTTTTTGAAATGTTATGTTCTGTACAATGAATGATTGTCCAATTTCTGGCAATGTACTCGTGGCATCCTTACCATCATGTGATATTTGTTAGCTATTACCTGGTATCGGAGGTTCCATTATGGAACTTAATATGTCTGCACTCTATTACCCGTACCGGAGGCTCCATCATAGAGCTCAACATATCTGTCATCTATTACCCGGATCCGGAGGTTCCGTTATGGAACTGGTTACTCATAACCACGATATGTTCTACGTCTGTTCTGTATCTATTCTGTTAGCGCTAATGGATGTACCACGTATAATTAAGCATGAACTCTGATTTTTGTATATGATTCGAACAAGAATATGAATATGAACATGAATCTGTTTCTGAATCTGAATTCTGATTTCTAAATCTGGTATGGACATTGTTCATTAAAACTCTTTACTCTATTATTATTCACTGGGCTCTAGCTCACTATAATTATTTATGTATGTAGGTGACTAGGCACGTGATCAAGCCTAGAATTGAAGGCCTAAGTTCTGTTTTGTCAAACCATCCACCATGCCTTCCGAGGAGGTTCCCGTATATAGAAGTTGAATTTTGTGGACCATGACAAGAGTTATTTTGTGTATCATGTTAAGAACATTTATGTTTCGTCTTGTTTAGATATCTGTATACTGGGCTAAGTCCCTTTTGATGACATCTTCTGTGTATATTTTATAAGGTTTCAAATTTATGTCCCATGTATGTCTGCATAGCTCTACGGACTATGTACATTTTGTATATTTGCTTCCGCTGCCCCTAATTATATGTTATTCTGTTAAGAGGCCTTTGGTAATCTAAGGATTACTGGCCGGTTACAACGCTAAACCTATAGGGGCAGGTTTAGGTCATGACACCGAGGTTATGCCTTCTTGGATCCACTCACCTAGGGTGAGGTTGTTCATTTAGGATTTGTTTACCTAAGCCGAGCTCTTCCATCTAGGATCTGCTCACCTAGGCCTATGTCTTCTTTTCTCGGACTTACTCATCTAGGCCAAGATCGTTCATCATCTAGGGCAAACACTTGTCTTCTTAGACCATGCATCTCTTCAGGCAACTTGATCATTCCATACTTAAAGATCATCTTCATTGTAGTAATCTTCTCATAAGTGCTCATGCCCCTATCTTCACGGCCATCCCTTCTAGAAGGGTCTTCATTGTTCATTGTGTTCTCTGCACCATTGTTCTCTTTCTAGTTTTCCTCATTATGTTCCTTGTTATGAGCATGTTTCAGATTCTTATTCACCAAATCATCGCCCTCACTGCTCCTTGCCCGATGTTGGCCGTCTATTTTTACTAAGTTCCCACAGATGGCGCCAAATTGTGGGTGTTGATTTTTGACCTCACAACCAAATAGATCTCCTACTGAGATCTAGAGAACTTAGTTAGAAAGTACGAGGCAGAATAGATTAAGCCAGCACCTGCGCACAAGAAGATAAAAAACATAATAGCTCGTCCACCCGGGAGGACTCCGACGATCAAGTCAGTAACTTATCTCACAAGATATCATGAACTCAAATCAAGAGCTCACAAAATACATCACATATCTTAGACTTATGGAGGTGCCTTACTTTTATAATGATTAGTGTCTAACTTCTCGAAAAAGTCTCACTTCAGGGGACTCTATCTTTTACAATGATATTAATTTTCCAAGACGACTCCTATTTAGATTAGGATCAACTCTCTTTAGAGTCCATCCTTACCCAAACAGGTAGTCCTACATCATCTAAGACTCTTGTCCTTTATCCGAATATCTCAGATTACCGCATCATATCTCGGCAATATCATAACAATCTCGGCATCATGGCTCGCCTACATGGCACCTCGCCCACATGGTGCGACCTTAAAAATATGTCCCCACAGAGTAGAAGAAAAAGAGTGGGATCTTGGGGGTTTAGGGTTTTATTTTTCATAATTTGTACTGGGCCCCTTGTTTCTTGGCAGATTTTATATCTTAGCCCCTTTTATGTTCTCTATTGGTAAAAATGGTTAAATGAGTAAGGCATCTCCTACTAGATAACTTCTTCCTACTCAGTCTTTAAAAAAAAAAATGTATTTGGAGTTAAAGTAATAAACGACATAAAGATATATATTTTTTTAATATTCAAAATTCAATCCATGAGTATAAGGTAGATCTTCATTTCATTATCAATAGTTGTAAAAGAACTATGTTAACATATTTATAGTTTAAATTCAAGAAAAACTACTAAAAAGATTTTAAAATTGAAAATGAAGATGATTTATTTTTAATTTTAATGACATATTATATATCTTATGCGCCGTAATGGACATTTCTACTACAATCATGTAATTAATAAAAATCGTATTCCCCTTTAATTATTTATTTATTTTTCTCAAACATTTCGTTTAGTCGTCTTGGTTTGATTAGCAAGTCTTTATTGAAATATAAAATATTAATTTGAAAGATAAGAAAAATAAGACTTTACAAGAAATTTAGAACATGAGAATAGGAGTGAGATTGAGGTCTTTCTAGTCAATTGAAAATTGATAGTTAAAAAATATAAATATATCTCTTATTTATTTATTTATGATTTAATTATGTGTACAACACAAATAATCATTGTTAATCAATATGTTATTCACAACAATTCAAAAAATGCAATCCATAAATTCTTGCTAAATAATATTCCAAGATCAAACATTATTTTGAAAACATTCGTCACAAGAACTCAAGCAGAACATCCTTAAAAATTCATACACACCCGTCAAAATTACTAAGTATATAAATAAGAAAAACACAATCCATCCATTGTGAAATCAGAGCATATGTGATCCACCATCAAGTAATCTGAGCATGTGTAATCCTTCCATCCATCTCCAATCTGTAAAACAAATGAAACCCAAAAAAAAAAAGGAAAAAAAAAAAGAAAAAAAAAGCAAGATCATTACACAAAAACAATGATAGAAGATCCTTATTTATAATAGATGTAGATAAATTATTCAATAGACTAAGGAAAGTGAAAGACTGATACGCAATATTCATGTTGGAATGGCCATTCTAGCTCCTCTTCCTCGTCCTACACTTCCAAGAATATTTTTCCTGATCAAATGCAACTGACTTAGAACATCTTTAATAACCATTTGATCTTCGGGCAACTCCTCTGAACAGGCAACTCCAACTCTTATTGTTGAAAGCAAACACTCCTCATTTTTTTCATTGCTTGCAATAGCATGCCTCTGAATTTGATTCCAAGTGGTGTTGTTGCTAGAGCTTGCTTCCCCCTTTTGTTGTTGAAGCAGATTTGGATGGACAATTCGTACGACTTGATCAAGCAAGGCCATCTTAGCAAAGTTATGGAGATTTAGACCATCAATGAACATGTTATCGGTGGGTCTCTTCCCAGTAAACGTTTCCAATAAGAGGATGCTATAACTATACACGTCTCCAAATGTCGACACTTGATTTCCCATACCATACTTTGCAAAATTAATCAAGAACCTCACATATATGGTAATACAATTGAAAAGAAGCTTCGCAGTAAGCATATCAGTGAATAATATAGTGAAGTACCTTGTGTAGATAAGTTGTACAAATATGATCAAATTATTAATATCTGACTAACTTCAATCTTTTCACAAATGATTTGCTAAATAGACCTTATAAGATTAACAATTTGGACCAAAGATGATGGGTTTAGGATAGGTTGTACTAAAAGGCGTTGGGATTGGGGATCCCATCCAAGACCTTCCAGCAATCATACCAAGCAAAAAAACACACCCATACCCAAGGAGACACAATATTTAACGTGGTTCGGCCTCAATGCCTACGTCCACGGGAGAGTAACCGGTTATCACTATAACAATGGAGAGATTATAGAAAAATTACAATAGAGTAGGAGCTCACACTATCCTCACTCAGCCACTCTCCCGTCTCCCTCGCTCACACCGAGAAAAACGGTCTCTCCGCCTCACATCTCTCACTCTCTTTGGTTTACTCGGTTTGCTCACTCAAGCTCTACACTCTCTTTCTCTATTTATACACAAACTAGAGGAGATTTGATTGGCCACCACCTATCTCCTTTTACTCTCTAGTGGGTTGGAGTTGGTGAGCCACCTCCACTCTCTGCAAAGTGGGTGCTCCATGATATACACATGGGTGATATCTAACAAATCACCCCTTCAACTCATGTGAGGTGATCCACAGCACACACTGCTGCTATACTTGTCATGCCCAAATTTCAATAGAATCTTCATCTCCTCACTAAGACGTTGCATCCCCTGAAGCTAGAGATAATACACCAGAGATACAAGAGGAGGAGGGAATCCTACATCCTCAACTCAACTCACACCACTATCTGATTTGGAGAGAGCCTCTGCTCCTATCCCCCACAGATCTCTTCTACGCTTCCTGTCTCGGATGTCTTCACTTGCTATGCTTGAACTTGCGCAACCAAGATATCCGATACCCCCTTATTGGATGTCCTGCACCCCCTGCTGGGATATCCTTGATTGTCATGCATTACCTCGCAGGACTAGTCATTGGAGCAATAGAAAACTCGTTGTTTATCCCATCAACGTCCTCGGTCTTCTTTGCTCAGAGCTTTTCCTCTGAACTATTAGCCTTTGCCCGCTGCACTTCTGAACAACCTCCTAGCGTTTCCACATACGCTTGTTGTCTGTGCCTTTACAATCCCTAATTTGTTGTCCAGCAGATTGATGGTTGACAGTAGCTCCATCTGTGAAAGCATCGTTAGCTATGCAATATCTTGTATAGTGCTCGCACCCATGGCTTCTGGTCTCCCTACGTTGAGCTCGCTTGAGAGATCCGCATCAACTCTATCTTGCGCTACCATAGAAATAAAGAAATTACCATAGAGAAAAGAGACTTGCCACTCCTTGGCGTGCACTTTTGCGTTTTATCCGTCTTAATTTCTTTGTCTGGAAGTTCCTATGAACTGTCAACAACCCGTTGCTACACATTCTTCCTGCGTCTTCTCTGCACTGTACATCTGCACCTTGTATGACACTCTTGCATACCCACTTGTGCTTTTGTACCTCTATGCTTGCGCTTAGTATGCTCCTCTGCAACTATTGTTCTACGCGTCCACATACCATCAGTACCTATTCATATATAGTAGCTCCAATAGCCATAGCATTTCCTTGAGCCTGTACTTGTTGCCAAATCATCTATCCGTCGATGAATGGACTTTTTGATTGAACCAGATCTTCCGATCAACTCCGGAGATAATCATCTCTACAATTCTTTGATCGCCCCTGACCAATCCTGATCTCCCTTGAGTTGCCATTTTGATCAAGCTGATCGCCTTTGGTCTTCAATGATCTATCTTGATCTATATCTGGTTGTCTAATCTGGTCAGAATTTGCCCATTCTAACCTCTTCAGTGAATCCGCAGTGTTCCACAATATCCGGCAACCTTTCTTCAACTATTGAAGATGACAAACTCCCATGTTTTGACAATCTTTAAAAACCGTTCAGAATTTCACTATTCTGACCTTGCGGTTACGTTCGGAATGATCCGTTTAGCTAGGACCAACCTTCGCTGCACTTCCGGGGACCTCACTGAAAAACATCCTCAAAACCTGGAGCAAAATTGCAAATTTCCCAAACAATAGGGGCCAAACTGTAATTTCACAAACTACAGGGGCCAAAATGAAAATTTCCAAAAATTCAAGGGCCAAATTGTAATTTCTAAAAACTTTAGGGACCAAATTGCAATTTACCAAATTTACATAGGCCAATATGCAATTTCTTGAAACTTATAGGCCATTCTGTAATTACTAGAAACTCAGGGAATATTCTGTTAACTGAAAAGAATATTCCGTCCAACACCACTGACGCCGTCTGCCACGTGTCATGGCTGACGTCACCACCGCGTCAGGCTGATGTCACTGCTCCGCTGACGTCATCCTTTACCTCCATAAAAAAATATATTTAGGATATACCTGGGGGTTTCAAACCCTGACCAAGGACACAAACCACAGCAACTTCTCCACTGTGCCAGCACCACACCTTGTGATATATTTCGCGAAGAAAAATATATATTACATAAAAACTTCGGTCATCTTCAACCTCCAACTTCCGTCCGCAGACTGAACTTTTCGGCAACATGCTGGCAGCACTCCGTCAAACATTTAGGCCGCGCGTGGAAGCGTGTGAAACCTTCTTTTGGGCTGGTTTTTCTGGGTCTAGATTCCTCACGTTGAGACCTTCCTCCTGGTATGCTCAAACTCGATTTTGAGCAACTTGATTTCTGGGCCATTTTGAAAAACACACTGTTTTTCACCACCTCGCTCTGATACCACTTGTTGGGATCTGGGATCCTGCCGAAGACCTTCTAGTAATCATACCAAGCAAAAAAACACACCCATACCCCAAGAGACACAATATTTAACGTGGTTCGACCTCAATGCCTACGTCCACAGGAGAGTAACCGGTTATCACTATAACAATGGAGAGATTACAGAAAGATTACAATAAAGGAGGAGCTCACACTATTCTCACTCAGTCACTCTCCTGTCTCCCTCGCTCACACCGAGAGAGACGGTCTCTCCGCCTCACATCTTTCACTTTCTTTGGTTTACTCAGTTTGCTCACCCGGTTTGCTCACTCAAGCTCTACACTCTCTTCCTCTATTTATGCACAAACTAGAGGAGATTTGATTGGCCACCACCTACCTCCTTCCACTCTCTAGTGGGTTGGAGTTGGTGAGCCACCCCACTCTCTCCAAAGTGGGTGCTCCATGATATACACATGGGGATATCTAACAAAAGGAACAGTAGTTCCTGCTGTGCCCTATGCCACAATAATGATCTCTCTCCTGATGTACAATTTGTAATGCTTAGAGTAAGTAATAATGCTATCATGGTAAATAATTTTTGGTTATAGGTTTAATGCACTGGAGAGATCCCCCCCACCCAAATATATATATATATATATATCAGTGAGAGTAATACACCCGATATAAAGGTCAAATTAATAGGCAAATTTACCTGGAGCAGTATAGCCGATAGATCCTCTTATGCCAATAGAACTTGATTGATTTGTACAAGAGTTGTTATTGGTGGCTTCTGGAATGAGTCGTGCTAATCCACTACAAGAAAAAAACACATTTGGCGACTAAATTTTTAGTCGCCAAAAGTCGGTTTTTAAGTTTCTCCGCCTAAATTTTTTAGTTGCCGGTTTGGTCGCTGGAAAATGGTCGGGAAAGGTATTGGCGACTAAAAAACTTTTAGTCGCCAAAAAGCAAGTCTTTAGCAACTAAAACTTTGGTTGCCAATAGTCAATTATATTTTTTAAATTATACATTTGGCGACTAAATTTTTAGTCGCCAATAGTCAATTATATTTTTTTAAATTATAAATTTACCGACTAATGTTTTAGTTGCCAATGCTCAAGGAATCGGTGACCAAACATATTTAGTCGCCAAAAGCTCATTCCAGGAAAAAAAAAAATTACACCATGCTCTTGTGGAGATTCGAACCATCAACCACCCAACACCATAAACCTTATACAACATGCTCTTTCCACTACACCTCTATAACATCATATGATTATATATGCAACATATATTATTTATATAGTACTTAGACCCGTATTAATATAAAAGTATATATATAAACATAGTTATTTTTTATTGAACATAATTTATGTAAAAATAAATTATTTAGTAGAAAAAAAAAGACACCACTTTTGGCGACTAAACATAATTTTGGTTGCCAATTCTATACTTTTGGCTACTAATTATTTTTTAGTCGATAAAAAAAATTTCCCGCACTAAAATTGCCACTTTTGGCGACTAAACTTCTTTTTAGTCGCCAAAAAGCCTCACTTTCGGCTACTAAACATGTTTTTAGTCGCCAAGTGCTTCACTTTTTGCTACTAATTTTTTTTTAGTCGCCAAAGGGCCTTACTTTTGGCTACTAAAATTTTTTTAGTCGGTAAAAGGCTCGCTTTTGGCGACCAAACAGATTTTTAGTCGCTGAATACCTCACTTTTGGCTACAAAATTTCTTTTAGTCGCCAAAAGGCCTTACTTTTGGCTACTAAAATTTTTTTAGTCGCTAAAAGTCATATATCGGTGACCAAACAGATTTTTAGTCGCCAAAACCTATACTTTTGGCTACTAAATTTTTTTAGTCGCCAAAAATCTTTACTTTTGGCTACTAATGCATTTTTAGTCGCCAAATGCTATACTTTCAGCGACGAAATGTGATTTTTTAGTCGCCAATAGTGCTTTTTCTTGTAGTGATCCAAAGTCACCTACATGTCCATTCATTTCAATGTCCAAAAGAACATTGCTTGGCTTTAAATCACAATGAACAATTGGTTTTGGGCTATAATGATGAAGATAATCAATTGCAGAAGCAACATCGATGGCAATACTTAATCTCTGTAGAAGGCTTAAGTTTGTTGACTCCCAGTGCCCATTACCTTCATTTTCCTCTGAATGCAACCACCCCTCTAGGCTCCCATTGACCATGACCTCATATGGTAATCACCTTCAAAAGATTGCGATGCTTAATACTCCTCAAGACCTCACATTCAGCTATGAAACTCTTGGAAGCTCCACGGATCTGAATGTTTAGTACTTTCACAGCAATGACTGTTCCATCTTGCTCAAGAATTCCTTTATACACCGAACCAAAACCGCCCACACCAATCAAATTGGCAGGTGAAAACCCATCAGTTGCTTTAAACAGACTTTGGTAGGACACTTTCATGTGAAACACCTTTGGGAATATGTTCTCTAAAAATCTGGAGGAAGGATTTTTCTCAACTTTTTAAACCAAGTAAAGAAGAGGAAAGAGAGCACCAAAATTAGTCCTAAAATCCCCAAAGCTATAGGGATTTTTAGTTTTAAGGTAAGACTTGATTTTTTTCTCTTTTGACCCTTGGGAGTTACAACTAGGAAGTTGTAATTCAGGTATGCCCCGCAAAGTTTGGTGTTACGTTTAATTGAAAATGCAGTTGCATTCTTAAAGATGCCTTTTACTGGCACTGCACCTTCGAAATCATTAAACGATAAATTTAGTCTTTCCAACAAGGCAAAACTCTCCAAGTAGTCTGGAATTCTACCAGATAAATTATTGTGAGAAGCATCTAATTTTGCAATACCTCTGAAAGAACTCAAAGACGAAGGAAGTGTCCCTCTGAAGTTGTTGCCTGCCATTAATAGTGTAAATCCTAATGTATTATAACGCAGCGGATTAAATGTTTAGATCATACCTTTTAGCGAAGAACCTTGTGGGTAAATCACGTGCTTCTTGAATATGATCAATCAACCCAGCAATGAGGTGATATTACAATAGTGAATATCACCCACACAAACCACAGTGCAAATGGCTTTGATCGTTGTTTTTTGGAGAGAGTCAGAGAGAGAGAGGAGAGTATGGGAAAAAAAGGTTATGGGTAAAAACCCCATAACGTATCTGATATACGTATCTCCCATTCTTAGATGTATATAATCAATAATAACCAATAAATATCTATCTATCTATCCATATCTATTGATATGATAGATATAGATATCCTGAATGGTTATCCAAATAAGTTTGAAAAATTCAAACTTACATGGATAAGGTTCAAGAGGTTCAGGCTCAAAAAGCTCAAAGGGCCATGCCACATGGGCGCCCAATTTCTAACATCTCCCACTCGTAAATGAGTTGGTATGACACTGCCACATCTCTATCTCAATCTCCCAAAAAATGAACAATCTCATACTAGCCAATGCACCGTGCGACTACTGAGAACACCTGCATGTGGGAGCTCTATACTAGAAACTCAAAATGAGCCAGCATAGAGACATCAACCCAAAAAAAAAAAAAATAGTGTCTCATATACCCCAGACCTATCTAATTACACCGGTCCAAAAAACATCTCTAATCCCTCAAAAAGAGCATGTTTGACCCTCTCAATTCTTGCAATATATTCACACTCAATCCACTTCTCATACAGAGCGATGTGAGTTGCCGGCAGTGAATATACATCAGTGGTGTAATACTAGATGATCTTCCCTTTGCCCTCATGCCATTTAGTTTAGGATTGACCGTTTTCCCAGTGATGTCCCTTAAGGCCGAATCATACATGACCGCAGGCAACATACCAAAGTAGCAGAACATCAACCCCTTATCTTATGACATAGTCAAAAGTCACAAAAGGGTACAAAAATGAAATTCATATCAATAATAACACGTAAGACTCACACGGTGAGGAAATAGGGATCCATTCTCTCACTTCATTACTCAGTCGCGAAGCACATATAGTATGAATACATGTTACGGTGGAGTAACTCTTCCAAAAGAGTGACGTCATACTCGATACACCGTACAGATATTAGTCTAGTTGCTTTCTAGTGCCTAACCCGAATTCTTTATCTGCTCGCCTTCTAGGCGCCAAATGAGATCTCGCATCTGGCTAATCATAACAGGCACAACATGGAAGGTGGGTACTAACATCCATGTTTGGTCCTTAACACGACCTCATCTTGGTTGTAACCAAGGCGACATACATAGTGGATAATTTTAAGCCTCTCTTGGCTCCAAAATAAAAATAAACCACTAGTCTCATCCTTGCTCGCTCCCAAGCGCCAAGGGCGATTGCTCGTGTGAGTGAGCCAATCTTGCCTGCTGACATCATCATCTGCTAATCATTATGACACAAACCATAATAGTGTCAACATCCCATCATCTCAAAATAAGTGATCGATTTAAAAAAAAAATGACCACAGCTTGTGCAATTCTAGATTCCAAACATAAGCCTTTTCAGCACCTCTTGCGATAAGTATATACAACGGAATCCACCATGTGCGCCTCACATGAAGTGATTCAAGATCACTACCTCTTGCGCAATAACCTCTCTAAAGATATTTTGATGACCAATGAGCAAATTAATATACTACTAGTAAAGTATTTTATCTACAATCTAATGAGCAAGGTCAATGTCTAAATAACTCAGTTGACCATTTACCAAAGATAACACTTATCATGCCGAATACGCCCACATAGCGTACTTTAGGCTCCCACCACAAAGAAAAGATCAAGGAATATAGATCATCTGTTTCTCCCAAAGACAATCTGAGGATACACTCAATAGCTAAGGCTCTGGCTTTTACCGATAGGTAAGTCAATGGGTTTGCAATTTTGCATCTAGAATTATTCTAGGATATTCCTTATGTAAGTCATCGACGACAAACTGAGAATTTTCCCAAAGCAATCCCTAAGGATCGTACATCCGAGCATATAAATTACATCACCCATGTCCATCATATCTAAAATAGAGGACTGGCTACCCTAGGTGGCGACATCCTTATAAATTCCTAGCTCATAATGACTAAGTAAGGAAAGACTTCTTTTGGACCATTGATCATGCCTCAGTGGTCTTCAACGATCATCGTTTGCCTATCATGGCTTGACGAAATCTAAGAACCACTTTTTGGATAACTGTTTTAGGCTGTAAAAGATTTATTGGAACTAGCAACCTTTTTGCGCTCCTAACTTTTCACCATAAAAAAAGAAGGTAAATCCCTACGGATCTACTTATCCAATTCTCTAACGAGAAAGTTGGGTCACAATGTCCACAAATCAATGTTCCGAACTTATGTCAATCATAGCCTAAGTCACAATAACCTCACTCCCTAGGAGGAAGTCTTCTCATAGTCTACACTTTCCTCAATGGTGTGACTTTTCGGTATCTAGCGAGCCTTATGCCTCAACAATGACTATCCAAATTACGCATAACTTTAGAACAGTTTCGCGTCATAATGGAAAGTCAACCAAATTATAGAAATGGTTAATCCTCAAAGACTTTTTGTCTTAAACTGCGCAACATTAATCCACTTTCTAAAAACAGGGGACTAGAGCCTTTGGCATTATCCTAGGCTCTTTATCATCTTGTGGAGCACTCATGAATGTTTCCTTCTTAATCACCCAGTGATGACGTGGAAAATTTTCATATTTGCTACCACGCAACTAAGAATGTAGAGTATTCTACTCTAATGGAGTAATCCATTAGTAGGCACATCGCTCCCACTGTCCCTAGGATATTGGAAATTTCTTTCCATTCTCAACTAGGCTACATAAAAGCGCTATGCTTAGAATTCTCTATCTTATAGAGTTCCAAAACTCTATACACGTCACCTTTACTAAGAAAACTTTATGTGACTTAGTTACACTACCACAAAGCTGCTTACCTATATGCACATGACCGGAGGTTTACATGACCGCATACAATAATGCGCCACACACAACCCTATGTGTTTACAAGACAGCATACAATAATGCGCTATAGAACCCTAGGTCTTAACTTCGCAATCTTATGAGAAGTAAAATAAAGATAAGCTGCTTAACGGTTACAGATCGCCCATAGATGGCTCTCTGCTAACCCATTACTCAAATGAAGTGTAAAATCTGATATGGAGGGCACTTAGTTAGGGATATAGGCAACAAACTAGTGCAATTCCCAATTGGGAAACATTTTGTGCCATTATCCACCTAACATTAACAATATTTAATTCCTTATCTCTACTACACCATTGTGTTGTTGAGTATTAGGAATAATCAATTTTCTAAGCATCCATTTCTCTTCACAGAGTTTTCTAAAATAACTCAAATAGATACTCGCCACCTTGATCAAAACTAAAAGCACAAAAAGTTGTTATCTAATTGATCTCAACCTCATATGTGCAATGTTAAAAAATCATCTCAAAACTTTTGACTTATAGGAGATCAAATAGTCTTGACTCAGATGTGTATTGTAATCTATGAATGTGTCGAGATTGAGGCCTAGCTATCATACCCTTACACATATCTAGTCACAAAAAACATAGTGGACTAAATGCGCCAATACAAATGACCTTCTACGGCTTTCCTACTTACTTGTGCGCACCCATTGCGAACAAAGTTACACATTTATATGAGAGCAGGATGTCACAAGCGAGTGGGCCCGAGAAGGCCTACTCAAACCATCGTGTCATCATCTCATTAATGTGATTAAGTATAATAAGCCACCGGTTCATGACCATTGTCATAAACTAATTCCAATCATCTTAATGTGTGAGTTCTCGAAGATAAGTTTAAAAGGTTTAGGCCCAACTAGGTAATGACTCAGGACTAATTCATATTCACTATATCATAAAAGGATGTCATGAAGATATCAAGTGCGCCTAAGTCGCAAATTTAACTAGTAAGTGCTAATCCCCTGCACCTTCAAGTCAATTTTATTCTCCATACACTTTAATACATCTAGTTGAAAGATGACGATACTCCTCTTGCCATATCTATTTCTCACTTCATAGTTACTTGCAATTAATTCTACTATCCACAAGAAGGAGAGAATAAGCTATCAATCTGTGACAGCTCTTGAAGTAACTTCAGCAGAATTAGGCTAAAGAGTCTAATTCAACACAATGCTCTCTGGCGATCGTCAAATTCTTAGAGTCATAACAACCTTGTCGGCCTTGACCTTTTCATTACTATCTTGCGCTTAGCTTAGTGGTAAACATTATTAAAAAACGTTAGCCTAGTAAAGGAATAATACAAAGAAGCCCCTCCTCATGTCTCACACTCAAGTGTGGAAATAGTAAGTGTCCAGACTTAGACAAGTTGGCAATGATAATAGATTTTGCGGCCACTAAGCGCTAATCTTTTCACTTCACGTTATATTTCAACGCACACTATTATAGTGTATGAAATTTTGCTCCATCCACTCCCAGTAATTGGGTAGAGAGCAAAACACTGCTCATACTGGCTACTCGTCTTACACTTAATGACTAATTCATTTAGGCTCGCATTTCTTGGATGACGTGACTCTTGAATGTTACTTCATCTAATGATGCAACATCATTAAAAGTCAAATTACAAAGTCAATCCACGCAGCTCAATAGTCAAGATCATATACAGATCTATTGAGGGCTTAATAATTTCATAACTCCAAAACTCACCAACCAAAACTACGTAGCATGTCGCTAACCATAGCGCACACATTAATTTTTATTGTGCCAAATAAGGCAACAAAACCACGGCGAATTTGAGTCATGTTTCCTTACTTTGGCTCAATTAAGGTTTGACCTAAAGTCTCCAAGACTTTTGCTCATCTAAAGAATGGGATTACGTTGTTCACATTTGAACATCTCTACTAAGTCTAGGTCAACCAAATTAACTTCCATAAACTAAGTCAATTTAGAGAGAAATTCGCATTGGGATTAATTTGATTAGCATAATATAATTTTGCCGGAAAAACCTAAATTAAATAGTGACAATATTACACAAGTCGCAAGATCGAAAATCCGCTATGCTCGTAATCATCTCTTGCGCCACAGATGACAATTATCTAAAATTTAATTTAATTTATGCGCAAAATATTGGTTTTCGGGAGTTAATTTACAAAGATTTCTCTCAACCGAATAACCTCCCACTGACTATGGCATGTCTAAAAGCATGATAAAAAATTATAATTCCATACAATAGCATCATAATGTAGATTTACAACCAATTCATGCTATGTCATAATTAACAATGGAATTTAAACAAATAACAATTAATCATACTATTCTAATTACAACATATTATAAACCAAAAAAAATATGCTGTATACAATATTCAGATTATGCCACAATAAAAGTACACCATCCTGAAATTTTCTGGAATTTTTTCTGAAATTTTCTAGAATTCTAAATAACCAATAAACACACATAAAATTATAAATAAAAAATTTCAGAATCTGATAAACTGAAAAAATATTCTAGTAAACAGTAAAACATTTCAGAAGTCTACAATAAAAATTTCAACCCCAGAAAATTATTTATGCAATACTAGAAGCATTCTAAAGCATAAATAATGAATTATTATTTCAGGAAAAATATTTTTTATTTTCATAAAATTTCCAAAATTTTACAGAATATAGAAAATTTAATTCTGAGTCTAACAGTTCTAACCACATTTAAAACAAAGCTATAACGAATAAATTATGGCCATTTAACGCGATTTAGAATTTAAGACAGAACAAACAGAGCCTTAAAAACAAGCCAAAGACGGAAAACGGCTTATACGGCTCGCCAAGACGCGGCTTGCGGCACGGCTCGAACGCTGCTCGGTGCGCTGCTCAAGACGCTGCGCGTGGATGGCCAAGGCCGACAGCGTGACGACGTGGTAGAAGCGTCTGGTCAAGACCGTGATCTCGGCGCTGGACGCGATGCAAGGGCGCGAGCGCGCGTCGCAGAGTGCGGGAAAGCGTCTTAAAATCGGTGGCGTGAAGACCACGCCACCGCCTTCGGTGTTTTCGTTCGATTTGATTTCGGACTCCATTTTCCAAAATAAAATCATTTATGGTCTTAAAAATGACATTAATGATCATAAAAATGAAATATTTTCGATCTCTTCTTCTTTTATAAATATTCATGTGTATAATGTGTGCATATATAGATATATATAAATATACACATGATAAAAGAAAGCACGAAAATACCCATACATGGCTCTGATACCAATGTAAATCATAATGTATTATAACGCAGCGGATTAAATGTTTAGACCATACCTTTTAGCGAAGAACCTTGTGGGTAAACCACGTGCTTCCTGAATCTGATCAATCAACCCAGCAATGGGGTGATATTACAATAGTGAATATCACCTACACAAACCACAGTGCAAATGGCTTTGATCGTTGTTTTTTGGAGAGAGTCAGAGAGAGAGGAGAGTATGGGAAAAAAAGGTTATGGGTAAAAACCCCATAACGTATCTAATATACGTATCTCCCATTCTTAGATGTATATAATCAATAATAACCAATAAATATCTATCTATCTATCCATATCTATTGATATGATAGATATAGATATTCTGAATGGTTATCCAAATAAGTTTGAATTAAAATTCAAATTTACATGAATAAGGTTCAAGAGGTTCAGGCTCAAAAAGCTCAAAGGGCCATGCCACATGGGCGCCCAATTTCTAACAAATAGGATTTCCAATTTCAAGCAGCTACCAAGAGTGCTTGGAATTACACCGGACAACTGGTTGCCAGAAACATACAATGCTTCTATGTTATTTAAATTTCCAACTTCCATGGGAAATGAACCAATCAAATTGTTTTCAGATAGATTGAGATATCGTAATGTTGGTAAACTAAAAATCTCTCGAGGAATTGTACCACTAAGATTGTTTAGGGCAAGAGTTAGTTTTTCCAAATATTTGCATTTCCCCAGACCAGAAGGAATGCTGCCATGAAAATTATTTTGATTTAAATGGAGTTCATTTAACAAAGTTAAATTTTCTAAAGACAATGGCCCTGTTTGTCGGGGCTTAATTTCAGCTTTCAGCTTAATTTAAGTTGTTTTGATATGTTTGGGTTAGCTTATGCTTATAGCTTATAGCTTTGTGGAAGCTGAAAACCAGCTTATTCGTGAGTCAATGGATATGCTTTGAGAATAAGCTGGAAATCAGCTTAAGCTGAAAGTTATAAGCTATAAGCTGTTTGGGCATAAGCTATAAGCAGCTTCCCACAGTTCTACCAAACAGGGCCAATGGGATGTCCCCTGATAGTTTGTTAGATGAGAAGACTAAAACCTGCAGCCTTGGAAGCTTGGCTATGTCAGTAGGAATGTTTCCCTCCAATTTATTGTCCGACAGGTCAAGATACTCCATATTTAATAGATTCACTATAACAGTAGGCATGCTTCCAGATATTTTATTTTGGTATAGGACTACGTAATGAAGATTTGTGGAAAAATTACCGATAGATTCGGGCAACATCCCTCCGAAATTGTTCTCGTTTAGAGACAGCTCAAATAACTTTGAGGCATTGGTCAAAGTGGAGAGAAAGCTCAAGTCATCATCTTCCCCAGTTCCAAAATTGTTGTTTTGAAAGGCTAACACCTCAAGATTCTGTAGCTTTTCAAGTGGAGGCACTTTTCTTGTAAATTTGTTATTTCCAAGTTGAAAATACTCAAGTTTGGAGGCATTGGAGATTGATAAAGGAATGGATCCAATAAATTGGTTCTCACCAAGGGATAAGAAATTGAGGTTAGGAAATGTGATTCCAAAGTCCCAGGGCAGGCTCCCTCGAATTTGGTTATCAGACAAATCAAAAGTCTGGATAAAAGAGAGATTAAAAATTGAAGAAGGAATGGTACCAAACAACCTATTAAATCCCAATTCAAGCATTTCGAGGTTTATCAATCGACCTAGAGTATCTGGGATATTGCCACTCAAACGATTTTCCGTTATAATGAAAAATTGAAGGGATGACAGATTTCCAAGAGAAAAAGGGATACCTCCTATTATATGGTTGAACCCAGCAAAAATTCCCCTAAGCTTAGGCACGGAACCAAGCTCGACAGGAATCATCCCTCCTAGATTGTCGTTAGACACAGACAAGAAATGGAGGTTAAAGCAAGCAGATATGTTGACTGGGATTTCCCCACTAATAGAGTTGTTGTCCAGCCACAGGACTCGAAATCTTGGCAAATGGCCAAGTTCTGGAGGGATTTTATCAGTGAAGCTATTGTTGGGCAAAAATAGTCGCCTAAGAAAGCTCAGATTTCCAATGTGAGGTGAAATAGAACCTGACAATGCTTGGGAATCCAGGTCCAACACAGTGACCCTCTTGTGTCGTCGGCCACACGTTACTCCTTGCCACTGGCACAAGTGGATGGACTCATTCCACGAGCTCAGAGCGCCATTGGGATCTGCTGTTATTTTGGCTTTGAATTGAAGCAATGCTAATCGATCCGTCTCATTTCCATGATCATGCTGCACTGCTGCAGTGGCAATGCTGCACTGCTTCAGACTCGAGTTTGAAGCCAAACACACAAGTAAAACAGCACAGATTTGAAGAAATAATGAACAAAATAAGGCTAGGTGGTTGTTCATCTTAGTATTAGTATTGTTGGAGAATAACTTATTTTCTTTGGCTGAGCTATTGGAGATCTTCATTGAGTTGGAAAGTTTCATTTCTTTTAACATACACAACTTAGAGCTACCATATATATAGGGAGGGAAATCTTGTGTACAATTGTTATGCAAAAATATGAGTTACCATGACTGGTCCATGTTTCATTTATGGATTAAATATGATTGGTTCCATGTTTGATTTACGGCTTTGTCATTGAATTTTTTATTCTAGGATTTATATATATATATATATATATAAACCCATCTTTATGTAATTGTTACGGTATTTTTTTTCGACAGTAAAAAAAACAAACACACAAATTTTCAGTGCCCATTTTTTTTTTTAAGATTGCACTTCCTTCCAATCCATAATCTACGGTCCTATTTGGCCCATAGGACCCACTGCAGATCTCGTTTTGATACTTTAAACTATTCATTTTATAAAATCATTCATATATATCATTTACACAAAAAATTATATTAATCCAATAATCGTAACTTATTGAATTTATTGCGTTTGTAATTATAGAAAATGAATGACATTTTTTAAAAACACACATGTTCATTTTTTGTGACACAAATATGATAAATTAAATAAGTTATAATTATCAAATCGACCTAATTATTGTTTAGAGATAATATATACGAAAAATCTTACAAAATGAACAGTTTAAATTATTAAAACGAGTCCTATAATAAGCTAACGGATCGACTGGGAATCCAACTCTTTTATATAGTATTATCATCCATCAACAATATAATAATCAGTCAAGCATTTATTTGATTTAATACAAACATTTCCCCTATTTCAAACCAAAAGGTTAGCCCCCGTAGATAAGGCATTTCTTTAGCAGGGGTGAAGTGTTGTTCAAGTCTTACCATTGTATTATATAATTTTTTTTTTTTATTCTCCTACTAATTGTAAATAAATACATATATTTATATAAATTCAGGCATTGTTTGGGAATTAAATTTTTTTAGTGATTTTTTAATTTTTTTAATCTTTTTTATGAGAAAAAAAAAAATGTTTGAGAATGATAGTTTTTTAGTTGTATTGAAAAATATAAATAATTAGTGTGTATGATTTGTTTTTTAAGTGATTCTTTTTTCTTTTCTTTTTTTTTGATTTATTTATTTTTGTTTTTGTGTTTTGGCTTTTTTAACCCAAAAAACCATGTTGTTAAGTCATTGGCTATACATTATTGATTTGTTTATAATATGTCATTATTGTATATATTCATAATAGGCATGAATAGCAAAACAATAATAATAATACATTAGATAATATAAAAAATATAATCATGGTAAGATTATTAGTAAATGAATGAAATCCCTTAAACAAAACGCCAGTGTGGACTCAACCTCTTTCTCACGTTCAGGACAGAACTAGAAAAAAACTATGAGGGGTCATGACTCTCTTGTTTTTGTGAAAATTGTTTGACATAGAACTTTAAATATATATATATATATATATATTATTTTATACATAAAATGGCCTCTTAGTATGAAAAAATATATGCCATTCTTCTTCCATTTTGAATTTTCTTTCTATTTTACACCAAAAAAGCTTGTTCATTTTATTGAAATTGCTTATCTAGTATTTAAATTTTTTTTAAGTATATATAATTTATATATCATATCATACATACATGTGTGTTTTGTGTATATGGTGAAAAAAATTATTTTTCTTTTGACCCCTCTAATAATGAAATCCTGATTCCGTCCCTGCTCACGTCCATTTATAAAAAGTATAAAAAATAAAAACCATATGTCACGTTTTTTTTAATAAATTTAGAGTTCAAATTCTCTCCACTCCATTAAACCGTCTTATTCAGATATGTGGAATCCACCCAAGTCTTTCATTTTTTTAAATCATAATGTGTAATACATGAGAAATTTCAAGTTGATCTGATAAGTGTAGTTATGACATTTTTATGTCGTTTGTTTGGAGAGAAAAAAAAAAAAAAAAAAAAAAAACTACAAACATGTTTTTGAAGATTAGACCATTTATTTTTTTAGAAATAAACATGAAAACATTATGTAGTTATGAATATCAGATCGATTTGATTTTTTTATAAGTAATTTACCCATTAAAATTAAAAATTAAATAATTTAAATTATTGAAACAAGATGACTCGAGCACAAATAACACGGCCTAATTCATTCACTAGACTCTGTTAAATTAAAGTCATTACGGTCTTTAAAAAGTACTTTTATAAATGGTGTCTTGCCTCATTTTTTACTCGAATTTTTTTTAAAAATTTACTTTTTGTGAAAAACTGTTAAAGCTTGTTTGGGATGTTGGAAAATAATTCTAAAATTGACTGTGGATCTTAACTTTCAGTGCTATTTTTATTTTATTTTATTGTATCATCATCCTTATTATACAAAAGTCTAGCTTTTTTCTTCTCTCATATCATACCTTATATTCAGAGGGTCTTGTGAGTAACAAAAATATTATGATATTATATTTCTATATTATATTTTAGAGTAAATTACACTCTTCAACTATGGATTGTCACTACTTTGTTCACCGAAATTTTTTAAAAAATATACTTTTTTTGTGGAAAACTATTAAAGCTTGTTTGGGATGTTGGAAAATAATTCTTAAAATTGACTGTGGGTCTTAACTTTCGGTGCTGTTTTTATTTTATTTTATTGTATCATCATTCATATTATACAAAAGTCCAACTTTTTTCTTCTCTTATATCATGCCTTATATTCAGAGGGTCTTATGAGTAGCAAAAATATTGTGATATTATATTTCTATATTATATTTTAGAGTAAATTACACTCTTCAACTATGGATTGTCACTACTTTGTTCTCTGAAATTTTTTAAAAAATATATTTTTTGTGGAAAACTGTTAAAGCTTGTTTGGGATGTTGGAAAATAATTCTTAAAATTGACTGTGGGTCATAACTTTCAGTTCTATTTTTATTTTATTTTATTGTATCATCATCCATGTTATACAAAAGTCTAGCTTTTTTCTTCTCTCATTTCATACCTTATGTTCAGAGGGTCTTGTGATTAGCAAAAATATTATGATATTATCTATATTATATTTTAGAGTAAATTACGCTCTTCAACTATGGATTGTCACTACTTTGTTCTCCTTAATTAAAAATTGTTACATTTTACCACTTTGATCTTTAAATGTATTTTAGTCTCTATCTCCTACAAATATTTTGAGAGGACGAAAAATATTTTGTAAACTGAACATACCAATATTAGGATCAAAATGCTCATTCATCGATTTTATAACCATATAGTAAAATATATACATAATTTATATATATATATATATATGTAAATAAACCACCATTTGAATTAATATTTTTGTCAAAAAATTAAGGGTACTCGGGTTAAAAGTCCAAAATTAAAGTTTCTAAGCCTAAAGGTCCAAGCGCTTATTTTCTTTATCCATAAGGATAAGTTGATACAAAAAGACGAAACTACCCACGTACGGTCCGCAAAGCAAAACAAACCCACATTCTCTCCCTCTCCAATTCCACCACCACCATGTTGTTGTCGGTGGCGTCGTCGCTCTTTCCTCCGTCATCTGGCTCCATGACTCTGAGCCCTCAAGTTCTCTATCACCACCGTCGTCCTTGACCACCCTGATAGGGTCCCAGACCCTGAATTTGATCATTTGATTGGGGATCAGCCACCAACAATCCTTTAAATTGGGGATTAGCCACCTAAACTCTTAATATTATTAAATCTCCCCCTCAAAACCATTACAATAAGCATCCTTATATAAGAAAAATAACATAGACTTCCTAAATTAATTAGACTTCCTAAATTGATTTAGATAGTAATTGAAAAGAAGTAGACTTCCTAATATAATTGGTTTTCTAACATTCGACCGCCCTAAAATCACAGCTGGTCCTCAAGCTGGAAAATCAAGATAACGAGCACAAAAATCAACATGGTCTTCCCAAGTAGCTTCATTAATAGAATGACCCTTCCACTGAATGAGCCAACGTGTGACAGCTTGATTGTTCTGCTTGAAGATGCTGCAATCTAAAATTTTTTCAGGCACCCATTCAGAAACATCAGCAATAGTAGGTAAGTAGGGGTTAGAAGTAACATTTGCTTCCAACTTTAACTTCAAGGCAAAGACATGAAAAACAAGATGTATGAAACACCCTTTAAGAAGGTCCAACTTGTAAGCAACAAAACCAACCTACGCAATAATGTGAAAAGGTCCATAAAAATGGGGAGAAAGCTTGGAATAATGCTGCAAAGCAACTGTAGATTGCCGATAAGGTTGCAGCCGCAAAAAAAAATCCAATCATTCATAGCAAAACGGCGTTAAGCTCGATTGGCATCAGCATAAAAGTTCATGCGAGCTTGAGCAGATTGCAGTTGATCCTTTAAAAGTTACAAAGTACGATCGCGATCCTGTAAAGCAAGGTCAACTGTATGAACAGTAATTATACTAGGAAGATAAGTCGAAACTAAAGATGGAGGGCGGCTGTAGAAAGCCTTAAACAGATTCATTTGAATAACAAAATGATAAGTGGTATTGTACCACCATTCAGCCCATGGCAACCAGCGAGACCAATCGTGAGGTTTTTGACCCACAAAACATCGAAGATAACACTCTAAAGTGCAGTTAGTAACCTTGATCTAACCATCAAATTGAGGGCAGTAAGCCGAACTCCAACATTATTGCGTACCCTATATAGTGAAGAAGGCTTCCCAACAATTACTAAGAAAGATGGGGTCTCTATCACTGACAATTGTACGAAGCATGCCATGTAAGCGAACAATATCTCTTACAAAAACATCAGCAACAGTAGTGGCGGAATAAGGATGAGAAAGAGCCTGATGCTTATGCTGTAAAAGGACCCCATGGTGCTCATGCTATAAAAGACAATATACCAGGCCATTATCCATAAGCACAACAGTAAGAGAACTATCACCAACCAAAGTGAACTTGTCACGACCCAAACCCGTCCTTATAGGTTTAGCGTCGTAACTGACCAGTAATCCTTGGATTACCAAAAGCCTCTGAATAGAATAACATATAATTAAGGGGCTAGTGGAAGCAAATATAGAACATACATAGTCCATTAATGTAGACATACATAGGATAGATAATTTAAAATTGATTTATATATATACCTACATATGACGTCATGAATACATTAATTAGTTGTACGTCACCCTTATATACAGATAATCCAAAAGTGGGACTTGACCCAATATGCAGGTAAGTAGAAACTTGATCAAATACAGAACCAAAACAAAGTTTAAAACGTAGTTCAGAAAACATGACCACTAGACTTTTCTGGAACCTTCTCGGGAGGCACTAAGGCTGGCCGACAAAACAGAACTCCGGGTGATCAAATCTGAGTCTGATCACGCACCTGGTCACCTACATACATAATAAATAGAGTGAGTGGGAGCCCAGTGAATAATAACGGAGTAAAGGATTTTAATTAAATGATGTCCCATAATAAATTTGGAAAGCATATTCATTTCTTTTTATTTCAGAGACAGAAGCAGTTCCAATCATATACAGAAATCAGAGATCATACAATCTAAATGTTAAATCCTTACCTCAACTTCTCAATCAAGCTCTAAATGGTAAATTCACTAAAATTCCAAACCAAATCCTTGAATTCCAAGCTAATTCCTTCCAAATTCTAGCAATTTCCTTATTTGATCTCAATTCTCTCCTCTTCTCTCTCTCTCTTCACGTCTATGTCATCAAGGATGAAGATATGAGAGTGTAAAAAGTAACTAAGGGCTCACTTGTGCCTCATATAGGCATGAATTAATTAAGTTTATCCATCTATTTTATTCTAATTAATTCGTTCCGAATCGAATTTAAATTAAACCTACCATAAATTCTTAAAAATTCCAAATAACATATAAATTAGGTCAATTTCGTGATTAGATGCCACAGGGCTTTCAATTTGCAGAACAAAACAGAAACACAAACAGATATTCCTACAGCAGACAGATATAAACACAAATAATGAAATACATATACAATTAATTTAGAATTCATCTTAATTACTCATTAAGCATTCTTAATCATGGTTTAGTGGCTAATTATAGTTCAGGGTTATTACAGTACTCTTGATCAGCGCCTTGAAATTTCATAGTTAAATTTTGAAAATCCCAAGCAATTAAGCCTAATGATCATAACCATTGTGTTCTCAAAACCACCTCACAGCCACTAATAGCCAAAAGAAAAAATTCGATAGACTATATAGCCTTGTAAATTAAGTTGAACATCAGAACACTTACCCAAGCTATTTAAAAATCCACCATCAACCACCATGACTCGTAAAGACTTGTCCCTTTGAATAGAATAACCACACTGTTTAGCAATAGAATGATGGATAAAATTATGTGTGGAACTAGAGTTGATGAGGACTGTAATAGGTTGATTTTTTAGCGTGCTGTTGATGTGCATAGTTTTAAGTCGAGTTGACTCCATAAGAGCATGTAACAAAATTTCAGAAGTTGGGGGTTCTGGGACACCACCAACTACGGTTTCAAATTTAAAGTCCTCAACTTCGACCTTCGGTTCACCTTCCAAGAGAAATAATTGTGGCTTTTGGCATCGATGACCAAGCTTATAAATCTCATTGCAATTAAAACAAAGACCTTTCTCACGTCGTTCCTTCTGTTCAGTCCATGACAAACATTTAACACCAGTAGGTAAGGATGGCAATTGGTTAACAGGCTGAGGTACATAAGATATGTTAGAAGGCCATGAAAAATATGGATGAGAAATAGTCTTGGTCATATTATGTGTGATGTTTGCTATAATTGCATCCTCTTAGCCAAGTGCTAATTCAAATGTCTCGATTAGACTCATTGGATGAAGCAAGCGAACACCAACCCTTATGTCGACACGAAGTCCAGAAAGAAAAATACTAATTTTATGCGACTCAAGCAAACTTGAAACCATATCAGCAAGTCGCTCAAACTCCATAATAAATTCACAAACAGTGCCAATCTAAGACAGTTTGGCTAATGATCAATGTTTTGTCAAGAACTAAAACGGGTGCATATGGCTCGAGAAAATTGCTGCCAAGTCAAAACCCCAAAGGATATTTTAATCCAACGATACTAAGAAATAACATCGCTTTTGTTAGACTTATTTATTTTGATGATTTATTTAATTATGTTTTAATTTATTTGAAAGAGAAATAGAATCCAAAATTTATTTTGATAATTTATTTAATTATATTTTAATCAAAATTTATTTTGATGATTTATTTGAAAGAGAAAAATAGAATCAAAATTTATTTTGTCCCATTATTTCTCACCTAAACCTTTATCCTAAATGTTGTCAGAATGTATTTAATATTTGATTAAATCAGGAGTTCCAGCCCAAAACAAAGGTTCAAACAGCCTAGCACAACAGTAGGCCAAAAGATTCAAGTGGAAGATATTCAAATTAGTAATGATGGAAGTACAATGGCTATAAAGGTTCAAAAGGCTAAAAGGTTCAAAAGGTTCAAGTGAAAGATATTCAAATTGGTAATAAAGGAAGTACAACGGCTATAAATTCAAATGACTACAACGGCTATAAACGACTATAATTTTCATTATATATACCAAAGCCTCTAATGTAAACAAGTCATAAAAAACCAGAAAATATTCTTTGATCTATAATCACTCAGATCTATTCTCTGCAAAATTCTCTGAGAAGTGTTCTTCAATTTTTGTTTACATATTCTCTCAGAAATTATACACTAAGCCTTATAGCATTAAGCTCATCTTTCCTATGTGAGGTTTACAGAAAAATCAGAGCGTCATTTTTATATCTATCTTTGAGAGATAATTCTTGTAACTTTCTGTGAAAGCAAAACACCTTCTTTTCAACCTTGTAATGGTGTAGTACACTCAGTGTTCTTGACTTAGAAAGTCTATGTAAAATCTGTAAAGGATTACTCCATTTGTAAAGAGATTGCTAGCACCCCCGTGAAGCTAGAGCATAGTGAAAAATCTCAAGTGAAGCTTGAGGAGTGGACGTAGGCCAAGTTGAAGCCGAACCACTATAAATTTGTTTGCCTCTCTCTCCCTTATCTCTTTATTTTATTTAAATTGTTGTAGCTATATTTCACATTTTCACTGTGCTAAAATCATTAACTGACATAGTTATTAGAACACTTGTTTTAATTATTTTTATTTCATTAATTATATTTATCTATTGTGCTAGTCATAATTTTTATTAGGATATTATTAATTTTTAATTGTAAAAACCTAATTCACCCCCCTCTTAGGTTGTCTTTTGGGTAACAATTGGTATCAGAGCCTAGACTCTTATTTTAGATTTAACCATCTGGGAGTTTCGATCCATGGCAACCTTAGCAGAAGGATAAGCCACAAATAATCCACCATTGTTTGACGGAAACAACTATAGTCATTGGAAAGATAAAATGACCCTATACCTTCAAACCACTGATTATGCCATGTGGATTATTGTCACCAAAGGTCCAAAAATTCCTACTAAATTAGTAGACAATATTAGTGTACCTAATACAGAAGATGAATGTGATGAGAGGGATTACAAATTATTGCAAGGTAATGCTAAAGCCAAACTCACTCTTGTTTGTGGATTAGACTCCAAGGAGTATAATAGAATTTCAAGTTGTGATTTGGCAAAAGAAATTTGGGACAAACTAGAGGTAACGTATGAAGGTACAAACCAAATGAAGAAATCTCGTATTGATATACTTGTTCATAGTTATGAATTGTTTAAAATGAACTCTGATGAATCTATTTCAAGTATGTTTACTAGATTTACTGAAATTGTAAACTCTTTGAAATCTCTTGACAAAATTTATACTAACAGTGAGTTGCTGAGAAAAATTCTTAGGTGTTTACCAAAGAATTGGGAAGCAAAGGTCACCGCTATTGTAGAAGTTAAAAATCTCTCCACACTTGGATTGGATGAGCTTATGGGTTCTGTAGACGTCCCCGAACGCCCCGGGCGAGGGAGTGCGAATCCCCCCCCGGGGTTCTGGTTCGATATTGGGTCTACTACAGTTCAAAGGACTCAAATGTCACGGTTCTTAGTCTGAACCAAAGAGTCCAAATCCGGCAAATCGATTTTGGAAACAGATTTTTGAAAAAAGTGCCAAACATGGACTGCTTTGCCAGATACAGAGTCGCCACCTAAATATTTTTTTTAAATGGGAAATTTAGGAAACCCTGACTCGGTGCCAAAGGCCACGTGTCCGTCATCACCAAAGTTGCCTCGGCTCGGGAACTTGGGTGCGATTGGGGAAGGTCACTTCGTGAGCACCCCCGCTCGTCCGGTCAAAGACCGGCCTCTACTAACCATGATATCTTATTTTGAAAACATTGTATGTTCTTATTCCGATTATTAGCGTAGGTTACTATGTGATGCGCACAGCATACAAGTATAGACTGAGTCGCCTGAATTGGAACAAAACATTTCATGCTTGTTTGTTTGAAAATGGTTTGATGGTGCTACCTGCAGGTAGGCTAAAACGTGGATTTGCCACCCTCGGGTGGGCTTAGAAAACATGATTTTGCCACTATCTAGTGGGCTTAAAACAAACATTTGATGATTTATTCCACTTCAAGTAACTCAACCTCCACCCACAGGCATTCAAGGCAGTTATATCACATAAGCACATAGCCTCATGGTAAGCATGCTATTCATGGCAGTCACTCACACGCATGCAAGGATGCTAAAGCATAAAACTCACCGAGTACTCCAAGCCAAAACAGAAGCTCATTAGAAATCATGCATGATCCTAAATATACAGAAATGCCTAATGCAACACATGCAAAGATGCAAACTATAGCAGGCTCGGCTATTCTAAACATGGCATATGGAATGCAACAGCTATCAAGTACTCAACTTGGAATTGAAATACAAATGCAGTTTGTATGATGCGCCGAGCCCGGTGCGTGCAAAACAGATGAATGATGCAAACATGCTGTCATACTGTATGCTAATTGAAATATGCCCTATATCTAACCATCGTAAGCAAGTAAATAAAAGGGAGAAAGAAGTGGGGGTTGGAAGACATACATCACACTCACCCACACTTATTACAATTTTGCCCTCGCGCAGAGGGTCCAAATAAATATACAGTCCGAAATGAAAGAATAATACAGTCCGAAATAATATAGAAATAATGTACAAATTCCTAATTAATTAACAAATTAACTAAGAAAAACTGTAAACTGGCATGCAAGCCAGGGACTGCCTTGACTCATTGAATGATGTATCTTTGAAACTTTTGAAATCTACTGGGATGCCCCAATTAGCCTCTGTTTGCAATGTTTCTCGAAATGCGTGCCAAGCCTCGGAAGACTGCTGATTCTTGATTTTGCTGCAACAGAGAGCAGGAAAGGGGCATAGCAATGTATTTCACAAATATATGCATGCCCCGATCCTCGTGCCACCAATCACGCATCTCGATGCATGATGGCCGAGGAGTCGGATTGCACAACTCAATATAGGATGAATGCAGATGAATGCTACAACAAAACCTAACTCCATCATGGGTAATCCGGAGTGTCGGTGACTTGGGAATTGAGACCTGTTCCGTCACTCGGAGTACGGAACGTGCCTCGTTTCCCGTGCCCGGGCTAACTCCTATCCCGAACACGATGCAATATGCATGATATGCATGAAATGTAGCTAATATGCAATCCTAACATACACAATGTCATGGAATGGCATACACGCTAAACGAGATAACACACAACCAAGCATACACAATGCTACGGATGAAATGACATACGCAATGCAGTAATGGGCTTACACCAACATGGGAGAGCCTCAACCACACTCACACAGGAGGCCATCGGATAAAAAAAGAAGTGCCTCGAAATGCGTGCACACAGGCACGCAAACCGAGGCAATGGTACTAAAGCATGAAATGGCACTCCAAATGCAAATTGGACTTATACTAACATGAGAGAGCCTCAGCCACACTCACATAAGAGGCCGTCGGATAAAAGTGAAGTGCCTCGAAATGTGTGCACACGGGCACACAAACCGAGGCAATGGCATACGGAATGACATAAACAATACAATATGGGCTTACACTAACATGAGAGAGCCTCAGCCACACTCACATAAGAGGCCGAGAGATGAAAAATGAGATGCCTCGAAATGTGTGCACACGCAAACCGAGGGCAATGGCATATCGATGCAATGAGACTAAAATGGCATCTGAATGCAAAATGGACTTACACTAACATGGGTGAGCCTCGGTAAACTCACATAAGAAGCGATGGATGAAAATGAAGTGCCTCGAAATGCGTTACTGCAGCACGCATAAACCGAGGCAATGGCATTAAGGCATGAAATGACATAGAAAATGATATGCAAACATGCCAATGGAATTTCAGCACTGAAATATGGGGGAAAACAGTCCTGAAAGATGGCGAAATGACACCAAATGCAAGGAATGGTCCCGAAATGCGAATTTAGGCACCCGAAATGGCCTATAGCTATGCAATGCATGCACAATATGGACATGGAATGAAGATACAGTAGCAAGGCAGCCCCAAAACAAGCATTTTCTAGTCTAAAACATGGCCAAACAGCAAGCATAGATAGGGCAACAATGGCATACAAAAAAATGGCTCCACAAGGGAGGCTATGAAGCAAGTGATACATGAAATGCCCAAACAGCAAAATTCCCTTCTACAACACTGAAGAGGGACTAAAAATATGTACATTTTCAGTAGATGACATCCCCAAAATCAGCATGCAAACATGCCAAAAATGCCATGCAAGAAATAGGCCACAAGAGGGTATAATATGAAGTAGGCCAAACATTCATCAAACAAGCAAAGACCCTTCATGAAATATATCTAGGGGGTCAAAATATGACCATTTCCAGTTCTGATAATGGCCGAAAACAGAATCTAGATAAGCCTAAAAAGGCATGCAAAAATGGGGGCCAAAGAGGGGTATAATGGTAGGTACAACATGGAGACCCCAAACAAGGTTGATCCCTTCTACAATGTTGTAGAGGGAAACAAAATAAGCTTACTCACAGTTCATGACATGCTCCAAAAAATTTACATATAGGTCAAACAAATCATGCAAATTTACGGTAAATAGGAGAGATTATGAAGCAAGTGCAAGATAGGGGGCCCAAACAGGGTTGAGCCCTTCTTCAATGTTGAATAGGGGCTCAAAATAGGCCCTCTTACAATTTACATTATGCTCAAAAACAGATCACACATAGGCTAGAAATTTCATGCAAAAATGTGACATACCAAGGGGTAATGAAGAAAGTGCCAAAATGAAGCTTCAAACTGTAATGAACTCTTAATGAAACATGGAATATAGCTCAAAAAAATGACCTTTTAAGTTTTGGTCGGAGCTTGAAACAATAAGCAAATAGGCCTAAGAAATGGAACAAAAAAATGCAAGAAAAAGGGAAAATGGGACTCACCCTTGTAGAACCAAACTTTAACAACCTTTAAACCAAGAAGAAGAGCTCCTAGCCTCTGGAAATGACCCTCAATCTTTTGGAATGGAGTAAGGAGGAGTGATGCTATGGGTTGTAGTGTAAATGGGTGTAGGAACTTAAGGATTTTGAAGCTTGGAATTATAGAGAGAGAGAGATATAATATAGGAGCTCCAAACAAAATGTTCTAACCCTTTTTACAGACCTGGGATGCTGTATATATAGGCAAAAAACGTGTAGAAAAGAGGGGGGAAAATGGGGGGGAAATGAAATTCAAATTTCCCCCCAAAATGGCCAAAAGGTGAGCTAAAGGGGTAAGTGATAGCTGCGGGTCTCAAATGGCTGAGAGCCCTTCAACAAAATTGAAGAGGGGCTCAAAATAAGACACTTTGTAGTTTACAACCAAGTCCAACACAGCCCACAAGTACGCCTAAAATACCGTGCAAGAAAAGGGGAAAAACGAGGGGTAAAGAAGCAAGTGGTATATGGAGATGTCAAAAAACAAAAGGTCCTTAATCAAACATGAAAAGGACCTCAAAATATGACTATCTCAAGTTTGGGTCGGAGCCCAAAAATGTAGAATGAAGGTTCGGGAGCCAAAACACGCAGTTCGAGGCCCCGAAAGTGGGCTGTTAGGCACCGGGAGTGGTGCTCGACCACGAAGTTAGTCTCTCGGACCACAGTGTCCCTCGAAAGGGAGGAAATAAGATGCATGCCAAAAACTGGGGCAATCAGAGATGGTTAGGCAGTCCCGAATCGAGGCACACGGCCTGACTCAGCAAGGCTGGGCTCCAAAATGGGAAAAATGGCCTACGACCACGAAACGTAGCCTACGACCACTAAGAGATGATCTACTAGACCTCTCCCTCCCTTTGGGAAGAGAAAATAGAGAAAACGGAGCCTGGTTCACAAACCGAGGCAAAACACAAAAGAGTCTGGAAGTCCGGAGGCAAGGCTCGTAGCCGGGACTCCGCAACCTCAGAACGAGCACAATATGCAACATCACCAAGCGCTCAATTGATGACGTCTGAGTCTTAAGGTCGGTCAAAAATGGGGTGTCTACAGGTTCTCTTATGACTCATGAGATCACCATGAAATGACATGAGGATGTTGAAAACAAAAAGAAAAGTGGAATTGCATTCCAAGCCTCATCAAATGAAGAAAAACATAAAAACTCCAATACGGATGAAAGCTATGCCATGTTTAGTAGAAATCTCAAAAAATACTTCAAGAAAAATAATTATGGAAGAAAAAGACCTTTCAAAAAGGAGTACAACAAAGATAAGAAAAAACCTATTATTTGTTATGAGTGCAAAAGTCCTGGACATATGAAGATGGATTGTCCAAAATTGAAAAATCATGAAAAAGACTACAAAAGAAACAAGAAGGGCATGGTAGCAGCTTGGGAAGAAAGTGAAGATGAAAGCTCAAGTGATTAAATTGAAAATGAAGTAGCCAACTTGTGTCTCATAACTCTTGAAGATGAAGACTACTCAAGATGAAATAACTACTCTTTATGAAGAACTTGAAAGTGCATTCCATGAACTACAAGATTAATTTAGAAAAGTTTGTGCCAAAAATAATGTGTTAAAAAAATCGGTTGCATCTTTATCTAGTAATATAGAAGAATTAAAGAAAGAGAAAATTGTTTTGAAAAATGATTTTGATACCATCTCTAATGAGAAAACTGATTTAAAAAAACAATGTTGATGATTTAACAAAAATACTTGAAAATTTTGTAAAAGGTAGAAATAATCTCAACATGCTTCTTGGAAATCAAAGATGTGTTTTCAATAAAGCGGGCATTGGATATGACCCTATTAAAAAACAAAAGAATCTCAATACAATTTTTGAAAAGGCACCTCTCATGACACACCCTCATATTACTTGTCATTATTATAGAAAGAAATGCCATTATATATCTTATTGTCCATTCAAAAAGAATATGAACATGGGAATTAAAAAGATTTGGATTATTAAGGGATCTAACAAAACTAACTAAGAAGGACCCAAGAAACTATGGATACCAAAAACCAACACTTGATTGTCATCTGGTAGATTTGCCTTAAGTCCAAAGCTAAAGAAGGGAAATGGTACCTTGATAGTGGATGTTCCAGATACATGACTAGAGATAAATCCTTCTTTACTACACTGTCATCCAAAGATGGAGGCTTTGTCACTTTTGAAGACAACAAGAAAGAAAAAATCATCGGTATTGGTAGCATCGGTATTTCTCCTAACCCTTCTATTGAAAATGTTTTACTTGTTGATGGACTTAAGCATAACCTACTTAGTATTAGTCAATTATGTGATAAAGGTAATCGAGTTATTTTTGATAAATCACATTGCACAATTGAAAGCACAAATGATCATAAAACTTTATTCGTTAGTAATCGCCATAATAATGTTTATGTTTTTCATCTTAATGATCTCTATGCTAGTGATGTTAAATGTTTATATGTTAATAATGAAAATAGTTGGTTATGGCATAGAAGACTTGGTCATGCTCATATGGATTTAATTGCTAAACTTTTGAGAAAGGATTTGGTCATTGGACTTCCAAAAATTAAATTTGAAAAAGATCATCTTTGTAGTGCTTGTCAACAAGGAAAACAAATTAAAACATCGTTTAAATCAAAATCTCATATTTCCACAACTAGACTGTAGACACCCCATTTTTGACCGACCTTAAGACTCAGACGTCACTAACTGAGCGCTCGGTCATGTTGCATATCGTGCTCATTCTGAGGTTTCAAAGTCTCGGCTGCGAGCCTTGCCTCTGGACTTCGGGGCTCTTTTGTGCTTTGCCTCGGTTTGCGAACCAGGTCCTTTTTTCTTTGTTTTCTCTTCCTGAAGGGAGGGAGAGGTCTCGTAGATCATCTCTCAATGGTCGTAATCTACGTTTCGTGGTCGTAGGACATTTTTTCCATCTGGAGGCCAGTTTTTAGTTTTCGGAGCCGTTGGCAGTGCGCCTTGGTTCGAGACCGCCTAACTACCTCTGATCGCTCCGGTTTCTAGCACGCACCTTATTTCCTCCCTTTTGAGGGACACTGTGGCCCGAGAGACCAACTTCGTGGTCATACGCCACCTCCGGTGCTTAACAACCTATTTTCGGGACCCCGGGCCGCGCGTTTCGGTCCCCGAACCTTCGTTTTGCATCCGTCTTGGTTCATTTTTGGCAGAGACCTTATTTTCATTGTTAAGGAGGTTGTAGGAGGGTGGGAGACCAACAATTTTTCTGAAAAACCAGCTTTTTCTCTTCATTGCCCTTCATCGCCCGTTTTTCTTACTAGAAAGCTGGTTTTTCCCATTCCCGGGCCACTTTTTCTGACTTTCCACCACACCATTGTGTTGTACACACCTGGGAGGCCACCAATATGGGTAGGCCGGCCAGTAATTCTTTCTGACCCTTTTGAACCCCTCTAAAAAACTGGTTTTTCTCTCTCCTGAACCACTTTTTCTGGTTTTTCTCTACACAGCTGTGTTGCACTCATCTGGGAGGCCACCTTTTTGGGGTGGCTGGCTAGTAATTTTGCTTGACCCCTTTGACCCCTGGTCGGACCGGCGAGGGTGACCGGCCACCTAGACTTTACACAGTCGGCGAGGTTTCTCTCTCTAGGTGCATTCCATATCTTGACTATTTTGCACTAGATCCTTTGCGAGGTTTGTCCTTGTTTTGGTCCATTTTAGGTGGTTTTGACCCCTTGCTTGGTTTCAAGGTGGTTTGGCCTTTGGTGAGTCTTCTTGAGGAGGCTTCCCCCTTTTGGGTTAGCTTCTTCAAGCAGCTTGACCCCTTTGGTCAAGCTTCCTTTAGAAGCCTTGAACCCCCCTCTTTAGCTTCTCTATGAAGCCTCACCCTTCTCCCTCTATAAAACCAACCCTTGAGCTCCATTTGCAAGGGTTAGAAAAAAACCAGCTGGAGCATTTGCATACAATCCTCCATATCTCTCTCATCCAGGCCTCAAAACACCCTTGTCCTTGCACCATTTACACACCAACCCATAGCACAACACCTCCATCATCCATTCTAGCACCTTGGAGGCCATTTGCAAAGGTTGAAAGCTCAGAATCTTGGATCAAAAGCTGCTGGAAAGCTACTCTTCAAGGGTAAGTCTCTATTTCCCTTTTCCTTGCCTTTTCTTGCTTCATCTATAAGCCATACTTGCAAGCATTTTTGGAATTTTTCATAAACTAAAAAGTATCATATTTTGAGCTCCTATTGAATATTGTATAAGGAAACTTTTCTGTTTGAGGCCTCCTACACCCTTGCATGCTTTACCCCTCTTTGTAGGCCTTTTTTTGCATCATATCTTAGACCTACTTGTGAGCATATTCGAGATTTTCCATAAACTGTAAATATCATATTTTGAGCTCCTCTTCAATTATGTTTAAGGGTTCCTTGTTGTTTGAAGTCATTTACTGCCCTGTTTGTTCAATCTCTCTTTTAGGGCTATTTTTGCATGATATATTAGCCCTAGTTGTGAACATTTTTGGACCTCGACCTAAACTAAAAAAAGTCTTTTTTTGACATCTTCTTCAAGTTTGGTTAAGGTTTCATTTCTTTTTGGGGTCATCTTTCCCTTATGCATGCTTCATCTCTACATGAATAGGGCTTTGCATTAGAGCACTTGCATTGGCCATGGTTTGGCCTCTTAGCCACTAAAATCTAGTGGATTTTTAGTAGCTTAGATGCATTTTTTGAGGGCCAAAATTAGAGGGGGGTGACCCCCCTCTCTCTTTGTCTTGTTTGGTGGTCTTTTGGGCCTTCCAAAGGGACTCTATTTTGCATGCATCGAAGCCATGTTTTAGACCTTATTCTGTGAGTTTTGGGGTCTTCCTTGGCTCTATCCAAGGCTCTTTTGGCCAGATTTTATGTCTACAAAGCATGTGTAGAGCAATCCCATCCAAGGCCTTTCAAAGGGGCCTTTCTTTGCATGTTTCCTAGACCCATTTTAGGGCCAATTTGGTGAGTTTTAGGATTGTCAGAGTTCATTTCCAGAGGTGGTTTTGCTATGCTTCATGTTTACCTTGTATGTGCTGAACAACCCCTTGCATGGCCCCCCAAAGAAGCCCCTCATTTTTGCATGCATTGGTTGCATTTCAGTGATTATTTGGGCATATTTTGACATGTTTTATTCACTGTTTTTGGCTGGTCTGATGAGTTTTCATACACTTCATATACATGCCATGTAAACTATGTTTGCTAGTCAAAGTTGCATGCCATTTTAGTCCATCGTGCTAGCATCTTTTGGTCATTCTTTGAACTAGAAGTGTTCATGTTTTGGGACTGCCTTGGCTTTGTCTTTGTGCTTTATCATCAAATAATGCTTTCTTTGCATAGCTATAAGCCAATACATGTGCCTAGTTTTGAGTTTCGGGGTTTACTTCATGCATCGGGTGCCATGTTTCGGGATCACTTTGCATACTGTTTCAGAGCTGTAATTTATGCTATTACATGCCATCTTGCATCCCTTGTCATGTCTTGTTAGAGTTGCATGTTGTACCTTAGGTTTGGTCTTCGGTTTGCGTGCATGTGTGCACACATTTCGGTTATCTCATTTTCATCTAATGGCTACTGATGTGGGTGTGGCTGAGGTCCACTCATGTTGGCGTAAGTCCATTATGCATTGTGTATGCCATTTCAATTCATAGCATTGCGTATGCTAGGTTGTGTCCCATTTCAATTCATAGCATTGCGTATGCTAGGTTGTATGTTAGAGCATTATGTATGTCTTGCTACATCGTGCATTGTGTATGCCATCTCATAGCATTGCGTATGTTAGGTTGCATGTTAGGATTGCATTCATGCATGTCATGCATATTGCATTGTGTTTGGGATAGGAGTTAGCCTAAGCACGGGAAACGAGGGACGTTTCGTACTTCGAGTGACGGAACGTGTCTCAATTCCCGGTCGCCGACACTCCGGATTAACCGTGATGGAGTCTTGGTCTTGTTGTGTTTATATGTGCATTCATTTCACATTGAGTCGTGCAATTCGACTCCTCGGCCATCATGCATCGAGATGCGTAATTGGTGGCATGAGGATCGAGGTATGCATACATATGTGAAAATACTTTGCCATGCCCCTTTCTTGCTCTTTGTTGCAGCAAATCAGAAACCGGCAGTCTTTTGGAGCTTCGTGCAATATTCCGGGCTTAATTGTAAACAAAGGCTAATTGGGGCATCGCAATGGATTTCCATGCAAGGCAACTCAAGCATGCATCATTCATTATTCAGAACAGAGCTGAGGCGGTCCATAGATTTGCGTGCTAGTTTACTGCTTTCCTATTTTAATTTGTTAAATAATTAGGATTTTGTATTTATTCAGAATGTATTATTCATTTGGACTGTATATTATTTATTCGGACCCTCCGAGCGAGCGCACAACTGTAATAAGTGTGCGTGTGTGTATGATGTATGTCTTCCAACCCACGTCTTTCTCCCTTTTATTTACCAGCTTATGATGGTTAGATTAGGGCATGTTTTAATTAGCATACAGTATGATAGCATGTTTGCATTCATTCATCTGTCTTGCATGCACCGGGCTCGGCGCATCATACTAACTGCATTGTATTTCAATTCTGAGTTGAATACGTGTTAGCTGTAGCATTTCACATGCCATCTTTAGAATAGCCGAGCCTATAGTTTGCATTTTGCATGTGTTGCATTAGGCATTTCAGCATAGTTAGGATCATGCATAGATTTCTAACATAGCTTTTGTTTTGGCTTGGAGTACTCAGTAAGTGTTTATGCTTTAGCATCCTTGCATGCGTGTGAGTGACTGCCATGATAGCATGTTTACCATGAGGCTATGTGCTTATATGATATAACTGCCTGAATGCTTGTGGGTGAAGGTTGGGTTATTTGAATTGGAACAATTCATTAATTGTAAGTTTTAAGCCCACTAGATAGTGGCAAACCATCTTTTAAGCCCACTTGAGGGTGGCAAATCCACATTTTAGCCTGCTTGCGAGTAGCAAACCGCTTTCAAAAACAAACATGAAATGTTTTGTTCCAACTCAGGCAATCCAGTCTATACTTGTATGCTGTGCACATCATATAGTAATTCTAGGCTAATAACCAGAATAAGAACGCATAATATTTTCAAAACTAGATATCATGGTTAGTAGAGGCTGATCTTTGATCGGGCGAGCGGGGGTGCTCACGAAGTGACCTTCCCCAATCGTACCCCCAAGTTCCCGAGCCGAGGCAACTTTGGTGATGACGGACACGTGGCCTTAGGCAACGAGTTAGGGTTTCCTAAATTTTCCAAAAATAAAATATTTAGGTGGCGATTCTGTATCTAGCAAAGCAGTCCATGTTTGGCACTTTTCTTTAGAAAAAAAAAAAAAAATCTGTTTTCCAAAATGATTTGCCGGATTTGGACTCTTTGATGATTCATCAGTCTTGCATTGCACTCTGCGAGATTAGATACAGGACCGTGACATTGAGTCCTGAACTGTAGTGAGCCCAAACGAACAAAACAGGATTTTCCTCCCGGGACGTTCAAGGACGTCTACAGTTTCTGGCGACTCTGCTGGGGAGTTAGAAAGCTTGACTCGAACTCATGATATCTTGTTTTAACTACACTTATGTGTTTCTTTGCATTGCATTTGCATTGCTGCGCCTAGGACACCGTGTTTGCCATCTGCTATTCCTGAGCGGTTTGCCAGAGGCTGCGTGCCATAAGGCTTACCGGTTACGGGCTCTGCCAGTATGGAAACACAAACCCCTGTTTTACCGGGGCACCCTTTTTGACCATTTGACCTAGTGCATATTCGGAATCCGTAGTGACCATTCCAAACTAGGACAGGTTGCTTACCCGATATAGGTTGTTTGAAACCGCTGCGTGCGTAGTGAAACCCTAGTTCCTGACAAAATAGGACAGGGAAAGCCTACTCCAACATAGGGGTGTTTTGGCTCTCACTTATCTGTTATGTTCTTTTAGAGTGCGTCTCTATAGGGAAATGCATGTATCAGTTTACGAGTTTGGGTATCGAACTGCGGGCATCGATCGATGTTTGAGAATCGATTATCTGCAGTATCGAGTTGATTTTGGGAACGATGATTAAGGATAATGATCGATGTTTGAGGACATGTGTATTCGGATTTATCGACCGTGTGTTGTTATGCCCATTTGTGTGTTGTGTATTTATGTTAGTATTATCTTTGTTCATTTATCTGGTTATTTATTTCCTTATTGCTTTATTTATCTTTTTGCTAGGGTAGTTTTAGCACAATTGCTTCCGACCCAGCAGATATTCCCCAAGCACTTTGGACCAGAGGTTGTCGACTCAATCGATCTGAGGATCTGGCTGACAGACAACCAGTGTTTCATTCTCTACCCCCGGTTGTCAAACGGAGGCCGAGAAAGCGCAGTGTGTCGGCGAAGGTCACGAGGCGATGGTCTACCCTAGCGATGAATAGTAGAGTGAGTGCGTGAAGCGAACTGCGGGGGGACCTCGTTACAACTTGGACTCGATTTGTTGTCACGGTTCTTAATCTTGAACCAAAGAGTCCAAATCCGGCAAATCGTTTTGAGAAAACAGATTTTTTTGAAAGAAGTGCCAAACATGGACTGCTTTGCCAGATACAGAGTCGCCACCTAAATATTTTATTTTTGGGAAATTTAGGAAACCCTGACTCGTTTGCCTAAGGCCACGTGTCCGTCATCACCAAAGTTGCCTCGGCTCGGGAACTTGGGTACGATTGGGGAAGGTCACTTCGTGAGCACCCTCACTCGCCCGGTCAAAGACCGGCCTCTACTAATCATGATATCTAGTTTTGAAAACTTTGCGTGCTCTTATTTCGGTTATTAGCCTAGATTTATTATGTGATGCGCACAGCATACAAGTATAAACTGGGTCGCCTGAATTGGAACAAAACATTTCATGTTTGTTTGTTTGAAAATGGTTTGATGGTGCTACCCGCAGGTAGGCTAAGACGTGGATTTGCCACCCTCGGGTGGGCTTAGAAAACATGATTTTGCCACTATCTAGTGGGCTTAAAACACACATTTGATGAATTGTTCCAATCCAAATAACCCAACCTTCACCCACAGGCATTCAGGCAGTTATATCACATAAGCACTTAGCCTCATGGTAAGCATGCTATTCATGGCAGTCACTCACACACATGCAAGGATACTAAAGTATAAAACTCACCGAGTACTCCAAGCCAAAACAGAAGCTAATTAGAAATCCATGCATGATCCTAATTATACAGAAATGCCTAATGCAACACATGCAAAAATGCAACTATAGCAGGCTCGGCTATTCTAAACATGGCATATGAGATGTAACAGCTATCAAGTATTCAACTCGGAATTGAAATACAGATGCAATTAGTATGATGCGCTGAGCCTAGTGCATGCAAGACAGATGAATGGGTGCAAATATGCTATCATACTGTATGCTAATTGAAACATGCTCTAATCTAACCATCATAAGCAGGTAAATAAAAGGGAGAAAGACGTGGGGTTGGAAGACATACATCACACACACGTACACTTATTACAACATTACTCTCGCACAGAGGGTCCAAATAAATAGTACAGTCCAAATAATACAATCTAAATAATATAGTCCAAATATGTATAAATTCCTAATTAATTTAACAAATCAATCTAGGAAAGCAATAAATTGGCGTGCAAGCCAAGGACTGCCTCAACTCTTATCCGGATGATGAATGATGCATGCTCGGGTTGCCTTGCGTGAAAATCCACCACGATGTCCCAATTAGCCTCTGTTTGCATTTGTTTCTTGGAAAGCGCGCCAAGCTCCGGAAGGCTGCTGATTCTTGATTTGCCTTGAAGACTCAACTTTAGCAACCTCTTGGCACAAGAAGTGGTGTTCCTCAGCTCTGGAAAACAGCTCCAAGTGGCTGGAATGGAGGTTGGAGAGGTGGTGCTATGTGGTGTAGTGTAAATGATGCAAGGACCCTAAAGTTTGGAGTCTTGGAAGAGAGGGAAATGGAGAGTGTATGCAAGAGAGCTCTAAAGCAATTTTCTAACCCTTAAAACTAAAGGGGAGGGGCTGGTTATATAGGCAAATGTGTGGGGAAAAGGGGGGAAAAATGGGGGGGAGATTTAAATTCAATTTTCCCCCTCAAAAGGCCAAACCCTCGGACATGGGTGAAGTGCAAAACAAAATATATGGATGGAACACACTTGGGAAGGCAAGAATGGCCGACCAAGTCAAAAGGGCAAAAAAATCATCCACTAGGTAAGTGGCCGGCCGGCCAGAAAAAGGTGGCCGGCCGGCCAGGTCAAAAGGGAAAAGTGGCCGGCCACCTTCTAGGATGAAGCCCCAGAAGTTAGCTTTCCAATGCCGCAAACCTTGCATCAAAATTCCTCTTGTGGAAAAAGTTATGCCATTTTCTGTGAAGCCGCGCAGATTCGGTCCAACCGGACTTCAACCAACCATATCTCCTCCCCCCGGACTTGGACTTAGGAGATTCTAGAGTGAAAAATGAAGCCTCGGAAGTAATATTTCCAATGGTGGTGGCCTCATATCTTAATTCCTCTTGTGCAAAGAGTTACGTTTCGATTGAAGCAGCATGATTTTTCTCCTTCACGGATTCATCTTTGAACCACTTTGGACCAAAAAAAAGTTGGCTTTTCAGAAAAATTGCTGGCCTCCCACCCTCCTACAAGCTTCCTAATAATGAAAATAAGGCCTCCACCAAAAATGAGCCCAAACCGATGCAAAATGAAGGTTCGGGGGCTAAAACGCGCAGCTCGGGGCCCCGAAAACAGGCTTTTAGGCACCGGAAGTGGTGTTCCACCAAGAAGTTGGTCTCTCGGACCACAGTGTCCCTCAAAAGGGAGGAAATAAGGTGTATGCCAAAAACCGGAGCAAACGGAGGTGGTTAAGCAGTCCCGAACCGAGGCATGCGGCGGCTCAAAAATCGAGGAACCGAGCTCAAAGCAGGAAAAGTGGCCTCGACCACGTAGTCTCGGCCACTAAGAAATGATCTACGAGACCTCTCCCTCCGGGAAAAAGCAGAGAAAGCAGCTGTTTATGGCAAAACCAAAAGCACGAAAGAGTCCGGAAGTTTGGAGGCAAGGCTCGCAGCCGAGACTCTGAAACCTCTGAACGAGCACGATATGCAACATCACCAAGCGCTCAATCGGTGACGTCTGAGTCTTAAGGTCGGTCAAAAATGGGGTGTCTACAAGGTCTCGGTTTCTGCCATAAAAATACACATACCAGTCAGTCAGCAGGATCAGCAGAACATCGCCAGAATGGAAGAAATGATGCGCCAACTCCAAGAGAGTATGAAGCAAATGCAGGAGGACGCTATCCGCCAAGCAGAGTTCTCTAAACAGCAGGCCACAATCATGGCCCAACAAGCGGAGCTAATTACTCGGCTCCAGTAGTAAGCCGGAGCATCGGCCTCACATCCAGTTCCTCTCCCACCAGGGGTCTCGCTACCCGAGCCAACACCAACTGCCCAGAACGTCCTGCCAAATGCCCAGAACATTTTGCCAAATGTCCATGTCGTTCAGGAGGACACAGACATCCCAACGGTGCAAGCTCCACCCCCCCGCTTCCACCTCAATTATCTAAGGTACACACACCCATCAACCACCCGGCCTCTCCCTTCGAGTTCGAGGTAGACCCTACAGCATTGAAATTGAGCAAGCTCAAGAAGCTATTCAAAAAATTCCAGGGGGTAAAGGCTATCCCGGATATTGAGGACGCATATACCAATGTGGCTGTGACATTACCGGATAGATTCAAAATGCCGCAGATCGATCGCTTCAACGGATCTGGGGATCCCATGGTCCACCTCCGGCTATTCTCAGACATACTACGGCCGATGTGCCTAGCAGAAAGCCCTCCCTCGGGGGGGGACCTCGCTCTGACTGGACTCGATTTGTGTCACGGTTCTTAATCTTGAACCAAAGAGTCCAAATCCAGCAAATCGTTTTGAGAAAATAGATTTTTAGAAAAGAAGTGCCAAACATGGACTGCTTTGCCAGATACAGAGTCGCCACCTAAATATTTTATTTTTGGGAAATTTAGGAAACCCTGACTCGTTTGCCTAAGGCCACGTGTTCGTCATCACCAAAGTTGCCTCGGCTCAGGAACTTGGGTACGATTAGGGAAGGTCACTTCATGAGCACCCCCGCTCGCCCGATCAAAGATCGGCCTCTACTAACCATGATATCTATTTTTGAAAACATTGTGTGTTCTTATTTCGGTTATTAGCCTAGGTTACTATGTGATGCGCATAGCATACACGTATAGACTGAGTCGTCTGAATTGGAACAAAACACTTCATGTTTGTTTGTGAAAATGGTTTGCTACTCGCAAGTAGGCTTAAAATGCGGATTTTGCCACCCTCGGGTGGGCTTAGAAAATATGATTTTGCCACTGTCTAGTGGGCTTAAAACAAACATTTGATGAATTGTTCCAATCCAAATAACCTAACCTCCACCCACAGGCATCCAAGTAGGTATATCACATAAGCAGTTAGCCTCATGATAAGCATGCTATCATGGCAGTCACTCACACGCATGCAAGGATGCTAAAGCATAAAAACTCACCGAGTACTCCCAGCCAAAATAAAAACCGATTAGAAATCATGCATGATCCTAACTATACAGAAATGCCTAATGCAACACATGCAAAAATGCAACTATAGTAGGCTCGGCTATTCTAAACATGGCATATGAGATGCAACAGCTATCAAGTATTCAATTTGGAATTGAAATACAAATGCAGTTAGTATGAGGCGCCGAGCCCGGTGCATGCAGAACAGATGAATGAATGCAAACATGCTATCATACTGTATGCTAATTGAAACATGCCCTAATCTAACAATCATAAGCAGGTAAATAAAAGGGAGAAAGACGTGGGGTTGGAAGACATACATCACACACACGCACACTTATTACAACATTGCCCTCATAGAGGTCCAAATAAATAATGCAGTCCAAATATGTACAAATCCTAATTAATTTACAAATTAACTAAGAAAAATAATAAAGCGGCATGCAAGCCAAGGACATCTTGACTCTTGTCGGATGATGAATGATGCATGTCCGGGTTGCCTTGTGCGAAAATCCTTCTGCGATGCCCCAATTAGCCTCTGTTTGCAATTGTTTTTGGAATCGTGCCAAGCTCAGAAAACTGGCGATTCTTGATTTGTTGCAACAGAGAGCAAGAAAGGGGCATGGCAATGTATTTTCACATATGTATGCATACCTCGATCCTCGTGCCACCAATCACGCATCTCGATGCATGATGGCCGAGGAGTCAAATTGCACAACTCAATATGAAATGAATGCACATATGAACACAATAAGACCTAACTCCATCATGGATAATCCGGAGTGTCGGTGACTGGGAAATTGAGACACGTTCCGTCACTCGGAGTACGAAACGCCCCTCATTTCCCGTGCTCGGGCTAACTCTTATCCCGAACACAATGCAATATGCATGACATGCATGAAATGCAACTAGGATACAACCTAACATGCACAATGCTATGAAATGGCATACACGATGCACGAGGTAACATTGCATACGCAATGCGCTAACATACAACCTAGCATACACAATGCTATGGAATGAAATGGCATACACAATACATAATGGACTTACACCAACATGAGTGGACCTCAGCCACACTCACATAGGAGGCCATTAGATGAAAATGAGACACTTTCGAAATCGTTACGCAGCGTGCATAAGCGAACCGACCCTAAGACACGAAACGCCACTCTAACATGATATGGAAAAGCATGGAATATGGCATACTAGCATGCAATTTTCAGAGGCAATAAATGATGCAAAACAGCCCCGAAAGATGACAAAATGACACCCGATGCATGGAATGGGTCCCGAAACATGAAATTAGGCATACGGAATGACCTATAACTATGCAATGCATGAATTATTTGAATATGGAATGTGAAGAAAGAATCAAGAAAGCCCCAAAATAAGCATGTTTACAGTTCTAAGCAAGGCCAAACAGCGAACGCAAGTGGGGCTAAACTAGCATGCAAAGACAGCCCTGAAAGCAAGATAATGAAGCAAGTGCAAGCTGCTGACCCTAAACAGAGAAGGGCCCTTCTACAATGTTGAAGAGGGGCCAAAAATATGATGTTTTATAGTTTACCACAAGTCACAAAAACAGACACAAGTATGGAAAAATTCTCATTCAAAAAGTGGGCCTAAAGGAGGACAAAGAAGAAAGTGATGCATTCTGGCCCCAAACAGATAAAGTTCCTTCAACAAAGTTGAAGAGGGACCTAAAATATAACCTTTTACAGTTGATGATCAAACCCCAAACAGTGTAAGAGTATGCTCAAAGTACTATGCAAGATAAGGCCAATAAATAGAGCTATAACACAAAGTATAAAAAGGATGCTTCAAACAGTAAAAGACCCTTGATGAAACATGAAGAAAGGGTCAAAATAAGGTCATTTGTAGTTTGGAACAAAGCCCAAAAACAGAAACATAAGAGGTTGACAAATCATGCAAAAATGGGGCCAAAAGGGGCAAATGATAAAAGGAGGCCCCAAAAAGTGATGAGCCCTTCAACAATGTTGAAGAAGGGCTCAAAATAAACTACTTGACAGTTTACAATGTGCCTCAAAACAGTTCATACATCAGCCAAAAACAATATGCAAGAAAATGGCATATTAGGGAGATAATGAAGCAAGTGCAACAAGGAGGCCTCAAACAGTGAGAGGCCCTCAATCAAACATGGAAAATGGCTCAAAATAAGCCTATTTCTAGTTAGGGTTGGAGCCCAAATATGCAAGCACAAAGAGTTAAGATATGAACCAAGAAAAGGGTCAAAGAGGAGAGAAAAGGACTTACCCTTGAAGACCAACTCTTTGACAGCCTTTGGACCAAGAAATGTTGCTTTCTAAGCTCTGGAAAGCTACTCCAAGTGGCTGGAATGGAGGTGGTGGTGTGGTGCTAGGTGATGGTGTAGAAATGGTGTATGGTTTAGGAGATTTGAGTGCTTGAAGTGAGGGAGAGAGGGGGATGCAATATAGGAGCTCAAAGGGAATTTTTCTAACCCTTAAACCAGAGCTGGGAAGCTGGTTATATAGGAGAAAATGGGGGAAAAATGGGGGGGGGAAATGAATTCAAGTTTCCCCCTAAAAAAATGGCCCCCCGGATACAAAATCTGGAGAGGAAAAGAGGTCATATTTGAAGTGTACCTGCAGCAAGGAGCAAGGCCGGCTGGTTATTGGGCTTGAGGGTGGCCGGTCGGCCCTCCCCATGGCAGGCCGGCCAAGGGTCAAAAGGGTCAAGTGGCATTAGTGGCCGGCCACCACAGATTGGTGGCCTCCCATGCGTGCTCAACACAGCCATGTGGTCAAAAACTGGAGAAAATGAACCAAGAGAGAGAACAATCCACTTTTCAAAGGGGTTCAAAAGGTTCAAATGGAATTACTGGCCGGCCACCAAATATTGGTGGCCTTCCAAATGTGTACATCACAAATATGGGGTTTAGGGTGCAAGAAAATGGCCCAAGGGTGGTCAACATTGGCTTTGAAGTGAGAGAAAACGGGCGACGGAGGGCGATGAAGGAATATAACTGGTTGCTGAAACAATTATTGGCCTCCCACCCTTCTACAACCTTCCTAGTGATGAAACAGAGGTCCCTGCCAAAAATGAACTCAAACCGATGCAAAATGAAGGTTTGGGGGCCGAAACACGCAGCCTGGGGCCCCGAAAACCGACTGTTAGGCACCGGGAGTGGTGTTCGACCATGAAGTTGGTTTCTCGGACCACAATGTCCCTTAAAAGGGAGTAAATAAGATGCATGCCAAAAACCGGAGCAAACGGAGGTGGTTAGGCGGTCCCGAACTGAGGCACTCGGCTTGAGGGCTCCGAAAACCGGGAACCGGGCTCCGAAATGGGCAAAATGACCTACGACCACGAAATGTAGCCCACGGCCACTGAGAGATGATCTACGAGACCTCTCCCTCCCTTTGGGAAGAGAAACAGAGAAAACTGAGCCTGGTTCGCAAATCGAGGCAAAGTACAGAAAAGCCCGGAAGTTCGAAGGCAAGGCTCACGGCCGAGACTCTGAAACCTCTGGATGAGCACGATATGCAACATCACCAAGCGCTCAGTCGGTGACGTCTGAGTCTTAAGGTCGGTCAAAAATGGGGTGTCTACACTAACCAGACTGCAGAAGCTTTCACTATTCGGCCGGACCCTGTCGGGTGTGGCCGCCATTTGGTATGCGAAATTGGAGGATGATGTCAAGCGAAGTTGGGATGAAATGGCCGAGGCCTTTGTTGCGCAATACTCTTACAACACCCAAATCAAGATTACAACCCGTGATCTCGAAACAACAAGGCAAGAGCCCAAAGAGAGCTTCTCAGATTTCATGACCCGGTGGAGGGCGAAGGCCTCAATGATGATTCTAAGGCCCACCGATAAGGACCAGATCAGGATGATTGTGCGCAATCTCCAGCCAAAATTGATGCAAAAAATGATTGTGCTCCCCTTCCTTACCTTTTCGAATCTGCACGAGATGGGGGTATAAATTGAAGATGCAATGAAACAAGGTCTGATTGACCAAGACAGGGAGCAACCCCGGAGAACCTTTAACCGCAACAACAATGCAAGCCCGAGTGGCGCTACAACTGCAAGAAATTCAGAGGTAAACGTGGTCGCCACCATTCCCCCTCCCTTTCCAAGGCCCATGGCAGCCACACCCTTCTCCGGTGCATCTGGAAGCAATACACAGACCACCAAATACCAACCCAGAGGCCAAAGAACCTTCACCCCATTGTACATGCCCCTGTCCAAGGCTCTAGGGGTCTTAATCAGAAAAGGGCATCTAAAACCCCTAAAGCCAAGGCCGTTACCAAATCCACTACCCCCTACTCACAACCCAGCCAAATACTGCGCATATCACTAGCAACACGGTCATGACACCAACCAATGTTTCAGATTGCGTCACGAGATTCAAGATCTCGTTGACAAACAGGTGATTTTGCCACCAAAAAAACCCAATGTCACATCCAACCCACTCCCTACACACAACCAAGATCCACCTCCCAAAAGAATCAACTTTATCCAAACTGGGGTCGTGTCTTACAATCCTAGCATCTATATCACTCTGTCTCATCTACCTAAGCTGGAGGTTCTCCTTCCTGACTGCACTGACTTTCTGTGCATACTGGACATCTCAATAACCCAACCTGAGCCAATGGTGGCGGCTATTGAAGATGGTGCAGGGGAGATTGCAGAGGAGGATGAAACTGTTGAGTCAGGGTTTGAGCAGTCTGGGAATTTTGCTGGGGAAGCCTACGATCCGAGTGATGACATTCTGTCAGCAGGCCAGTTTGAGCCAAGTGTAGAATTGCCAGAGAGAGCAGAACTGTGTGTGATCCAGGAGGATAGATTTGAGTAGGGAACGGATGATTTAACAGCTGTGGAAGAGGGTTTTGCCAACCTCCAGTTTTTCAATGACTAAGAATCAGGGGATGCAGCAGTCAACTAGTTTGATTATGAGGAATCGGCAGAGGCTATCGGATGGTTGGATGATCAACCGGATGTGGTGGAAGAGTTCCAACGAGCGAGGGCGGCGAGGCGAGGTATCGGTTGTGGCGAAAGGGCGAAATCGAGTACATTGCAAGAAGGCATATCTGAAGAATTTCGCTCAGGACAGGAGCATTGTGAATACAGGGAAAGCTGAACAACAAACTGCGCCGACGCAAGTGGAACAAGAAAAGTTTTGGGATTCTGAGAAAACCAGGAAAGCCAAAGCCCATGGGGGGACTGAAAATGCTATGGACACAAGGACAGAAGATGCTGCGAGCATGTGGGCTGAAAGTACGGTGAGTACAATCATGCCGGAGCAGACAGATGTCTATTGGCTGCTCACGGGATGTGGTGGAAGGACGATGATTTATGTCTGGCCCACACAGACGAGGATTGGGGAAGCAATCAACCAGACGACACCTGGTATCTCGATGAGGTTGATCACATGACAAGAAGCGGGCGGTATTTCAAGCCCCCGCACCTAGACCAGCCAGAGGCATCTGGGAAGGACAAGGAAGCTGAGAGACAGAAGGAGAAACAACTTGAAGAGGAGGCTATGCTCAAACAGTTAAAAAAGATACAAGGAGACATCTCCATCTGGGGACTGCTTATGGCATCACGAGTGCACAGATAGGCTGTCCTATCTACTATGGACAAGGCTAAACTCTCGATAGAAACCATACCGGAGCAACTGGTGGGATTAGTCTTTCTGGGAGGAGCTACCCCGATGCTGACTTTTTCTGACAAAGAACTGCCACCTGATGGTGCGAACCACAATAAGCTACTCTACATCTCTGTGGAGTGTAGAAATAAATGGATATCGGTGGTTTTTGTTGATATCGGATCCGCCATCAACATGTGCCCGGCAAGAACAGCGTATGCAATCGGTTTAAAGACCGCAGACTTTATACCGACAGCCCAAGTAATTCGGGCATATGACCACACGAGCCGAGAAGTCATAGGGACAGTAAAGATCTAGACCAAGGTTGGGCCAGAACAGCATGTGATAGATTTCCATGTCTTAGAGGTTCCTGCAACTTTCAACCTGCTTTTGGGACGGCCGTGGCTGCACCAGGTAAAAGCAGTGTCGTCCACCTTACATCAAATGGTGAAATACCCCCATGAGAAAGGAGTAGCCATTGTGTTCGGGAATTCATCGATCCACCCACCGTTGGAGGTGTCTACACCAGTCCTGGAAATTGAGTACGGCATGGAAGATGTGTTTGTGTCAGGTTTTACCTTAGCTGAGGCTCAGGTTGTACAAAACATCATGGTTGTTAATGAAGGAGTGTATGTCAGTGCTCAATCTGTATGCCTCATGAACAAGCTACAATACATCCCCGGGATGGGATTGGGAAGGAGCGGCCGGAAGGGCGTCGCAGCATTGGCCGAAGTGCCACACAACCCTCATACCTTTGGCTTGGGTTATCTGCCCACCAAAGGGGATTGGATAAGAAAGGGAAAGGAAATTGCTAGAAGAGCCAGAGCAAAGCAGGCTGGGAAGCCTTTTGAACTGATGCATAGGCCCATTCAGGGTACCCTAAACGGACGCTTCACCGGGGAGGGGGAGGACTTTCCATTTTGTGGCTTCCCAGAGCCGTGGCTGAACGCGGAGAAGAAGCGTGTGCCAGGTTTCGAGATCTTCTTCGACCTGCAATTCTCCGGGGATGACGTTGCTGAAGAGTAGACAGACCCATCAGCTGAAGTTGAGCAGTGTAAGGAAATGGATTCCGAGGGCGCTGAAATTAAAATGGGGGTAGCATTGGCTTGTCTACTTTCAGATCCTCCGATCGACCAGAAGTGCTTGGGGGATAACTTCTCGGTTTCCATGATTAGGAATGAAACGTCCGCGGGTCTACCAGCAACTATTTTGGATGCATCTATCGCACCCTCTCTCACTTGGCAATACGAAGAGGGGTTTTTATCCAGCAGCACCGGGTCAGGTAGTGAGCCAGAATCTGATTCCACCGAGTCTTGTGAGTCGGAATCAGGTTCCAGCTCGACTGAGTCTGAGTCTGGTAGTTCTGGGGATGATAACCCGGATGCCACAGTTTTGTCCAGGTCGTCTTTTTCTTTCTCTTTTGAGTCGGTTGTAACCGAGAGTTCGGACGATTTGGATGTGCTTAATGAGAATCAAATAACTGTGGTTTCTGAGTACTTTTCTGTGCCCTTGATTTATTACATTAACTCAGACTTTCAAAATTTTGATGAAAATGACGAGGACGAAATTCCTCTGGTTTTGCAACGCTTAATTGAACAGGAGCAGGAGAGATTTGTTAAACCCTTAATGGATGAAATCATTACTGTGAATGTTGGTACTGAGGAGGACCCGCAGCTGGTCCAGATCAGGTCCATGTTGTCTTCGGAGGAACGCGAGCGCTTAGTCGCTTTATTAAAAGATTTCAAAGATGTTTTCACGTGGTCCTACGAAGACATGCCTGGGATCAATCCTGAGATTGTACAGCACCGGATCCCCCTTGACCCCGAGGCCCGATCATCAGCGAAACTTCAGAGGATCCGCTGATCGGGCTCTCAAGATCAAAGAAGAGGTCACTAAGCAAATTGATGCAGGATTTTTGCTGGTATCCGAATACCCGACTTGGTTGGCCAATATCGTTCCAGTACCGAAGAAGGATGGCACGATCCGAGTATGCGTGGATTTCAGGGATCTGAATAGAGCCAGCCCGAAGGACGACTTTCCCTTGCCGCACATCGATTAGTTGGTAGACTTCACAGCGGGGCATGCTTTGCTCTCATTCATGGATGGCTTCTCAGGCTACAATCAGATAGTAATGGCACCTGAAGACCGGGAAAAGACTGCATTCACCACCCCGTAGAGGATATACTGCTACAGAGTAATGCCGTTTGGGTTAAAGAATGCTAGAGCTACTTATCAATGGGCCGCAACACGATATTGCATGACATGATCCACAAAGAGGTTGAGGTGTATGTGGACGACATGATTGTCAAGTCCAAAGATAGAGAGGGCCACTACACCGCCTTGCAAAAGTTCTTTCAAAGGATTAGGTTCGGTTGTTCTGAATCCTCGAAGTGTCGTTCGGTGTTACAATGAAAAATCTTTGGTTTCGATTACCTGAGAGGTATCGAAGTCGACCCTTCCAAAATCAAGGCCATCTTAGAAATGCCACCACCAAGGACTGAAAAGGAGGTGCGAGGCTTTCTAGGTAAAGTGCAATTCATAAGACGATTTATCTCAAAATTAACCATGACTTGTGAACCACTTTTTGGTCTCGTGAAGAAAGGAAAGAAATTCCAATGGGATGGCCGATGCCAAGCTGCTTTTGAACAGATCAAGGAATACTTACAGAACCTGCTCGTGTTGTCACCACCAGAGCCGGGGAAACTGTTGATATTGTACCTTTCAGTGACTAAGACTACAATGGGCTGTATGCTCGCGCAAGAATCAGAGGACAAAGTGGAGAGAGCCATCTACTACCTGAGCAAGAAGATGCTAGAGTATGAGATTCGCTACACACCGTTGGAGAAGGCTTGCTTAGCTTTGGTATAGGTTACCAGGAAGCTGCGGCACTACCTGTTAGCTCACTCCGTAATGTTGGTTTCATGACTTAATCCCATCAAATATCTTTTTGAGAAACCAGCACTTACGGGTAGGCTAGCTCGTTGGTTGCTGTTGCTCTCCGAATTCGATCTGAAATATGTGACACGCAAGTCAGTCAAGGGAAGAGCAGTAGCAGAATTCTTAGCCGACCATCCAGTGGAAGGAGGTGAAGCAGTCGAGTACTTATTCTCAGATGAAGCCATTTTGCACATCGACGATGAAACTTGGACGATGTACTTTGACGGAGCGTCAAATCAGTACGGGTATGGGATAGGGGTGTTGCTGATAGCACCCGACAATTCCCGTATCTCTCTAGCCTTCAAACTCCGGTTCAAAGTCTCGAACAACGAAGCAGAATATGAGGCATGCATTGCCAGTCTAGAAGCAGCCCTGGAACTAGAGGCAAGACGGTTGGACGTCATCGGGGACTCGAACCTTGTTGTGTCTCAAGCAAAAGGAGACAGGAGAGTCAAAGAAGAAAAGATGATGATATATCACCAGACCTTGGACTTGTTAATTCCTCGGTTTGAGAAGCCAAACTTTGCTCATCTACTAAGAGAGAACAACAGGTTCGCAGATTCTTTAGCAACTCTATCTTCCATGATAGACATCCCGTTCGGAGTCCGAATGCGTCCAATCATCATTGATCAAAAGTTTGCGCCAGCTTACGAGACGATTACTGCTATAGATGAGGTTCAAGATGAAAACCCCTGGTATTACGATATTTGGAATTTCTTGGAGAATGAAGCATATCCATCAGGGGTAAATGCCAAGGATAAAAGGGCAATCAGAAGAATGGCCGTTCAGCTCATCATCTGTGGGGGTAAGCTGTATAAGAGAGGTCATCTGGGAATGCATAAGCTGTGTGTCGATGCCGAAGAATCAAAACGCTTAATGGAGGCCATCCATGGAGGGGAATGCGGTGCGCATATGAACGGAGTAATGCTAGCACGGAAGATCCTCAAACAGGGTTACTACTGGTCCACCATAGAGGAGGATTGTATGGGTTTTGTTTGGCGATGCCACAAATGTCAAATTCATGCAAATCGCATGAACATTCCGCCGTCGAAGCTGTACAATATGACTTCGCCATGGCCATTTTTAGTCTGGGGAATTGATGTGATCGGGGCTGTCACTCCGAAGGGGTCAAATGGGCATGAGTTCATCCTGGTCGCGATAGATTATTTCACGAAGTGGGTTGAGGCCCAATCTTATGAAGTGTTGAAGGTTTCACATGTTGCGAAGTTTATCAGAAACAACATCATCTGTCGCTACAGACTCCCAAACGAGATAATTTCAAATAACGGTTCCCACTTCAAGAAGGAAGTGATTGACTTGTTGGAAAAATACAACGTGGCTTTTCATAAGTCATCCACATATCGGCCGCAAACCAATGGAGCAGTTGAAACCGCCAACAAGAACATCAAACACATACTGCAGAAGATGGTAGAGACCTACCGGGATTGGCCAGATAAGCTGCCGTTTGCTCTGTGGGGCTACCGGACTTCAATCAGAACTTCTACTGGGGCGACTCCGTATTCATTGGTTTATGTGATGGAGGCCATTCTACTTATTGAAATTGAGGTTCCGTCTTTGCGAGTACTGGCTGAGTGTCAAATAGTTGAAGCAGATTGGCAGCAGAGTAGGTTTGAGGAACTCATGCTCTTTGATGAGAGAAGACTGAAAGCACTGTACCATGTTCAAGGTTATCAGCGCAGAATTGCCCGAGCTTTTAACAAGAAAGTTAAGTCTAGGAATCTAAAGGAAGGAGATTTGGCGCTCAAGGACAACCGAGCTCCCATCCACAACCCAAGGGGCAAGTTCAGACCCAATTGGACTGGTCCCTAGATCATTAAGTCTATCTGGTCAGGTGGAGCCGTGGTTCTGATGGATCTAGATGGCCTAGAGATTTCATAGCCGATCAATATGGACAAGTTGAAGAAATATCATCCTTGAGAGGCTCGCTAGGCCGAAAACCTGAAAGAGCGACCTAGGCAAAACTGAGAGCACAAAAAATTTTGAAATTATAAAAACTGAGCTCGCAAGGTTGAAAACCCGCAAAGGGTGGCCTTGGCAAAAGTTAGAGCGTAAAAGGAGAGTGAAAATACCTGAGTGAACCTGAGCCTGAACTACGTAAGGCTTGATTCCCATCTTTGGGATACGTAGGCAACTTCATCTTGAAGTTCAGCCATAAACTTTTCCCCGATCAACTTTCTCCATTTGATCATCTCGGCCATCTTTATCTATTCATCATTCAAGAGTTCGATTATGATCTCCGGTGCAGTGCTCTTCAGACTAGGGGCAGATTTCCGTTGTTGTGCAGTGACGCGGTACTAGTCAGACTAGGGGCAACTTTCCAGTTGCAAGCGTCCGGGGTTGTGCATCTCAATGACAGATCTCAGGCGTGTCCAGTTCTGATCCATACCGAAAATGGTTTTGAAAAGTTTTAATAAAAGTTGACTTTGTTCAAAATTAATCTTTTTACAACTTAGACCATTTTTGGACCAAAGCGGAAAATTTTCAGTACCCACAACCTTCAATTTCATTGATTTCAGTACAGAGTTCTCCTGCTCTTGCATACAAATTGAAGTTGCTTTTTATTACAATCATAAAGAAAACTTGAAAGTACTAATAAAGTAATAAATCCGGGGCATAGATAAGTCAGGTGTCCTTACGCCCCCTCCCAAAGCTGGTCGAAGCCTTTGATGCCAAACTGGGTCCAATCTGTGCCTCTTCATTGAGCTAGTCTAAGCACTCATCAGACAAAGTGCAACTGAAAATGGAAGCGGGGAATAGGAGCTCTCTAGTCCTCCATGCTGTGGCATACCGGGCAAGCTATGCGCCTCGAACCGGGAATGCGGCAGGATACTCTATCCCCTCTGGTGGGCAAGTCTGATCATGACCAAACTGGCGTCGGAACCGAAACGGAAAGTAGAACACACAGTGGATCAGACCAATCAACTGGATCCCGGTCTGCCGGGACATGTTATAGCTCATTGCCGGGAGATTGGGCCAAAGACAGCGCCAAGCAATGCGATCTGCAGACAAATTGTACATCCAGTCGAACCACCATCCCTCATCAAGGGCATCGACTAGACGTTGTCGGAAAAAGTAGCCGCGGGCTGAGTAGGTTGGGCAAGAGTCCACAACCTGTAATTTATCCATCAACCATACCTGGGGAGGGATGAAAAATAAGAGAATAAAGAATAGAGAGATGCACGATGAGAGAAAAGTAAGAAAAGGGTTTTGTGAGAAAAACCGAGCCTGAGGGCCGAGTGATGTAAGCAATACATATGTGAGATCGGGTGGGAAACATTACCTACAGCAGTAGTGGACTCCCCGCAAATCTGGTCGTCTCTTGGCGATAGAAAGCGTCCAAGCCCATCAGCGTCTCGGCCAATGTCATGGTGATGCAGCTCTTTCCTTCCTTCAAGCCTTGAGCAACTTCAATCAGACGAATGCTAGATCCACTAAAGCCTGGGACAAGCAAAAAGTGAGATAGCATGCACAAGCAAAGCGCATGTTGCCAAAAACCTTGCCAATGATGGTTGCCGCGGTCACCAGCATTAGAAAAGCGATGAATCAAGCCGAGGATGTCCAGTTCCCCGTTACAGATCAGAGACCGAGTGTCATGCATTGTGAGCCCACACATTCGCCCTAAAGCTTGGGCGTGACTGAAGCAAAACTGAGGCAAAATTTCTTCATGGCGTTCAGATTCCATCAAAACTTGAAAATCCTCGAAAGTTGGACATACCTCTTGCCCGCCGAAGCTAAAAACATGTGTCACTGGGTTCCAAAACCTCGCCGCAGCATGAAGGAAGGGAAGGTGCAGCGGAGTACGGCTCAGCGTGAATAGTGCATTCAAGCCGAAGCCCCAGAAGTTCAACTTTTCCGAGCCATCTAGAGAAGCGATCCAAGCTGTGAGATTTTCAACGAGAAACGTCTCCATTTTGGTGCAAAACTGAGATGAAATGAATCAACCATAAGGCTAGGACTTTTAAAGAGGATAAGATACTGTTCGAGGGACACGTGTCGAAAAACTCGTGGTTGTTGAGCTAGGTGGCCAGCCGGCCACCTTTTTTGGTAGGCCGACCACCCCTCTCCCCTCCAATGCAAAAAGCTGGTCGGCCAGCTCTCAAAGGTGGTCGGCCATGCTGCAAAGTGTGTCTTTGGTCCTGTTCTACCCTCTAGAAGAAAGTTCCTAGCATTTCCATGTATCGGGAGTGTCGAAGGCCTCCATTTCCCTCTGTTTCAGATGCGTTCCGTCACCCAGATCGTCCGAAATACTTTTTGTTTATAGAGTTGTTGTTAAGTCTTGCTTATCAAGTTGTTGTTTTGCTTATCGAGTTGTTGCTTTGTTTGTCGAGCTGTTTTGTTTATCAAATCTTGTTTATCAAAGTTGTCAGGCTTTGTATTTTGAGTCGTTATTCTTTAAATCAACATTGTTGTGTCTTGCTTATCGAGTTGTAAACTTGCTAAGATTCTGTTATTTCTTAGTGAGTTAAGTTGTTTAGTTTGTTGTGTCGGTTCACTACCTGCCTTAGCAAATACATAATGCACATTTCCATTCAATCTCATTTTCGTGCAAAATGATGCGATACGATGCTAAGAACATAAAACACAACACTTTTTTTTTCAAAAGCTGTTTCATTTCATCATGCTTCCTTTGTTACAACATTTTACAACAAGGGTACAAGTTTTACAGAAAATAAAACTGCCTAACAATGTACAATGTGCTACAACTACTAGTAAATAAGTAAATAAAGCAGAGAATAGCTACATCAATGCTCTCAAGAGCAGGAATAAGAGGCCCTCTCCGTCCTCTTCTGTGGGACGATCTCTGCACCACCAGTGCCATCTGAGTCAGAGCTGTCATCTTTGGGATCCCCCTCGGTCTCACCTCCACTCTCGGAACCAGGGGAGAAACCCTCATCTCTATCAGCAGATGTCTCTGACTGACGATCTACAACTTCCTCCTCCTCGCTGGCCTCCTCCTCCATAATGTGTGCTCTGCGTCTGCGAGACGACTTCCCTCCCCTGACTCCTCGAGAAGGCCTAGATGGTCCAGCCCCTCGAGAAGGCCTAGATGGTCCAGCTCCTCGAGAAGGTCTAGATGGCCCGGCTCCTCGGGAAGGCCTGGATGGCCCGGCCTGTGGCTGAGTATATACCGGAGGCATCTGAAAATGAAGAATGCAATTTGAATACATCAGCCAAAATATGTATATCAGATGCAGATGCAAGAAAACTACATGAAATGGGTACATGCAAGCACAGTATGTAAATGTGGTGTGAGTTAGATGTGCTCTAACATATACAGTCAACTAATGCAGTGAGATATTCAAGATCAATATGTCATCAGAAGTATGATAAGGCAAGAAAGGTAAAGAGTACCTGGACACCGAGAATGGAGAGCTGTGCCTCTCTCCGCAGGACCATGCCCTCAAGTGAGGCTGCCAATCTGAGCATCTCATCCATATACTCGACGGAAGGCTGCAAATACAAATGCAAGATCATCAGTAAATGAATGAATGTCCAAGTATCGGAGTGATAAATCAAAGTTATAAAGCATACCGGTGGCGAGTCGATGATCAGGCATTGGAGGCTCTATCGAGATCGGGTAGGAAGTACCATATCTCCATCCCGTCAACTCAGTCGGGATCTCTGGCCATCCAACATGAAAATGAGTCGGAGGAATCGGGGGAACCAATCCACCCCTGCCTCTAGATGTGCCAGCCCTGCTGGTGGAAGGGACATTTGCAGTCCGAGCCCGGCTCGATGAGGGCATACCAACAGACCTCATCGTCGGAGTACGAACTCTCGTCAGTGGAGGCATCAAGTATGTGTGACGGTAGGTCGCGTAATCCCCGTCCTCCAAGTGAGACTATCAGCAGACCGCATATCATCCGGAGGTGCTGAGGGAACGCTCTGCTCAGGGAAGCCCAGAGTCTGACGCAGGAAGCGGTCCCCCAGGAACCAGGCTCTACCAACTAGCCCCTCGAACAGGATCCTATACCGAGAGGCACCCTATGCTCTGGTAAACTGAAATCGGAGCTCTCTACCTAAAGGCGCCCAGGGTTGCCATGTGATCTACGGGAAATCGATGCATAAGCTAATCAGAAATTGTGAATGTGCAAGATAAATCAAAGATTGGAAATATGAAGAATTGAGAGTTCTGAAATACCTCTGACGGCCGCACTGTATCAAAGTACTGCTGTAGGTAGATGAGAGACTCCCGAGGTCTCGGCCGGTACTGGCCCTCGAATACAAGTGAATAAGGGGTCACGAGGGGCACCTCCACCTCAAGCCCCGGGGCTAGCGTCGGGAAGTACGCGTAGATCCATAGCTGTTGAAAACAGAGCAGTAGCCATCAGAATACAGAATGCTGAGTGCAGAATGTAAATACAAAATGCTGAAAGCAAAGTGCAAGGTATTGAATGTAAAGTGCACCGTATGTGCAATGTACAAATAATGAGAAGCAAAAATGTAAATCAAGAGGGCAGAAAGTACCTCCCAGGCCCTCCAATAGCCGTTGACCATGTTCCCTCGTCCGCAGGAGGTCGCGCTCATATAGCAATAGAGAGTAGCCAGGCTGGCGCCACCCCAATCGTATCGGCTGACCTGTGATAGGTCCACTAGAGCACTCAACAGATAGAGCCCGACAGTGTTCCCCCTATTGGCAAACAGAGTGGTCCCGAAGAGAAACATCAAAAATCCGCGGGCGTACTGTGCTACCTCCTCAGGAGTCTCAGGCTCCATCTCCACCCTCCTGAAATGTGAAGAAAACCAAGTATATCGGACTCTGCCCGAAGATCTGTCAACTGGTGGGCGAGCTCCCAATAAGTAGATCCAGGCGGCCTTCCACTGGCCCATGTCCTCATCATATGGGATGGCCCAACCTCCTACATCAAGGTCTGTCAATACAGTGAAGTCAAACGGGGTCATAGTCATGTCCCCGGTAGCAGAGAAATGGAAGGAGTTGGTGGTGTCCCACCATCTCTCTACCAAGGCACCCATTAGCGTCCTACTACTAGGATAGCGAGATATCCCAGTACAGAAGGGCCCAAACCCTGCCAAGTCAACCAAATCCCGGACAACCTTCGGGAGCTTCGCATACCACTCTCTCGCCGCAATAGAGCCATATCCTCGCACAGCACGAGAAGTCATCTGCATTCAAGATGAGCACATGTATTCAGTTTCAGAATGAAACATATAAGCTGCGTGCAATGTGTGAGCTGTGTGCAAAATCAAATCAGATACAGAATCTGGGCTGTGTGTTTAGAAAATTCAAAGTATGAGTCGTGTGTTCACAATTCAAGTGTTTGGGCTGCGTGTTCAACTTTCAATCAGTGTGTGCTGTATGTTCACCTCAACAACGAGCTGTGTGTTCGACATCGAGTGTTTGGGCTGTGTGTTCAATCTTCTACAAAGTGTGTGCTGTGTGTTCACCTCAACAATGAGCTGTGTGTTCGACATCGAGTGTTTGGGCTGCGTGTTCAACCTTCTACAAAGTGTGTGCTGTGTGTTCACCTCAACAACGAGCTGTGTGTTCGACATCAAGTGTTTGGGCTGCGTGTTCAACCTTCTACAAAGTGTGTGCCGTGTGTTCACCCTAACAATGAGTCGTGTGCTCAGAGTTCAAGTGTCTGGGCTACGTGTTCAATCTTCTACAAAGTGTGTGCTGTGTGTTCACCTCAACAACGAGCCATGTGTTCGACATCAAGTGTTTGGGCTGTGTGTTCAACTTTCTACAAAGTGAGTGCCATGTGTTCACCCCAACAATGAGTCGTGTGCTCAGAGTTCTAGTGTATGGGCTGCGTGTTCAACTCTCAATCAGTGTGTGCTGTGTGTTCACCTTAACAATGAGCTGTGTGTTCACAATTCAAGTGTTTGAGCTGCGTGTTCAACTTTCAATCAGTGTGTGCTGAGTGTTCACCTTAACAATGAGCCGTGTGTTCACAATTCAAGTGTTTGAGCTGCGTGTTCAACTTTCAATCAGTGTGTGCTGAGTGTTCACAATCAAATAGGGGCTGTGGGTTCAGAAATTCAAAGTGATTGAGCTGTGTGTTCAAGATGCTATCATAATACTGCGTTATAGATTAAGTATTCAGAACAAGCTGTGTGCTAAAGTAAGCAGCAGTATGGTGTGTGAACGCATTCAGAACGAGCAGATAAAAAATATACAGCAAAAGCATGAAATGCATGGAAAATGCAGAATACATCGCAGAAAATGTAGAAGTGAAGTACATACCTCACATGCCTGATAAGAGAGGTGGGACTCTGGCTCCCGCAGTAGTAGATCTGCAGGCGCTCGCTCATCGAAGTCAGTAAAGTGGTAGAAAACGGCTAAAGGGGGAATGTGTGCCGGAGGGTCATACCTCTCGGGAATAAATGGCCGAATCCTCGGGGGTAAAGACATGATGTATGGCTCACCCCCGGCACCTGGAGGACCTCCGCCCTGAGGAAAATGACCTGCCATTTGTAGACGTCCCCGAACGCATCCCGGGAGGGTTAAGTCTCGTTCCGTTCATTTGAGTTTACTACAGTTCGGACTCGATTGTCACGGTTCTACATCTGAACCAAAGAGTCCAAATCCGGCAAATCGTTTGAGAAAATAGATTTTTTGAAAAGTAGTGCCAAACATGGACTGCTTTGCCAGATTACAGAGTCGCCACCTAAATATTTAAAATGGAAAATTTAGGAAACCCTGACTCGGTGCCGAAGGCCACGTGTCCGTCATCACCAAAGTGGTCTTGGCTCGGGAGCTTGGGTACGATCGGGGAAGGTCAGCTATGAGCACCCCCTTTCGCCCGGTCCGAAGACCGGCCTCTACTAATCGTGATATCCGATTTTGAAAACATTACATGCTCTTATTCTAATTATTAGCCTAGAATTACTATGTTATGCACACAGCAAACAAGTATAGACTAGATTGCCTAATTTGGAAATAATCATTGCATATCCGTTAGTTTTGAAAATGCTTTGGAGTTTGCTACTCGCAAGTAGGCTAAAACACGGATTTCAATGAGTTTTCCAACTCAAGCAACCCAACCTCCACCCACAGGCATTCAAACAGTTTATCTCACATAAGCACTTAGTCCGCATGGTAAGCATACTGTTATGGCAACATTCACACGCATGTGGTATGCTAAAGCATAAATACTTACATCGTACTCCGTGCCAAAACAATAAACTAGTTAGCAATCATGCATGACCTAGTTCATGTTGAGTGGCTAATGCAACACATGCAAAGATGTAATCTATAGTAGGCTCGGCTATCCCTAAAGATGGCATGTGAAATGCACTTTACTCGATGCACGTATTCAATTTGGAATTGAAAATACAATGCGGTTTGTATGATGTACCGAGCCCGGTGCATGTCAACAAATGCATGGATGCGCGCATGCATTGCATAAGGTATGCTAATTTTAAATATGCCCTAATCTACCATCACAAGCAGGTAAATAAAAGGGAAGAAAGAAATGGGGGTTGGAAGACATACACACACTCACGCACACTTATTACAAATATGCCCTCACTCGGAGGGACCAAAAGAATATACAGTCCGAAAATAATGCATTCCAAATACATAATGAATTATTACAGAATTTCTAATTATCAAATTAAATTTAATGTAACAAGAAAGGGGCCTCAGCCCTGCCTCGGGATGCGCGAATGATGCATGCTCGAATCCGACTTGCCCGGAAACCCACGCCATGGCAACCGCCTGCTTTTACCGCCTGTCTCTCCAAAATTGCCTAAGTCCTGAATGCCTTCCTTTCATGTCACGATACCACCGGCTGGAGGAAATGTTCACCGGCTCTCCAAAGTGGTCACCGGCTGTCCATGAGGTTATCGGCCACCTATATAGTGCCGGTCGGCACTATATACTGCCGGTCGTCACAAAATTCCTGCAGAGGACAGTTTGACAGCAACAACAGACAGACAGTGCATGACATGGAGTTTTTGAGCAAATATAAGCATGGCCAATGCCCCCTATCATGTATGGGACTCAAGGAAGCATGACCCTTGGTTCTTGAGCTATCAATTATGCATCTTGATGCATGATAACCCAAGGAACCAAGATTGCATTTCAATATAAAAATGCATGCAACATACAAAATGAAAACTAAGTCCCTATCATGTCAAGATCAAGGGCCCTAGTGACATGAGAATTGAGGTGTGTTTTTGTCACTTGAAGTACAAACACTCCTCATTTCTCACACTTGGTTTGACACCCCCAAACCAAGTAATGCAATGCATGTTATACAAACATGGCTCAAATGGTGCAATGTGAGATGAAATGCAAAACATGCCAAATGTAATGCAACATATTGTGACAAGTATACAATACTAGGTATGCAAGATACAAAGTGTGATGCAAATATGGGCACTTAAGGCAATAGGATTGTCATATGTCAAGATTACATTGACCAAACATGCAACAAGCGTCAAATAAATGTGCATTGGTGGACTTAATCACAATAGGGCAGACCTCAAACCTCCCCAAAACAGTGGCAAAATGCGCCCAAAATGGTAGATCAACACTCATGCAAGCATGCAAACAAATGGGCCTAAAACCAAGGCATAAACAAAGGGGTATTCCACCACCACCCACATGACCACTCATGGCACATATTAGACATATGAAAAACAGAGTTCTAGCATAAAAACATACACCCAAATCCCTTGATATGGCAACCCCAAAATGCTTCGAACATACAAGCATACATAAGGCCTATTCCTAGGCATAAAAGGGCACACCCTAAAAGCATGAAGTAAGCCACATATGCAAACATACAAACATGATTTATGGACTGAAATAGGATCCCAAATGAGGCCAAACCAAGAGAATGACCTAAACTAAGCATGTTAGAGGCCGACACAACCAAGGCTTACAAGCCAAAACACAAAGCAACTATACTAATCATGCCAAACATGACGAAATCAGTGGCCAACAGACCTAACACATGGCAAAATGATGCTAATATCTTCATGAAGTGAGGCTCATACATGCAAGAAACATGGCCTAAACTCACGGCTCATTTCTAGGCAAACTAGAGCATTACAAAGCAAGTATAAGAAGCATGCTAAGGACCACAAAACCAACCAAAAATAGAGATGATATATGATCCAAAACACCCAAATAATCTCTAAAATGAAGGCATATAAGGCTAAAAATGCATGCTATTATGTGAGCCAAAGTAAAGACCAAAGAGGGATAAAGGGGAGGGGGGTGTCCCCCCCCTATATACGACTCCAAAATACCTCCCTCACCACTGAAAACCCACTAGTTTTCAGTGGTGAGAAGACCAAAAACACCAAGTTAAACAAGGTTTCAAGAAAAGGGGCCAAAATAGCAAAAACAAAGCTTAAGAAGGTGAGTTTGTGCTCAAACCCCCAAGTGACCTTAATGAAGGTTCTAAAGCAAGAAAATATAAGACTTTTTTATGTTGAGCACAAAGCTCAAAACACAAAGCAAGATAGGTAAAAACTTGTTGCAAAAATGGGGAATCTAAAGTAAGTTGCTCACCCTTGAAGAACCCTTGAAGAACAGGTGGTGCAGCCCTCTTCTAATGATCAAAACCAGTCCAAAATCACAACAAACAACCTTCCAAGTCCCTCAATCTCGGAGCTAGGTGTAATAGTGTGTGTAATGGTGCAAAAGTAAGGTAAAACACACTATTTAGGCCAAGAAACACACACAAAGGATGAGGGAAAGGAAGATATAGATATAGATAGATATATAAGCTCTGGTTTTTGTGTTGGAAAATGGCTAACCCCTCAGCCAAGAAGACAAGGCCTCTTCTTATAGAGGAGGCAATCTTGTAAGCTTAGCAACTAAGCAAACAAGAGGCACATCCCTCCATACACGTGTATGGAGGGGAAACAAGTGCTATACAGCTGCTTCAAAATATCTCAAAATCAACCGCATAGTAACCGGCCAGCAAAGAATGTCATTTTGACAAAATTGACTGCCGACCGGCACAAAAGAGTGCAGACCGGCACAATATAGTGCCGATGGCAACACCAACCAGCCGGTGGCCTCTAGCCACTGCCGGTGGTGTGTGGGGATGCCTCAAAAGGCATTCCTTGCCCCTCCAAGGCAAAACACAAGTGTTTGGTGCAAAACCAGACACAAAACGGTCAAGTTCGGAGGTCCTGAGGCAAGGCGCATAGCCGAGAACTCCGAAAAGTCCAAACGAACACGAACATGGATAATCACCGAGTGTTCAAGCAGTGACGTCCAAGTCTTGAGGACGGTCAAAAATGGGGTGTCTACAGTTGCCCCTCTTTGACAGAACTCGGAAGTCATAACAATGAAAGAGTGAATGTCTAAGCCCAGAAACGACCCATTTTTGACAAGGCCGAAGACTTGGACAAACATGCAAGACAAACAAGGTATGCGCCCAAAGGCAAGGGCAAAATGCAAGACAATGCAAGAAGCCGAGCATAACTTATGATCATGCAAAGAAAGCTGTAATGAAGCACACATGCAACGGTTGTAAGCTAGCATACACCAGACCACACTACAATGCAGAAAGGATGTAAGAGAATTATGCAATTCTCAAAACGTCTCACTCGGAGGATACAATACCTGTGCGGCTCGTCCGGTTGCACCGGCCTCAAATGAGCCGTACATACAATATCGTGCCTGCAAAGAAAGCAAACTTAACAGGTACAATGTTGTTAGCAATATGCATGACAATGCGTAAAAGTCTTGTGACGTGATTTATGCATGCAATGTGTATAGCAAGATAGTAGGATTGAACACATGTGAGTAAAGCAATGCACGTATGCACGCAATGTGTAAGGAAAGAGAACTCGAACACATGTGAGTAAAGCAATGCACACATGCACGCAATGTGTATATAAAGGAACTTGAACACATATCAGTAAAGCAATGCACACATGCACGCAATGTGTATAAAAAGGAACTTGAACACATATCAGTAAAACAAAGCACGTATACAATGCAATGTGTATAAGAGGGAACTTGAACACATATCAGTAAAGCAAAGCACGTATACAATGCAATGTGTATAAAAAGGAACTTGAACACATATCAGTAAAACAAAGCACGTATACAATGCAATGTGTATAAGAGGGAACTTGAACACATATCAGTAAAGCAAAGCACGTATACAATGCAATGTGTATAAAAAGGAACTTGAACACATATCAGTAAAGCAAAGCACGCATACAATGCAATGTGTATAAGAGGGAACTTGAACACATATCAGTAAAGCAAAGCACGCATACAATGCAATGTGTATAAGAGGGAACTTGAACACATATCAGTAAAGCAAAGCACGCATACAATGCAATGTGTATAAAAAGGAACTTGAACACATATCAGTAAAGCAAAGCACGCATATAATGCAATGTGTATAAAGGGGAACTTGAAACTGATCATGGTAAACATGATGCTGGAATGCAACGTACTGCAACTCAGTATGATTGAAATGATTTAGAGAATTCACAAGATGTAAAAGGATACGGGAAGGATCGTCCTTCGCATGTATCGAGCATCGCTCACAAAAGTCATGGCCTGAGGTCAACTCGAAAGTCCACTTTCATTCTGACAGTGCATTTTCTTGTATTGCCTTGAATGATGAAGGTGCCAAACCACACAATTGACCCGAACAAGGGCGCGAAAGCTACAATGACCGCGAGGGGAGATTACTGGTATCCATTCCGGTATCTTGCTACCCTGTTATTCTTCTGCTTTACTTTCCTTTTTACTGGGAGTTTAAGCACGTAATCGCCTCGGCAGGTTTTATTTCTCAAAACGTGTGTTTTTTGCAAAACATATGATGGAAATGAAACAAATTGTTGTTCAAAAGGTGTTACATTTGTGTTCTATGCATCGCATCGTAAGGCATCACACAATAATGTGATGAAATTGAAGCTGCGTTTTGAAAACAAAGCATCGCATCGTAATAATCGTAGTAAACCAATTACAACTCGATAAGCAAAATAGGGGACTCAAAGAACTAGCCAAATGCGAGTACACCTTGATAAACATTACAAAGACTTAAAGAGAGTGAAATACAACTCGATAAGCAAATATGCAACAACTCGATAAGCAAATGGGCGCGCCCTCATAAGAATTGATCACTGGAGGGTATTGGAAGTGGTGGGATTTTCCAAATTCCTAGCATAAACAGCTCAGAGGACAAGGGAGAGAACCACCGGCCCAGCAAAAAGGCTACCGACCTTGAGGAATGGCCATCGGCCGAAAGGGTGATCCATCGGCCAAAACAGATGGCCGGTCGGCACTAAAATGTTAGCACTAGCAGAATGTTGACATCTGTCCTTCACTCAACCTTATCTTCTTCAAAAGGGTCTCAACTTCGTGGTTCTCTTCATTTCCACACTATTTGCTCCAAATGGAAGAATTTCTTGCCCAAAATCTCGCAACCTGGATTAACAACTTGGATGGCTCGGAAAAGCTGAATTTCTGGGCTTTCGGCATAAACGCACTATTCACTTTGCGCCATACCCCGCTGCATTCTCCATTCCTCCATGTCGCGGCAAGGTTTTGGAACCTGGTAACACATGTCTTTAGCTTTAGCGGGCAAGAGGTGTGTCCCACTTTTGAAGATTTCCAAGCTCTAATGGAATCTGGGCGCAACGAGGAGATCCTGCCCCAACTTCGTTTTGGCCATGCTCAAGCCTTAGGACAAATGTGTGGGCTCTCAATGCCCGATGCTCGTTCTTTGATTTGTGACGGGACATTAGATGTTCCGAGCTTGGTTTGTCGTTTTTCTGAGACTAGTGATCGCGGCGACCATCACTGGCAAGGCTTTCGACGACACGCCCTCTGCCTATGCATGCTATCTCATTTTCTGTTCATCTCTGGTTCCAGAGGGCCTAGTGTCCGGTTGATTGGGGTTGCCCAAGGCTTGATGGAGGGCAAAAGCTGCATCGCCATGATCCTGGCTGAGACATTGCTGGGCTTAGACGCCTTTTATCGTCGAGAGACGATCAGATTAGCAGGGAGTCCACTATTACTGCAGGTAATGTTTCCCACCCAATCTCACATTTATGTTTGCTCACATCACTCAGCCCTCAGGCTCGGTTTTTCTCACAAAAGCCCTTTTCTCACTTTTCCTTTCATCATACATCTCTCTATTCTTTATTTTCTCATTTTTCAACCCTCCCCAGGTGTGGTTAATGGAGAAACTGAAGGTTGTGGACTCTTGCCCATCATATTCAGCTCGTGGCTACTTCTTCAGATAACGCCTAGTTGACGCCCTTGATGAGGGTTGGTGGTTTGAATGGATGTGCAGTTTGTCCGCAGACCGCATTGCTTGGCAGTGCCCTTGGCTCAATCTCCCAATGATGAGTTATAGCATGACCCATCAACCCGGGATCCAATTGATTGGCTTGACTCACTGTGTCTTCTACTTCCCATTCCGTATCCTGCGCCAGTTTGGTCATAATCAGACTTGTCCGCTGGAAGGGATAGAGTACCCAGTTACATTCCCAATGCGAGGCGACACCGTCTGCAGATGCCACAAAGATGGAGGACGAGAGAACTCCTGGCCCCCGCTCCCGCTTTCAGTTGCACTTTGTCTGATGAGTGCTTGGATTGGCTTAATGAAGAGGCGCAGGAGGGGCCCACTTTAGCATCAGAGGCTTCGACCAGCTCTAGGAGGGGGCGCAGTGACATTTGACTTGACCATGCCCCTGATTTATTGCTTTATTAGTACTTTCAAGTTTTCTTTATGAATGTAATAAAAAGCAACTTCGATTGTAAGCAAGAGCAAGAGAACTCTATTTGAAATCAATGAAATTGAAGGTTGTGGTACTGAAAATTTTCCGCTTTGGTCCAGAAATGGTCTTAGTTGTAAAAAGATTTATTTGAACAAAGTCACCTTTATTAAAACTTTTCAAAACTATTTTCAATATGGATCAGAACTGGACACGCCTGAGATCTGTCACTGAGATGCACAAACCCGGATCCTAGCAACTGGAAAGTTGCCCCTTGTTTGAATGGTACCACGGCACTGTACGGCAACGGAAAGTTGCCCCTAGTCTGAATAGCACTGTACCGGAGACTGCGCTAAATACTGATGGGCAAAGATGACCAAGATGATCAAATGGACAAAGTTGATCGGGGAAAAGTTTATGGCTGAACTTTGGGATGAAGCTGCCTACGTATCCCAATGACGGGAATCAAGCCTTACGTAGTTCAGGCTTGGGTTCACTCGAGTATTTTCACTCTCCTTTTGCGCTCTAACTTTTGCCAAGGCCGCCCTTTACGGGTTTTGAACCTTGCAAGCTCAGTTTTTATACTTTCTATTTTTTTATGCTCTGAATTTTGCCTAGGTCGCCCTTTCAGGTTTTCAGCCTAGCGAGCCTCTCAGGGGTAATATTTCTTCAACTTGTCCATGTTGATCAGTTGGGAGAACTCTAGGCCATCTAGGTCCATCAGAACCACAGCTCCACCTGACCACCCGTCCAATTAGGTTTGAACTTGCCCCTTGGGTCGTGGATGGGAGCTCGGTTGTCTTTGAGTACCAAATCTCCTTCCTTCAAATTCCTAGACTTAACTTTCTTGTTAAAAGCCCGGGCGATTCTACGTTGATATCCTTGGACTTGGTACAGTGCTTTTAATCTCCTTTCATCAAAGAGCATGAGTTCCTCGACCGCTTCACGCTAATCTGCCTCGGCTCTCTGACACTCAGCCAATACTCGTAGAGACGGGACCTCAATCTCTATAGGTAGAACGGCCTCCATCCCATATACCAAGGAATACGGAGTCGCCCCGGTAGAAGTTCTAATTGAAGTTCGGTAGCCCCACAGGGCAAACGAAAACTTATCCGCCACCGATAGGTTTCCACCATCTTCTGCAGTATGTGTTTGATGTTTTTGTTGGCGGCCTCAACTGCTCCGTTGGTCTGCGGCCGATACGTGGACGACTTATGAAAAGCCACATTGTACTTCCCCAACAAATCAATCACCTCCTCCTTGAAGTGAGAACCGTTGTCCGAAATGATCTCATTCGGGACTCCATAACGGCAGATAATGTTGTTTCTGATAACCTTTGCGACTTGCGAAGCCTTCAACACGGCATAAGATTGGGCTTCGACCCACTTCGTAAAGTAATCTATTGCTACCAAGATATACTCATGCCCATTCGACCCCTTCGGAGTAACAGCTCCAATCACATCGATTCCCCAAACTGAGAACGGCCATGGCGATGTCATGTTGTATAACTTTGATGGTGGGATGTTCATGCGGTTCGCATGGATCTGGCACTTGTGGCATCGCCGAACAAAGCCGATACAATCTTCCTCCATGGTAGACCAGTAGTAGCCCTGTCTGAGGATCTTCCGTGCCAGCATCACCCCATTCATATGTGCCCCACATTCTCCTCCATGGATGGCCTCTATTAGGCGCTTCGACACTTCGGCTTCCACACACAGCTTGTGCATTCCCAGATGACCTCTTTTGTACAACTTACCCCGAGATGATAAATGAATGTACTATTCTTCGATTGCCCTTTTGTCTTTGGCATTAGCCCGTGGTAGATATGCCTTCTTATCCAAGAAGTTCCATATATCGTGATACCAAGGGTTGTTATCCTGCACTTCATCTATGGCAGAGATTGACTCGTAGGCAGGTGCAAATTTCTGGTCAATAATGACTGGATGCATCCGGACCCCAGATGGGATGTCTATCATAGAAGATAGAGTTGCTAGTGAATCTGCAAACCTGTTGTTCTCTCTTACTAGGTGAGTGAAATTTAGCTTTTCAAACCGAGGAATTAACAAATCCAAGGTCTGGTGGTAAATTATCATCTTTTCCTCCTTGACTTTCCAGTCTCCTTTCGCTTGAGACACAACTAGGTTCGAATCCCCAATGACGTCCAATCGCCTTGCCCCTAGTTCTAGGGCAACTTCTAGACCGGCAATACATGCCTCATACTCTGCCTCATTGTTTGAGACTTTGAATCGAAGCTTGAATGCTAAAGGGATACGGGAATCGTCAGGCGCTATCAGCAACACCCCTATCCCATATCCGTATTGGTTTGACGCTCCGTCAAAGTACATCTTCCAAGTTTCATCTTCGATGTGCAGGATGGCTTCATCTGGGAACAGGTACTCAACTGCTTCATCCCCTTCAACCGGGTGGTCGACAAGGAACTCTGCTACCGCTCTTCCTTTTACCGATTTGCGCGTCACATACTTGAGATCAAATTCGGAGAGCAACAGCAGCCAACGAGCTAGCCTACCCGTAAGTGCTGGTTTCTCGAAAAGATATTTGATGGGATCAAGTCATGAAATCAACATTACAGAGTGAGCTAACAGGTAGTGCCGCAGCTTCCTAGTAGCCCATACCAAGGCCAAACAAGCCTTCTCCAGCGGAGTGTAGCGGGTCTCGTAATCCAGCATCTTCTTGCTCAGATAGTAGATGGCCCTTTCCACTTTATCTTCCGACTCTTGTGCGAGCATACAGCCCATTGTAGTCTCGGTTACTGACAGATACAATATCAACGGCTTCCCTGGCTTTGGTGGTGACAACACGAGCGGATTCTGTAGATACTCTTTAATCTGTTCAAATGCAGCTTGGCATCGGCCGTCCCAATGGAACTTCTTTCCTTTCTTCAGAAGATCAAAAAGTGGTTCACAAGTTAAGGTTAGTTTTGAGATAAACCGCCTTATGAATTGCACTTTACCCAGAAAGCCTCGCACCTCCTTTTCAGTCATTGGTGGTGGCATTTCTAAGATGGCCTTGATTTTGGAAGGATCGACTTCGATGCCCCTTTGTGTAATCAGAAATCCAAGCATTTTTCCCACTGTAACACCAAATGTGCATTTTTGAGGATTCAACCGCAGCCTAAATTCCCTGGTCCTTTGGAAGAACTTTTGCAAGGCGGTGTAATGGCCCTCTCTTTTTTTGGACTTGACAATCATGTCGTCCACGTACACCTCAACCTCTTTATGGATCATGTCATGTAATATTGTGGTTGCAGCCCGTTGATATGTAGCCCCAACGTTCTTCAACCCAAATGGCATCACTCTGTAGCAATATGTACCCCACGGGTTGGTAAAAGCAGTCTTCTCCCGGTCTTCGGGTGCCATTACTATCTGATTATAGCCTAAAAAGCCATCCATGAACGAGAGCAAAGCATGCCCCGCTGTGAAATCTACCAACTCGTCGATATGCGGCAAGGGAAAGTCATCCTTCGGACTGGCCCTGTTCAAATCCACAATCCACACATACCGAATTCGCCATCCTTCTTGACCTTTGGAACAATGTTGGCCAACCAAGTCGGTATTCGGATACCAGCGAAGCTGCGTCAATACGCTTAGTGACCTCTTCCTTGATCTTAATGGCCCAATCAGGCGGATCCCGAGTTTACGTTTGTGGTCGTGCCTCGGGGTCAAGAGGATCCGGTCTTTGTACAATCTCGGGATCGATTCGGGCATGTCTTCGTAGGACCACGCGAAAACATCTTTGAAATCTTTTAATAAAGCGACTAAGCGCTCGCGTTCCTCCGAAGACAACGTGGACCCGATCTGGACCAGCCGCAGGTCCTTCTCAGTACCAATGTTCACGGTCGTGATTTCATCCATTAAGGGTTTAACAAACCTCTCCTGCTCTTGTTCAATTAGTCGTTGCAAAACCGGAGGAATTTCGTCCTCGTCGTTTTCATCAAAATTTTGAAAGTCTTGATTTAAGCAATAAACCAGAGGCGCAGAAAAGTACTCGGAAACCACAGTCACCTCATTCTCATTATGTTCTTTCAAACCGTCCAATTCTTACATTACAGACTCAAAGAAAAAAAAAAACGACACGGACAAAGGCGTGGCATCCGGGTTATCACCCCAAGAATACCGAACTCAGACTCAGGCAAGGAACTGATTCGACTCACAAGACTCGGTGGAATCGATTCGGCTCACTACCTAACCCGTCTTTGCTTGACAAAAATCCCTCCTCATCTTGCCGGTGAGGGAGGGTGCGATGGATGCATCCAAAATAGGCGATGGTAGGCCCAATTGCGTTTCATCTCCGATCATGGACACCAAGGAGTTATCCCCCAAGCACAACTGGTCGATCGAAGGATCTGAAAGTAGACATGCCAATGCTACCCCCATTTCAAACTCTGTGTCCGCAGACTCTAACTCTTTGCTATGCTCATCCTCAACTGTTGGGTCTGTCTGCTCTTCAGCAACATCATCCCCTAGTAACTGCAGGTCAAATAAAATTTTGAACCCTGGCACGTGCTTCTTCTCTACGTTCCACCACGGCTCCGGGAAGCCACAGAATGGAAAATCTTCCCCCTCCCGGATGAAGCGTCCGTTTAGGGTACCCTGGATGGGCCGGTGCATCAATTCAAAAGGTTTCCCCATCTGTTTTGCTTTAGCTCTTCCAGCTATCTCCTATCCTTTCCTTACCCAATCTTCCTTGGTGGGCAGATAACCCAAGCCGAAGGTGTGAGGGTTGTGCGGCACTTCGGCCAATATTGCGATGCCCTTACGGCCACTCTTTCCTAATCCCATCCCAGGGATGTATTGGAGCTTGTTCATGAGATACCTTTGCTTGGCGACATATATCCCTTCATTAGCGACCATGATATTACATGCGACCTGAGCCTCGGCCAAGGTAAAACCCGATATGAACACATCTTCCATGCCATGCTCGATTTCTAGAACAGGTGTGGATACTTCTGGTGGTGGGTGGATTGATGAATTCCCAAAGACGATGGCTACCCCCTTCCCGTAGGGGTATTTCACCATTTGATGCAAAGTAGATGATACTGCCTTCACTTGATGCAGCCACGGCCGCCCCAAAAGCAAATTAAAAGTTGCGGGAACTTCTAGGACATGGAAATCTATCTCGTGTCGTCCCGGCCCGACCTTTGTCTGAACTTTAACTGTCCCCATTACTTCTCTACTTGTATTGTCGTACGCCCGGATGACCTGAGCTGTTGGTACGAAATCTGCGGTTTTCAAGCCAATCGCATATGCGGTCCTGGCTGGGCAGACATTGATGGCAGACCCGGTATCGACAAGTACCACTGGTATCCACTTATCTCTACATTCCACAGAAATGTAGAGGGGTTTGTTGTGATTTACGCCCTCAGGCGGAAGTTCTTTATCCGAAAAGGTCAATGCCGGGGAACCTCCTCCCGGGAAGACCAGTCCAACCAGCTGCTCTGGTGTAGTCTCTATGGAGAGTTTGGCCTTATCCATGGCTGTCAAAACAGCCTGCCTGTGTACTCGCGAGGCCATGAGCAGTTCCCAAATGGAGATGTCTGCTTGTATCTTTTTCAGCTATTTGAGTACAACTTCCTCTTCAAGCTGCTTCTCCTTTTGCTTCTCAGCCTCTCTGTCTTTCCCCGAGGCCTCTGGTTGGTCTAAGTTTGGGGGTTTGAAATACCTCCCACTCCGTGTCATGTGGTCAACCTCTCCAATGTACCAGGTGTTATCGGGTTGGTTATTCCCCCAATCTTCATCCGTGTGGGCAAGACATAAGTCCTCATCTTCTCACCACATTCCATCAGCGGCCGACAGACACCTGTCCGACTCTGGTATGGTTGTTCTTGTGCTCGCAGCACCTTCCATCCACATGCCCGCAGCATTCTCGGTTCCTGTGCACACAGGAGTTTCAACTCCCACATGGGCCTTTGCTTTCCTGATTCTCTCGGCATCTTCAAAACTTGCTTGTTCTGACATGACTGACTGTTTAATCATCTCCGTACTCAAAATGTTCCAATCTCGGGCGAAATTCTTGACACCGGCGCCCCCTGGCGATGTGTTCTGCTCTTCGACCCTTCCGGCCGTCACTGATATTCTCATTCCTGCTGACTCTGCTCTGCCTGAAATTCTCCTACCACATCGGGCTGATCGTCCAACCACCTGATAACTTTCGCTGAATTCTCATAATCGAACCACGCAACTGCCGCGTCCTCTAGGTATTGGTCACTGTAAAATTGGAGATCAGCCAGGTCCTCCCCTACAGCTGTTACATCATCTGTTCCCTGTCCCAGACTATCTCCTTGGATCACACACAACTCTCCCCCTGTTGGCAATTCTACTCCAGGCCCATCTTGGCCTTTTAATAAAATATAGTCACCCGGACTATATATCTTCTCAACATGATCCCCAGATTCCACGGGCTCTGGCTCGACCAATTGTTTTTCCTTTGGCATTTCCTCTTTTCTGTTCTCGGTGGTCACCACTGTTGGCTTGGGTTGGGTCACGGAGATGTCCGTCATGCACAAGTCGGTGCAATTGGGAAGAAACACCTCCGGTTTAGGCAGGTGGGTAGGTGTGATATAGATACTAGGGTCGTAGGACACGGCCCCGGTATGGATGAAATTAAGTCTTTTGGGCGGTGGAGCTTGGTTATGTGTGGGGAGGGGGTTTGTAGTAACATTGGGCTTCTCGGGAGGCAAAATCACCCCGTTATCGATGAGATCTTGAATTTCATGGCGTAACCGATAGCACTGGTCGGTGTCGTGACCGTGCTGCTGGTGAAACGCACAATACTTGGCCGGGTTATGGGTAGGAGGGAGTTTTTCTGGTAGGGGCCGCGGCTCCAGGGGCTTCAGGTGCCCTTTTTTGATCAAAACCCCCAGAGCTTTGGATAGGGGCATATATAATGGGGCGAAGGTTCTGGTGTTTCTGGATGGGTATTTGGTTGTTTGCGGGTTGCTTCCAGACGCGCCGGAGAATGGTGCAGCTGCCGTATTTCTTAAAGGGGGGTTGGTGGTGACCATGCTTACTTCAGTGGCTCTCATGGTAGTAGTGCCACTCGGGCCTGCATTGCTACCACGATTGAAAGTTTGTCGGGGTTGCTCCTGGTCATTATCAATCAAGCCTTGCTTCAAGGCATCTTCAATCTGCACCCCCATTTCATGTAGGTCAGAAAAGGTAGGAAAGGGGAGTACTATCATCTTTTGCATCAATTTCGGTTGAAGATTGCGCACAATCATCCGAATCTGGTCTTTGTCCGTAGGCCTCAAGGTCATCATTGAAGCCTTGGCCCTCCACCTGGTTACAAACTCTGAAAAACTCTCCTTAGGCTCTTGCCTAGTCGTCTCGAGATCACGGGTCGTAATCTCAATCTGTGTATTATACGAATACTGTGCGATGAAGGCCTCGGCCATTTAGTCCCAATTCCTCTTGACGTCATCCTCTAGCTTGGCATACCATATGGCTGCCACACCCGACAGGGTCCGGCCAAACAAAGACAACTTCTGAAGCCTACTGAGGCCCATCGGTCTTAGAACATCTGAAAACAGTCTCAAGTGTACCATGGCGCCCCCGAACCCATCAAATCGATCAATATGAGGCATTTTGAATCTGTCGGGCAGCGTCACAGCTGCGTCGGTGTAACCATCTTCAATGTCGGGGATAGTCTTGACCCCTTGGGATCTCTTGAACAACTTTTCAAGCTTGCTCAACTTTAGTGCGGTGGGATCAGTCTCGAACTCAAAGGGAGAGTCCGGTAGGTTGGTGGGTGTTTTTGATAGCTGAGGTTGGATCTGAGGTAGGATCGGAGGTGGGGGTGGTCCTGTGGGAAGTTCCGTATCAGTCTGAACATTGGCTGTCTCCCCGACATTAGGAACTCCTGGTGAGGGAGGAGCTTGATGCGAAGCGGATGCTCCGGTTCTTTGCTCTAGCACAGCAATTGTCTCTGCTGTTCCCTCATGGCTGTGGCTGTTACTGCGTCTACTTTGACGGACGGCATCTTGCTGCATTGCTTTCATGCTTTCTTGGAGGTGGCGCACCATCTCCTCCAAACTAGTCATGTTATCCTGCTCTGGTTGAGTTACTGGTATATATTCTCTCTCTGTTGGTGACACAAAATCTTGATCCCTACTGAACACAGGTGGGGTAGATAAATCCCTCTGAACTGACTGTTGTACTGATGTCCCCTGCCTGACTGACCTCCGTCTAGTAACCGGGGGTAGTGAGTAGTACACTGGTTGTCCGTCTATCAGATCCTCAGATCGAAGGAGTCGACGTCCTCTAATCCAGGGTGCTTGGGGGATATGTATCGGGTCAGAAGCAATTGTGCTCAACTACCTAATAAAAAGATAAATAAAGCGTATAAATAAATAAAAAAAATCGGACAGCATAACGGCATAAAACAACACACGGTTGGATAACATGCTGAACTCGATACACTGTTCCTCAAATATTGATCATTGTTTCTAAATCATTGCCCCCAAGTCTGAATCTTTGTACCCACAGATAACTGATTTCCCAAAACACTGTTACTGGTGCCCTCAGGCCGGATACCCAATCTTGAAAACTGACATGTGTGTTCCTGTAGAGATACACTCTGAAAGCACATAGGAGATAAATGAGAGCCAATACACCCCTATGTTGGGGTAGGGTTTCCCTGTCCTATTTTGTCAGGAGCTAGGGTTTCACTACGCACGCAGCGGCTCCAAACAACCTACATCGGGTAAGCAACCTGTCCTAGTTTGGAATGGTCACTATGGATCCGAATATGCACTAGGTCGAATGGTCAAAGAGGGTGCCCTGGTAAAACCGGGGTTTGTGTTCCCATACTGGCAGAGCCCGTAACCGGTCAGCCTTATGGACATGCCTTGATAAGACAAGCCTCCGGCAAACCGCTCAGGAATAGCAGATGACCAACACGGTGTCCTAGGCGCACCAATGCACATGCAATGCAAAGAAACACATAAGTGTAGTCAAAACAGGATATCACGAGTTCGAGTCAAGCTCTCTAAAATTCCCCAGCAGAGTCGCCAGAAACTGTAGACGTCCCCGAACGCATCCGGGAGGGTTAAGTCCCGTTCCGTTCATTTGAGTTTACTACAGTTCGGACTCGATTGTCACGGTTCTACATCTGAACCAAAGAGTCCAAATCCGCTTTGAGAAATCGTGAAAACAGATTTTTGAAAAGTAGTGCCAAACATGGATCGCTTTGCGGATTCTGAGTCGCCACCTAAATATTTAAAATGGGAAATTTAGGAAACCCTGACTCGGTGCTGAAGGCCACGTGTCCGTCATCACCAAAGTGGTTTTGGCTCGAGAGCTTGGGTACGATCGGGGAAGGTCAACTATGAGCACCCCCTTTCGCCCGGTCCGAAGACCGGCCTCTACTAATCGTGATATCCGATTTTGAAAACATTACATGCTCTTATTCCAATTATTAGCCTAGAATTACTATGTTATGCGCACAGCAAACAAGTATAGACTAGATTGCCTAATTTGGAAATAATCATTGCATATCCGTTAGTTTTGAAAATGCTTTGGAGTTTGCTACTCGCAAGTAGGCTAAAACACAGATTTCAATGAGTTTTCCAACTCAAGCAACCCAACCTCCACCCACAGGCATTCAAACAGTTTATCTCACATAAGCACTTAGTCCGCATGGTAAGCATACTGTTATGGCAACATTCACACGCATGTGGTATGCTAAAGCATAAATACTTACATCGTACTCCGTGCCAAAACAATAAACTAGTTAGCAATCATGCATGACCTAGTTCATGTTGAGTGGCTAATGCAACACATGGAAAGATGTAATCTAGAGTAGGCTCGGCTATCCCTAAAGATGGCATGTGAAATGCACTTTACTCGATGCACGTATTCAATTTGGAATTGAAAATACAATGCGGTTTGTATGATGTACCGAGCCCCGTGCATGTCAACAAATGCATGGATGCGCGCATGCATTGCATAAGGTATGCTAATTTTAAATATGCCCTAATCTACCATCACAAGCAGGTAAATAAAAGGAAAGAAAGAAATGGGAGTTGGAAGACATACACACACTCACGCACACTTATTACAAATATGCCCTCACTCGGAGGGACCAAAAGAATATACAGTCCGAAAATAATACAGTCCAAATACATAATGAATTATTACAGAATTTCTAATTATCAAATTAAATTTAATGTAACAAGAAAGGGGCCTCAGCCCTGCCTCGGGATGCGCGAATGATGCATGCTCGAATCCGACTTGCCCGGAAACCCGCGCCATGGCACTGCTGCCTCTGTTTTTACTGCCCTGTCTCTCCAAAAATTGCCTAAGTCCCAGAATGCCTTCCTTTCATGCTGCTGCATACCACCGGCTGGAGGAAATGTTCACCGGCTCTCCAAAGTAGTCACCGGCTGTCCATGAGGTTATCGGCCACCTATATAGTGCCGGTCGGCACTATATACTGCCGGTCGGCACAAAATTCCTGCAGAGGACAGTTTGACAGCAACAGCAGACAGACAGTGCATGACATGGAGTTTTTGAGCAAATATAAGCATGGCCAATGCCCCCTATCATGTATGGGACTCAAGGAAGCATGACCCTTGGTTCTTGAGCCATCAATTATGCATCTTGATGCATGATAACCCAAGGAACCAAGATTGCATTTCAATACAAAAATGCATGCAACATACAAAATGAAAACTAAGTCCCTATCATGTCAAGATCAAGGGCCCTAGTGACATGAGAATTGAGGTGTGTTTTTGTCACTTGAAGTACAAACACCCCTCATTTCTCACACTTGGTTTGACACCCCCAAACCAAGTAATGCAATGCATGTTATACAAACATGGCTCAAATGGTGCAATGTGAGATGAAATGCAAAACATGCCAAATGTAATGCAACATATTGTGACAAGTATACAATACTAGGTATGCAAGATACAAAGTGTGATGCAAATATGGGCACTTAAGGCAATAGGATTGTCATATGTCAAGATTACATTGACCAAACATGCAACAAGCATCAAATAAATGTGCATTGGTGGACTTAATCACAATAGGGCAGACCTCAAACCTCCCCAAAATAGTGGCAAAATGCGCCCAAAATGGTAGATCAACACTCATGCAAGCATGCAAACAAATGGGCCTAAACCAAGGCATAAACAAAGGGGTATTCCACCACCACCCACATGACCACTCATGGCACATATTAGACATATGAAAAACAGAGTTCTAGCATAAAAACATACACCCATTCCCGGGCCACTTTTTCTGACTTTCCACCACACCATTGTGTTGTACACACCTGAGAGGCCACCAATATGGGTAGGCCGACCAGTAATTCTTCCTGACCCTTTTGAACCCCTCTAAAAAGTTGGTTTTTCTCTCTCCTGAACCACTTTTTCTGGTTTTTCTCTACACAGCTGTATTGCACTCATCTGGGAGGCCACCTTTTTGGGGTGGCCGGCCAGTAATTTTTCTTGACCCCTTTGACCCCTGGTCGGCCGACCAGGGGGGATGACCGGCTGGCCACCTGGACCTCTTGCACCTGGTCGGCCAGGTTTCTCTCTTTAGGTGCATTCCAACTATGCCAGCTATTTTGCACCAGATCCACTGCCCGAGGGTTTGTCATTGTTTTTGGTCCATTTTAGGTGGTTTTGACCCCCTTTGCTTGGTTTCAAGCTGGTTTGGCCCCTTTGGTCAAGCTTCTTGAGGAAGCTTGACCCTTTTGGGTTAGCTTCTTCAAGAAGCTTGACCCCTTTAGTCAAGCTTCCTTTAGAATCCTTGAACCCCCCCTCTTTAGCTTCTCTAAGAAGCCTCACCCTTCTCCCTCTATAAAACCAACCCTTGAGCTCCATTTGCAAGGGTTAGAAAAAAACCAGCTGGAGCATTTGCATACAATCCTCCATATCTCTCTCATCCAAGCCTCAAAACACCTTTGTCCTTGCACCATTTACACACCAACCCATAGCACAACACCTCCATCATCCATTCCAGCACCTTGGAGGCCATTTGCAAAGGTTGAAAGCTCAGAATCTTGGATCAAAAGCTGATGGAAAGCTACTCTTCAAGGATAAGTCTCTATTTCCCTTTTCTTTTCCTTTTCTTGCTTCATCTATAGGCCATACTTGCAAGCATTTCTGGACTTTTTCATAAACTAAAAAGTGTCATATTTTGAGCTCCTCTTAAAGATTGTATAAGGACACTTTTCTGTTTGAGGCCTCCTACACCCTTGCATGCTTTACCCCTCTTTGTAGGCCTTTTTTTGCATCATATCTTAGACCTACTTGTGAGCATATTCGAGATTTTCCATAAACTGTAAAGTGTCATATTTTGAGCTCCTCTTCAACTTTTTTTTAAGGGTTCCTTGCTGTTTGAAGTCATTTACTGCCCTGTTTGTTCAATCTCTCTTTTAGGGCATTAGCCTTATTTGTGAACATTTTTGGACCTCGACCTAAACTAAAAAAAGTCTTTTTTTGACATATTCTTAAAGTTTGGTTAAGGTTCCATTTCTTTTTGGGGTCATCTTCCCCATATGCATGCTTCATCTCTTCATGAATAGGGCTTTGCATTAGAGCACTTGCATTAGAGCACTTGCATTGGCCATGGTTTGGCCTCTTAGCCACTGAAATCCAGTGGATTTTTAGTGGTTTAGATGCATTTTTTGAGGGCCAAAATTAGAGGGAGGTGACCCCCCTCTCTCCTTGTCTTGTTTGGTGGTCTTTTGCGCCTTCCAAAGGGACTCTATTTTGCATGCATCGAAGTCATGTTTCAGGCCTTATTCTGTGAGTTTTGGGGTCTTCTTTGGCTCTGTCCAAGGCCCTTTTGGCCAGATTTTATGTCTACAATGCATGTGTAGAGCAATCCCATCCAAGGCCTTTCAAAGGGGCCTTTCTTTTGATGTTTCCTAGACCCATTTTAGGGCCAATTTGGTGAGTTTTAGGGCTGTTAGAGTTCATTTCCAGAGGTGGTTTTGCTATGCTTCATGTCTACCTTGTATGTGCTTAACAACCCCTTGCATGGCCCCCCAAAGAAGCCCCTTATTTTTGCATGCATTGGTTGCATTTTAGTGATTATTTGGGCATATTTTGACATGTTTTATTTATTATTTTTGGTTGGTTTGATGAGTTTTCATACGCTTCATATACATGCCATGTAAACCATGTTTGCTAATCAAAGTTGCATGCTATTTTAGTCCATCGTGCTAGCATCTTTTGGTCATGCTTTGAACTAGAAGTGTTCATGTTTTTGAACTGCCTTGGCTCTGTCTTTGTGCTTCATCGTCAAATAATGCTTGCTTTGCATAGCTATAAGCCAATACATGTGCCTAGTTTTGAGTTTCGGGGTTTATTTCATGCATCGGGTGCCATGTTTCCATGTTTCGGGATCACTTTGCATACTGTTTCAGAGCTGTAATTTATGCTATTACATGCCATCTTTCATCCCTTGTCATGCCTTGTTAGAGTTGCATGTTGTACCTTAGGTTTGGTCTTCGGTTTGCGTGCATGTGTGCACACATTTCGGTTATCTCATTTTCATCTAATGGCTACTGATGTGGGTGTGGCTGAGGTCCACTCATGTTGGCGTAAGTCCATTATGCATTGTGTATGCCATTTCAATTCATTGCATTGCGTATGCTAGGTTGTATGTAAGAGCATTATGTATGCCTTGCTACATCGTGCATTGTGTATGCCATCTCATAGCATTGCGTATGCTAGGTTGCATGTTAGGATTGCATTCATGCATGTCATGCATATTGCATTGTGTTTGGGATAGGGGTTAGCCTAAGCACGGGAAACGAGGGACGTTTCGTACTTCGAGTGACGGAACGTGTCTCAATTCCCGGTCGCCGACACTCCAGATTAACCGTGATGGAGTCTTGGTCTTGTTGTGTTTATATGTGCATTCATTTCACATTGAGTCGTGCAATTCGACTCCTCGGCCATCATGCATCGAGATGCGTGATTGGTGACACGAGGATTGAGGTATGCATACATATGTGAAAATACTTTGCCATGCCCCTTTTTTGCTCTCTATTGCAGCAAATCAGAAACCAGCAGTCTTTTGGAGCTTCGTGCAATATTTCGGGCTTAATTGTAAACAGTGGCTAATTGGGGCATCGCAATAGATTTTCGCGCAAGGCAACTCAAGCATGCATCATTCATCATTTGGAACAGAGTTGAGGCAGTCCATAGATTTGCGTGCTAGTTTACTGCTTTCCTAATTTAATTTGTTAAATAATTAGGATTTTGTATTTATTCAGACTGTACTATTCATTTGGACTGTATATTATTTATTCGGACCCTTCAAGCGAGGGCACAACTGTAATAAGTGTGCGTGTGTCTATGATGTATGTCTTCCAACCCCACGTCTTTCTCTCTTTTATTTACCAGCTTATGATGGTTAGATTAGGGCATGTTTTAATTAGCATACAGTATGATAGCATGTTTGCATTCATTCATCTGTCTTGCATGCACCGGGCTCGGTGCATCATACTAACTGCATTGTATTTCAATTCTGAGTTGAATACGTGTTAGCTGTAGCATTTCACATGCCATCTTTAGAATAGCCGAGCCTATAGTTTGCATTTTGCATGTATTGCATTAGGCATTTCAGCATAATTATGATCATGCATGGATTTCTAACACAGCTTTTGTTTTGGCTTGGAGTACTCGGTAAGTGTTTATGCTTTAGCATCCTTGCATGCGTGTGAGTGACTGCCATGATAGCATGTTTACCATGAGGCTATGTGCTTATATGATATAACTGCCTGAATGTCTGTGGGTGAAGGTTGGGTTATTTGAATTGGAACAATTCATTAATTGTGAGTTTTAAGCCCACTAGATAGTGGCAAACCATCTTTTAAGCCCACCTGAGGGTGGCAAATCCACATTTTAGCCTACTTACGAGTAGCAAACCGCTTTCAAAAACAAACATGAAATGTTTTGTTCCAACTCAAGCGATCCAGTCTATACTTGTATGTTGTGCACATCACATAGTAATTCTAGGCTAATAACCGGAATAAGAACGCATAATGTTTTCAAAACTAGATATCATGGTTAGTAGAGGCCGATCTTTGATCGGGCGAGCGGGGGTGCTCACGAAGTGACCTTCCCCAATCGTACCCAAGTTCCCGAGCCAAGGCAACTTTGGTGATGACAGACACGTGGCCTTAGGCAACGAGTCATGGTTTCCTAAATTTCCCAAAAATAAAATATTTAGGTGGCGACTCTGTATCTGGAAAAGCAGTCCATGTTTTGGCACTTTTCTTTAGAAAAAAAAAACAATCTGTTTTTCAAAACGATTTGCCGGATTTGGACTCTTTGATGATTCATCGGTCTTGCATTGCACTCTGCGAGATTAGATACAGGACCGTGACATTGAGTCCTGAACTGTAGTAAGCCTAAACGAACAAAACGGGATTTCCCTCCCGGGACGTTCGGGGACATCTACAACTAGACCTTTACAACTATTGCATATGGATTTATTTGGTCCCTCAAGGACATCTAGTCTAGATGGTAAACATTATTGTATTGTTATTATTGATGATTATTCAAGATTTACATGGGTTATGTTTTTAGCACACAAAGATGAAACATTTTCTTCTTTCATAAAACTCTGTCGTAGAATTCAAAATGAAAAAGGTTTTCTTATTACTAATATTCGAACCGACCATAGTAGAGAACTTGAAAATGAGAAATTTGAATTGTTTTGTGATGAGCATGGTATTGGACATAATTTTTCTGCACCTAAAACCCCTCAACAAAATGGTGTAGTAGAAAGGAAGAATAGAATTTTAGAAGAGATGAGTAGAACAATACTTTGCGAAAATAATCTTCCTAAATATTTTTGGGCTGAAGACGTTCACACCGCATACTATATTTTAAATTGTGAATTAATTAGATCTATTCTCAAAAAGACTCCTTATGAACTTTGGCATGATAGAAAGCCTAACGTTAGTCACTTGCATGTTTTTGGTTGTAAATGTTTTGTGCATAATAATGGTAAAAATAACTTAGGTAAATTTGATTCAAAATCTGATGAAGCAATTTTTCTTAGCTATTCCTTAACTAGCAAAGCTTATCATGCTTTTAACAAAAGAACTCTTGTTGTAGAAGAATCTATACATATGGCATTTGATGAAACTAACATCTCTGCTCAAAAGTAAATTGTTAGTGATAATATAGATTTGGAACCAAATGTGGAAGATTCAAGTATCTACAAAGAAGAAAACCAACCATGTAAGTTGAATAAAGAGATTGAACAAATTATTCTCCCACGTCAAGAAGAATGAGGAAACAATGATGATTTGCCAAGAGAATGGAAGTTTGTTCATAATCACCCTAAGGATTTAATCCTAGGTGACCCTACAAAAGGTATTGAAACTCGCTCTTCACTTAGAAACATTTGTAATAACTTGGCTTTTCTCTCACAGATTAAGCCTAAAAACTTCCAAGAAGCCGAATTCGATGAACATTAGATGATAGCTATGCATGAAGAGCTTAACCAATTTGAGAAAAACAAAGTGTGGGAACTTGTGCCAAAACCTAAAGATCATACCATTATCAGTACCAAATGGATCTTTCGAAACAAGCTTGATGAATCCGGCACAATTATAAGAAACAAGGCTAGACTTGTTGCGCAAGGATACAATCAAGAAGAAAGTATTGATTTCGATGAAACCTTTGCTCCGGTTGCTAGATTAAAAGCTATTCGCATGTTACTTGCATTTGCATGTTTTAAAGATTTCAAACTTTATCAAATGGATGTAAAAAGTGTCTTTCTAAATAATTTTATAAATGAGAAAGTTTATGTTAAACAACCCTCAGGTTTTGAAGATCATGCTTTTCCAAATCATGTTTTTAAACTATCAAAAGCTTTATATGGTTTGAAACAAGTACCTCGTGCATGATATGAACGATTGAGTAAATTTTTGATTGAAAATAATTTTTCTAGAGAAACGATTGACACAACACTTTTTGTTAAAAGTAAAAATGATGATTCACTTATTTTGCAAATATATGTGGATGACATTATATTTGGTGCTACTAATGAAACCTTGTGTAAAGAATTTGCTAAGTGTATGCAATGTGAGTTTGAGATGAGCATGATGGGAGAGCTAAATTATTTCCTTGGACTTCAAATCAAACAATGTAAGGAATGAATTTTTATCAACCAAGCTAAGTACACAAAAGAACTACTCAAAAAGTTTGGTATGTATGACTCAAAAATAGCTGGAACACGTATGAGTACATCCATTAAGCTAGACAATGATGAAAAAGGTAAGTCCATCGATCAAACAAAATTTCGAAGTATGATCGGCTCACTTCTTTATTTAATTGCAAGTAGACCCGATATTATGCTTAGTGTTTGTATGTGTGCTAGATATCAATCAAATCTTATAGAATCACATCTCAGTGCTGTTAAAAGAATTTTTTGATATCTTGTTGACACTCAAAATTTGAAACTGTTTTATCCTAGAAGTGCTACATTTGATTTAATTAGTTACTTGGATGCCAATTTTGCCGGTTGCAAACTTGATAGAAAAAGTACCAGTGGCACTTGTCACTTTGTTGGTAACTCATTAGTATCTTGGTTTAGCAAAAAGTAAAATTATGTTGCTTTATCAACGGCCGAAGCTGAATATATAGCTTCCAGAAATTGTTGTGCTCAAATACTTTGGATGAAACAACAATTGGAGGACTTTAATTTGCATTATGATCATATCCCTATTAAATGTGATAATACTAGTGCCATCAATTTAAGCAAAAATGATATATGTGTATTGCTACATTGATATGGAAACATTTATATAAGTTGCATGCTCTCAAGTCCTTCATAGATTTATTCTTCTTAACAGTTTGCTATTCTCAACTGTGTAATTTTTCTTTAAGTTCTGCATCTTGAGGTAAAATTAACTTTGCATACATTATTTTTTTTTAAACCCTCATGGTATTTTTTCTACATTACCATTCCAGCAACACCAACGTCCCATTAAGTTTAATTTCTACTGGTATTATTTTTTTTTTTTTTTTTGCTATTAGGCTTAATTTCTTTTATTTTTTTTTTTCTCATCATTATTTTTTGTTTGGGCTTAATTTTCTTTTTCTTTTTTTCTTTTGCTTTTTAATTTCATTTTTCAGTACTTAAACATAAAAACAAAAACAAATTAAAATACAAATATTTACATTAAAAAAAAAAATCATCCTTCATTTTTTTTACGGCCACACGCCAATCAAAATAAACATAAAAAAAAAAACCCTCCATTTTTTTTCCGACCATACGTCGATCTTACTTACTCGCCTCTTCCATCGTTTTCTTCTTCTTTTTATCACCTTTGGCGACCCTTGATGCCCCTGCCCTCGTGCTTTCATCGAGAGCGACGACTCCCCACTGACTATTAAAGGCCAAGAACGGCGTTGCTCCAAATCGGGCCATGGAGGTGGTCTTCCGTTTAAGCTCTTTATTTTCGGTCTTCAGTGCACTTAGTTCTGCTCACGCATCCTTGTACATGCGCTGGAGAAGAGCGAGTTGGGCGTTGACCTGATCGAGCTCACTCGTCCTGTTCTGCAGAGCCAATTTTGTGACTACAGTCACCATCTCCATACAGGATGTCAGTGTAAAATGATTGGCTTCAATGTTTGATTAAGCTGCCATGATTTGCTCAATCAACATCATAGGAAGGTTAGGCAGAGGAATGACAGGAAGAGTAGGAGTAGGAGCACTTGGCCTAGTAGTGCTTACGAGATCATTCAGGTCCAAAAAGAGAGTAAGGGAACGGAACGAGTGTAGACGTCCCCGAACGCCCCGGGAGGGATGAGTCCCGTTCTGTTCATCTTGGGCTCACTACAGTTCAGGACTCCAATTGTCACAGTTCGTAATCTGAACCAAAGAGTCCAAATCCGAAAAATCGTTTTGAGAAAACAGATTTTTAAAAGAAGTGCCAAACATGGACTGTTTTGCCAGATACAGAGTCACCACCTAAATATTTTATTTTTGGAAAATTTAGGAAATCCTAACTTGTTGCCTAAGGCCACGTCTCTGTCATCACCAAAGTTGCCTTGGCTCGGGAACTTGGGTACGATTGGGAAGGTCACTTCGTGAGCACCCCCGCTCGCCCGATCAAAGATCGGCCTCTACTAACCATGATATCTAGTTTTGAAAACATTATGCATTCTTATTCCGGTTATTAGCCTAGATTTACTATGTGATGCGCACAGCATATAAGTATAGACCGGATCGCCTGAATTGGAACAAAATATTTCATGTTTGTTTTTGAAAGATGGTTTACTACTCGCAAGTAGGCTTAAAATGCAGATTTTGCCACCCTCGGGTGGGCTTAGAAAACATGATTTTGCCACTATCTAGTAGGCTTAAAACTCACAGTTAATGCATTGTTCCAATCCAAATAACCCAACCTTCACCCACAGGCATTCAGGCAGTTATATCACATAAGCAAATAGCCTCATGGTAAGCATGCTTTCATGGCAGTCACTCGCACACATGCAAGGATGCTAAAGCATAAAAATTTACCGAGTACTCCAAGCCAAAACAGAAACTATGTTAGAAATCCATGCATGATCCTAACTATACAGAAATGCCTAATGCAACACATGCAGGAATGCAATTAAGATAGGCCCGGCTATTCTAAATATGGCATATGGAATGCTACAGCTAACAAGTATTCAACTTGGAATTGAAATACGATGCAGTGAGTTATGATGCGCCGAGCCCGGTGCATACAAAACAGATGAATGAATGCAAACATGCTATCATACTGTATGCTAATTGAAACATGCCCTATTCTAACCATCATAATCTGGTAAATAAAAGGGAGAAAGACGTGGGGTTGGAAGATATACATCACACGCACGCACACTTATTACAATTGTGCCCTCGCTCGGAGGGTCCAAATAAATAATATACAATCCCAAATGAATAATTACAGTCCGAATAAATACAAAATCCGAATTAATTAACAAATTAATCTAGGAAAGCAGTAAACTAGCATGCAAGCTAGGGACTGCCTCGACTCTGCTCCGGATAATGAATGATGCATGTTCAGGTTGCTTGGCGCTGAAATCCATTGCGATGCCCCAATTAGCCTCTGTTTATAATTAAGCCCGAAATATTGCGCGAAGCCCCAAAAGATTGCCGGTTTCTGATTTGCTACAACAAAGAGCAGGAAAGGGGCATGGCAATGTATTTTCACATATGTGTGTTTAACTACTCTTTAGGGAGTGTAGTCCTCGATCGTCGTGCCACCAATCATGCATCTCGATGTATGATGGCCGAGGAATCGATTTGCACGACTTAATGTGAAATGAATGCACATATAAACAAAATAAGGCCTAAACTCCATCATGGGTAATCCGGAGTATCGGCGACCGGGAATTGAGACACGTTCCGTCACTCGAAGTACGAAACGTCCCTCATTTCCCGTGCTCGGGGTAACTCCTATCCCAAACACAATGCAAATGGGATGGCATGCGCCATGAAACTAATATACAACCTAGCATACACAATGCTCGATGTAACACGACATACACAATGCTCTAACATGCAACCTAGCATACGCAATGCTATGAAATGAAATGGCATACACAATGCATGATGGACTTACACCAACATGAGTGGACCTCAGCCACACTCACATCAGTGGCCATAAGATGAAAATGAGATACTCGAGATACATGCACACATGCACGCAAACCGAGGACCGATCCTAAGGCACAAATGCCACTCTAACAAGGCATGGCAAGGCATGAAATATGGCATACAAACATGCAAGTTCCAGCACTGAAATGTGATGCAAAATGATCCCGAAACATGGATAAATGGCACCCGATGCATGAGATGAGCCCCGAAACTCAAAACTAGACACATATATTGACTTGTAGCTATACAAAGCATGCATTATTTGACCATGAAGCATAAAGACAGAACCAAGGCAGTCCCAAAATATGAACATTTCTAGTTCAAAGCATGGCCAAAAGATGCTAGCAAGATGGACTAAAATAGCATGCAATTTTGACTAGCAAACATGGTTTACATGGCATGTATATGAAGCATATGAAATCTCACCAAACCAAAAAAAAATTAGTGAACAAAATATGTGAAAATATGCCCAAATAAACATGGAAATGCAGCCAATGCATGTAAAAATAAGGGGCTCCTTTGGAAGGGCATACAAAGGGTTATTAAGCGCATGCATCAAGAACACTTAGCATGGCAAAATTAACTCAGGAAATCAAATATGATAGCCCTAAAACTCACCAAATTGGCCCTAAAATCAGTCAACAAAGCATGCAAGATAGGGCCTCTTTGGAAGGCCAAAAAGACCATCAAGCAAAACAAACCCCTCTGATTTTGGCCTTCAAGAATACACCTAATCCACTAAAAATCCACTGGATTTCAGTGGCTAAGAGGCCAAACCATGGCCAATGCAAGTGCTCTAATGCATAGCCCTAATCATGAAAGAATGAAGCATGCATAGGGGAAGATGACTCCAAACAGAGAATAGATTTTAGTTTAGGTCGAGGTCCAAAAAGGCTCACAAATAAGGCTAATGTATCATGCAAAATAAGCCCTAAAAGAGAGATTGAACAAACAGGGCAGTAAAAGGCCTCAAACAGCAAAGAGACCTTCAACAAAGTTGAATAGGGGCTCAAAACAAGATACTTTACAGTTTATGGCAAATCTCGAATATGCTCACAAGTAAGGCTACAATATGATGCAAAAATGGCCCTAAAAGAGAGATAAAGGGCAAGAGGCAGTAGATGGCCTCAAAAAGCAAAGAGCCCTTCAACAAAGTTGAAGAGGGGCTCAAAATAAGACACTTTACAGTTTGGCTCGAAGCCCACAAATGCTTACAAATAAGGCTAATGTACCATGCAAAATAAATCTTAAAAGAGGGATAGAACACAAAGGGTGAGTAGAAGACCTAAAACCAAAAAAAGTCCCTGATCAAACATGAAGATGAGCTCAAAATAAGACTATTTTCAGTTCAGGCCGAAGCCCAAAAATGTAAGCAAAAGGAGCTAAAATATCATGCAAAATAAAGCAAGAAAAGAGGAAATAGGGATTCACCCTTGTAGCACAGGTTTCCAGCAGCTTTTGATCCAAGAAAATGAGCTCCTAACCTCTAAAAATCAGCCTCAAGATGTTGGAATGGAGTGTGGAGGTGATAGGCTATGAGTTGGTGTATAAATGGTCAAGAATGATGTCCTTTTGAGCTTTGGAGAAGAAAGCTATGGAGGATGGAATGTATATGCCTTAGCAAAATTTTCTAACCCTTAGAAATGGAGGTTGGGTGCTGGTTATATAGAGGAGAGAGGCGAAGGAAAAAGGGGGGAAAACCAATTCAAATTTCCCCCCCCCAAAAGGGTAGACCCTCGAGCAGGGGTCTGGTGCAAAACAGTTGGCACAGCTGGAATGCACCAGGAGAGAGAAATTTGGCTGGCCAGGTTCAAGAGGTTCAGGTGGCCGGCCAGCCACCTCCCCTGGCCAGCCGACCAGGTGCAAAAGGTTCAAGAAAAATTGTTGGCCGGCCACCCCAAAAAGGTGGCCTCCTAGGTGAGTGCAACACAGCTGCATGGAGAAAAACTAGAAAATGTAACCCAGGAGAGAGAAAACTAACTTTTTAGAAAGGTTCAAAAGGGTCAGGGGGAATTAATGGCCGGCCTATCCGTATTGGTAGCCTCCCAGTTGTGTACAACACAATGGTGTGGTGGAAAGTCAGAAAAAGTGGCCCGGGAATGGGAAAAATCAGTTTTCTAGTGAAGAAAATGGGCGATGAAGGAATAAAGCTGGTTTTTAGAACAATTGCTGGCCTCCCACCTTCCTACAACCTTTCTAACAATGAAAATAAGGTCTCCGCCAAAAATGAACCCAAACCGATGCAAAACGAAGGTTCGGGGGCCAAAACGCGCAGTCTGGGGCCCCGAAAACAGGCTGTTAAGCACCGGAGGTAGCGTTCGACCACGAAGTTGGTCTCTTGAGCCACAGTGTCCCTCAAAAGAGAGGAAACAAGGTGCATGCCAAAAACCGAAGCAAACGGAGGTGGTTAAGCGGTCCCGAACCGAGGCACACGACCGACGGGTCTGAAAATCGGGAACCGAGCTCCAAACAGGAAAAATGGCCTACGACCACAAAATGTAGCCTACGGCCACTGAGAGATGATCTACAAGACCTCTCCCTCCCTTCAGGAAGAGAAAACAAAGAAAACAGGGCCTGGTTCGCAAACCGAGGCAAAGCACAAAAGAGTCCAGAAGTCCGGAGGCAAGGCTCGCAGCCGAGACTCCGCGACCTCAGAATGAGCACAATATGCAACATCACCAAGTGCTCAATCGGTGACGTCTGAGTCTTAAGGTCGGTCAAAAATGGGGTGTCTACAACGAGGCCATGTAGCAAGAGAGAGAGAGATATAATCAAAATGAGAGTAGTTTTTGGAAACCTTTCTGCTCTGTTCCGTCTCTCTGTTCTATCTCTCTCACGATGCGAATGAGGAAGAAGAAGGCGAAGAGAGTGATTAACAAGAAAACGGAGGAGAAGATGACAAGTGGGAGAGAGTCGAGACAGCTAATTGACTAATTGACCCGTCTCGCTTTTGTTGGTTGGCTGACGCAAAAGCAAGAACGCGTGTCCGACGCGATTTTCGATGAACAAAAAAGAGACGCGGGCGAATCATATAGATATCTATATATATCCGTTTTGATTATCTATTTTTTGATATCATTTATCACTATCATTTTCCTCCTTCTCCACCTCCTCCTCCAGATTCTGAGCCATAATTTCCTTTTGATAATGTCACAGGGGGAGAAAATTATATGATGTTATGTATTATGGTATTATTTTCAAATTAATATGATATTATGTATTTATAGTTTGATATCTTCATCTTATATCATGTTATTGATTAAAGCTTATTTATTATACTTGTGCTAACCTATGTATTTAGAAATGAATTCAGGGTGCGTGACTTGAGGGGGAGCCCTTGTTACTTCCAAATCAAATCAAAACATTATTGTGTGCCATCATCAAAAAGGGGGAGATTGTTAGACTTATTTATTTTGATGATTTATTTAATTATGTTTTAATTTATTTGAAAGAAAAAATAGAATCCAAAATTTATTTTGATGATTTATTTAATTATATTTTAATCAAAATTTATTTTGATGATTTATTTGAAAGAGAAAAATAGAATCAAAATTTATTTTGTCCTATTATTTCTCACCTAAACCTTTATCCTAAATATTGTTAGAATGTATTTAATATTTGATTAAATCAGGAGTTCAAACAGCCCAAAACAAAGGTTCAAACAGCCTAGCATAGCAGCAGACCAAAAGGTTCAAAATGTTCAAATGAAAGATATTTAAATTAGTAATGATGGAAGTACAACGACTATAAATGGCTATAAAGGTTCAAAAGGCCAAAAAGTTCAAAAGGTTCAAGTGGAAGATATTCAAATTTGTAATGATGGAGTGGAAGATATTCAAATTGGTAATAAAGGAAGTACAACTGCTATAAATTCAAATGACTACAACGGCTATAATTTTCATTATATATACCAAAGCCTCTAATGTAAACAAGTCACAAAAAATAAAAAAATATTCTTTGATCTATAATCACTCACATCTATTCTCTATAAAATTCTCTAAGAAGTATTCTTCAATTTTTGTTTACATCCTCTCTCAGAAATTATACACTAAGCCTTATAGCATTAAGCTCATCTTTCTTGTGTGAGGTTTACAGAAAAACCAGAGCGTCATTTTTATATCTATCTTTGAGAAATAATTCTTGTAGCTTTCTGTGAAAGCAAAACACCTTTTTTTCAACCTTATAACAGTGTAGTACACTCAGTGTTCTTAACTTAGAAAGTCTGTGTAAAATCTGTGGAGGATTGCTCCATTTGTAAAGAGGTTGCTAGCACTCCCGTGAAGCTAGAGCATAGTGAAAAATCTCAAGTGAAACTTGAGGAGTGGACGTAGGCCGAGTTGAAGCCGAACCACTATAAATTTGTTTGCCTCTCTCTCCCTTATCTCTTTATTTTATTTAAATTGCTGTAGCTATATTTCACATTTTCACTGTGCTAAAATCATTAACTGACATAGTTATTAGAACACTTGTTTTAATTATTTTTATTTCATTAATTATATTTATCTATTGTGCTAGTCATAATTTTTATTAGGGTATTATTAATTTTTAATTGTAAAAACCTAATTCACCCCCCTCTTAGGTTGTCTTTTGGGTAACAGCTTTGAAGGTGCACGGCAACCAAAGGAACTATCTATGCGTCTAAAACACCATTAAGTTCTTGATATTGTTCAGCCTAAAATAACCACCATTCAGGATCAGTACCCTTAAATTTTGGAAAATCAATTTGGAGAGTTTGACCCTTAAAATTTGGACCACCACATCGATCGTTGTTGTCACGTTGTATAGGTGGATTAAGATTGATGCCAGGTTGGGGAAGGCGAGCTTCTCAATGTGTAACAGCGCTTGGATATTTTGAAGAATGGTATTATTGGTTTGTCTATAACGTATAAACTCTTACATATTAGTAGACATCACATCCATCCTAGTAATAAGAGCAGTAACTTGTTCTTCTGAGTTCCTTAACAGTCATGTTGATGATGATGAATGGCAGAACAGGAAGAGATGGAAGTTCAAAGATCGAATGCTCTGATACCAGAGGATATGGTCCTAAGCCTTGAATTTGATCCTTTGATTGGGGATCAACTACCAACAATCCTTTGAATTGGGGATTAACCACCTAAACTCTTAATATTATTAAATTCCTCCTCAAAACCATTACAATAAGCATCCTTATATAAGAAAAATAATATAGACTTCCTACATTGATTTAGATAGTAATTGAAAAAGAAGTAGACTTCCTAATATAATTGGTTTCCTAATACAGCATTGATGCCGTCTCCGTATATATGTATGTATATATATACATCGTCTTCGAGCTTGATCTCGACTTCTTCATCGATCGAATCTACCACAACGATGATGACAACGACAACAACAAACTCAGATTCGGAGCCTTATACGATTTCCCTTTTCGCAATGACAGCCGAGTTAGGGTTTTGAAACTCTACAATTGTTACCTCTCGGTCCCATCAAATTTATCAACAATGCGATTTCATTCTCTCAAATTGATAGTCTTCGATCAAATAGTTTCAAGTTTGATTTTCGGGTATCAGAATCTTGAGATTTTGGGGGTCGATTATTGCTGGGCGATTAGGAATCTGAAGATTTGTTTAAGGAAATTAAAAGAGTTATCGCTTCGAAATTTTGTAGGGGATGAAGAAAGTTTGGTTGAGATTTGTGTACCAAATCTGATATCAATAAGTATTGCTAGTTTTGTGCGCCGAATCATTGTAACACGCCCGCGGGGGACCTCGGCTACAGTTCAAACTCCCCCATTTTTTGTTAGTTGCGGTTCTTAATCTGAACCAAAGAGTCCAACTCTGGCAAATCGTTTTGAAGAAAAATAGATTTTTGAAAAGTAGTGCCAAACATGGACTTTACGGAATCTGAGTCGCCACCTAAATATTTTTTAAAATGGGGAATTTAGGAAACCGACTCGGTCTGCGAAGGCGTGTCCATCATCACCAAAGTTGTCTTGGCTCGAGCTTGGGTACGATCGAGGAAGGTCATTTATGAGCACCCTTTTTCGCCGGTCCAAGACCGCTCTACTAACCATGATATCCGATTTTGAAAACGTTATGCGTTCTTATTTCGGTTATAAGCCTAGAATTACTATGTTATGCGCACAGCAAACAAGTATAAACTAGATTGCCTAATTTGGAAACAAACATTGCATATCCGTTTGTTTTTTGAAAAGCGCTTTGAAATTTGCTACTTGCAAGTAGGCTAAAACACGGATTTCAATGAGTTTTTCCAACTCAAACAATCCAACCTTCACCCACAGGCATTCAAGCAGTTATATCACATATGCAGCTAGCCTCATGGTAATCATGCTGTTATGGCAATATTCACACGCATGCGACATGCTAAAGCGTAAAAACTCACCTAGTACTCCAAGCCAAAATAGAAACTAGTTAGTAATCATATACATGATCCTAGTTCATGTTAAGTGGCTAATGCAACGCAAGCAAGGGTGTAATCTAGACAGGCTCGGCTATCCTAAGCATGGCATGTGAAATGCTACAAGTAACAAGTATTCAATTTAGAAATTGAAATACAATGCAGTTAGCGTGATGTACCGAGCCCGGTGCATGTAAGACAAATGTATGGATGCACGCATGCATTGCATAAGGTATGCTAATTTTAAATATGCCCTAATCTACCATCATAAGCAGGTAAATAAAAGGGAAGAAAGAAGTGGGGGTTGGAAGACATACTTACACTCACGCACACTTATTACACAATTGCCCTCACACAGAGGGACTAAAAGAATATACAGTCCCAAATAGTACAGTCCAAATACAGAATAAATTATTACAAAAATTTCTAATTTAATTAATAATTTAAATGCATAATAGAAAAGAGCGCAGCCCCGCCTCGGGATGCGCGAATGATGCATGCTCAAATCCGACTCGCCCGGAAAACCTGCACCATACCACTGCTGCCACTGTTTTTATTGTCCTGCCTTTCTGAAATCTGCCAAAGTCCCAGGACACCTTCTAAGCACACTGCAGTACACCACCGGCTGGAAGAAATGACAACCGGCCGTTCAAAATGACCATCGGCTGCTTGAGAGGTTAGCAGCCACAAACAAATGGCAAGTCGGCACTCTTTTATGCCGGTCGGCAAACAATTCCTGCAGAAGACAGTTTTGACAGCAACAGCAGACAAGCAGTGCATGGTGTGGAATTTTGAGCATATGTAAGCATGGCCAATGCCCCCTATCATGTATGGGACTCAAGGAAGCATGGCCCTTGGTCCTTGGGCCACCAATTATGCCTTTTGGTACATGATGGCCTAAGGGACCAAGATTGCAATTTAATGTAAATATGCATGCTACACACAAATGAGAACCAAGACCCTATCATGTCAAGATCAAGGGCCTTAGTGACATGAGAATTGAGATGTGTTTTGTCACTTGAAGTACAAACACCCCTCATTTCTCACACTTGGTTTGACACCCCAAACCAAGCAATGCAATGCATGTTATGCAAACATGGCTCAACAATGCAATATGATGCTAAAATGCAAGGCATGCCAAATGCTATGCAACATATCATGTTAGGTATATAGTGCTAATCATATGGGAGGCAAATGTGATGCAACCATGGCCCAAAATGCCATGAAGCTAGCATGAGACAACATGTAATGAACCAAATAAGCAACAAGCATATGATAAGCAAACAATGGTGGACTTAACCACAATGGGGCAGACCTCAAACCTTCCCAAAACAGTGGCAAAAAATGCCCAAAAACATGAACAAAATGCTATACAAGCAGGCAAGTTAATGAGCCTAAACCTAAGGCACCAAAGAGAGCATCTTACTACCACTCATGGCATGTATTAGGCGAGCAAAAACAGAGTTCTATCATGCAAAAATACACCCAAACCGCTTGACATGGTAGCCCCAAAATACCCTAAACACACAAACATGCGCAAGGCCTATCTCAAGGCATAAAAGGACACATCCTCAAAGCATAAAAGAGGTCACATATACAAACATACAAACATGATTTATGGACTGAAATATGATCCTAAATGATGCCAAATCATGAGGATGGTCTAAGGTGAGCATGCTAGAGGCCAAAATACTTAAGGCTTACAAGCCCAAAATGCAAAGCAATCACATCAAGCATGCCCAACATGACAAAATCAGTGGCTCATAGCCCTTAAACATGGCAAAATGATGCTAACATCTTCATGGAGTTATGCTAATACATGCAAGAATCATGGCCTAAACGCAAGATGCATTTCTATGCCAAATAGGGGAATGCAAAGCATGTCAAGCATGCAAGAGACCAACAAAACACCATTATACAGAGATAAAATATGATCCAAAACACCCAAAAAAGTTCTGAAATGGCGCCAAAAACAAGCAAGCATGCATGTTGCCTTGTAAGCCAAAAACAAAGGTAAAAGAGGTACAAAGGGGAGAGGGGTGTCCCTCCCCTATACAAGACTTCAAACTACCTTCCTCCCCACTAAAAACCCACTGATTTTCAATGGTGAGAAGACCAAAATAACAAAGCAAACAAGGCTCAAAATAAAGGCACCAAAGAGGCCAAAAAAAGGCCTAAGAGGGTGAGTTTGCACTCAAACCACAAAGTGACCTTAATGAAAGTTCAAAAGCAAGAAAATATAAGACTTTTTTATGTTGTACACAAAGCTAAAAACAGCAAGCAAAACAGGTAAAAACTAGTTGCAAAAACGGGGAAACTAAAGTAAAGTGCTCACCCTTGAAGAACACCTCAAGAACAGATGATCCAGCCCTCTTCTATTGATCAAAACCAGTCCAAAAGTTCAACAAACAACCCTCCAAGCCTCCCAATCTTGAGCTAAGGTGTGATGGTGTGTGTATTGGTACAAAAGTAAGGTAAAACCACACTTTTAGGCCTAAAAACACACACACAAGAGGAGAGAGAGGGAAAATGTAGAGAGAGAGAGTATATGGCAGATATATAGATATAGAAGCTCTGGTTTTTTGTTGAAAATGGATAGCCTCCAACAAAGAAAGAGAGATGGTGTTTATATAGGCAAAAAAACATGGCTCAAGGCTTCTCCAAGAAGCTAACTAAAAGGGGCAAAGGGTGCAAAGGGGTCTTGGCTTCTTGGGGAAGCTAAGATAGCTGGCCAAGCTTCTCCAAGAAGCTTTGCCAAAGGGGTCAACCTTCTAGAAGGTTTGGGGGTTCAAAGGTGCAAAGGGGTCACTCCCATGCACGGAGATGAGTGATGGTGCATTCCAGCTAGCACAGCTGGCATGCACCATGCCTCAGGGGTGCAAAGGGTGCACGCCGGCCAGCCAAAGGGATCACCGACACAAAAAGGTGCCAGTCAGCAACATATAGTGCCGACCGGCCATTGTTTTTAAGAAAACACTACCGGTGGTACACATATTCGGCCAGTGATGGTAGGGGAGGGCTGGTGGGGTGTGGGGATGGCCAAAAAGCCATTTCCTGCCTTTCAAGGCAAAAACACAGGTGTTTGGTGCCAAAACCGAACACGAAGCAGTCGAGTCAAGAGGTCCTGAGACGGGGCGCGCTGCCAAGGCCTCCGGGAACTCGAGACGAACACAAACATGGATAATCACCGAGTATTCAAACGGTGACGTCCAAGTCTTGAGGACGGTCAAAAATGGGGTGTCTACAGTTGCCCCTCTTTGACAGAACTCGGAAGTCATAACAATGACGGGAGTGAATGTCAAAGCCCAGAGACGACCCATTTTTGACAAGGCCGAAGACTTAGACAAACATGCAAGACAAACAAGATATGCGCCCGAAGGCAGGGGCAAAATGCAACTGAAAATGCAAGAAGCCGAGCATAACTTATGATCATGCAAAGAAAGCTGTAATGAAGCACGCATGCGACAGTTTTAAGCTAGCGTACACCAATCTACACTACAATGCAGAAAGGATGTAAGAGAATTATGCAATTCTCGATACGTCTCACGCGGAGGATACAATACCTGTATGGTTCGTCTGGTTGCACTAGCCTCAAATGAACCGTACATACAATATCGTGCCTGCAAAGAAAGCAAACTTAACAGGTACAATATCGTTAACAATATGCATGACAATGCAGTCGAAAGTGCGTGGCAACGCATGCAATGTGTATAGCAAGATAGTGGGATTGAACACATGTGAGTAAAGCAATGCACGCATGCAAGCAATGTGTATACAAAGAAACCTGGAATTGAACATATGCAAGTAAAGCAAGCGGTCAATGCGAGCAATGTGTATGGAAAGAGAACTTGAACAGATGTGAGTAAAGCAATGCACACATGCACGCAATGTGTATATAAAAAGAACTTGAACACATGTAAGTAAAGCAATGCACGCAATGTGTATATAAAGGGAACTTGAACACATGTAAGTAAAGCAATGCACACATGCACGCAATGTGTATATAAAAGGAATTTGAACACATGTAAGTAAAGCAATGCGCGCATGCACGCAATGTGTATATAAAAGGAACTTGAACACATGTAAGTAAAGCAATGCACGCATGCACGCAATGTGTATATAAAAGGAACTTGAACACATATAAGTAAAGCAATGCACACATGCACGCAATGTATATATAAAAGGAACTTGAACACATATAAGTAAAGCAATGCACGCATGCACGCAATGTGTATATAAAGGGAACTTGAACACATGTAAGTAAAGCAATGCACGCATGCACGCAATGTGTATATAAAGGGAACTTGAACACATGTAAGTAAAGCAATGCACGCATGCACGCAATGTGTATATAAAGGGAACTTGAACACATGTAAGTAAAGCAATGCACGCATGCACGCAATGTGTATATAAAAGGAATTTGAACAGATATAAGTAAAGCAATGCACGCATGCACGCAATGTGTATATAAAGGGAACTTGAACACATGTAAGTAAAGCAATGCACGCATACACGCAATGTGTATATAAAAGGAACTTGAACACATGTAAGTAAAGCAATGCACGCATGCACGCAATTTGTATATAAAAGGAACTTAAAATTGAACATTGTAAAACATGATGCGGAAATGCAACATACTGCAACACAGTATGAATGATATGATTTATGGAATTCACAAGATATAAAAGGATACGGGAAGGAGCGTCCTTCGCATTTACCAAGCATCGCTCACAAAAGTCATGGCCTGAGGTCAACTCGAAGGTCCACTTGCATTATGACAGTGCATTTTCTTGTATTGCCTTGAGTGATGAAGGTGCCAAACCACACAATTGACCCGAACAAGGGCACGAAAGGTACAATGACCGCGAGGGGAGGTTACTGGTATCCATTCCGGTACCCTGCTACCCTGTTATTTTCCTGCTTTACTTTCCTTTTTATTAGGAGTTTAAGCATATTGCATTGCCTCAGGCAGGTTCTATTTTTTGAAATCACATATTTTTCTTCTTCTTTTTTTTTAGAAATACATGACGGAAATGAAACAGCTATTTGTTCAAAAGGTGTTGCATTTGCACATTCTACGCATCGCATCGCAAGGCATCACATGACAATGTGACCAAAATTGATACTGTGTTTTGAAAACGAAGCATCGCATCGTAATAATCAGGTAGTGAACCAATTACAATTTGATAAGTAAAACAAAGGGACTCGTTATGACCAAGCAGGTGCGAGTACAACTCGATAAACAGTACAAAGACTTAAAGAGAGTGAAATACAACTCGATAAGCAAATATACAACAACTCGATAAACAAATGGGCGCGCCCTCGTGAGAATTGATCACTGGAGGGTATTGGAAATGGTGGGATTCCCCAACTTCTTAGCATAAACAGCTCAGAGGACAAGGGGGAGAACCACCGGCCCAACAGAAAGGCCGTCGGCCGTGAGGAAAGGCCATCGGCCGGATAAGTGATCTATCGGCCAAAATAGATGGCCGGTCGGCAATTTATTTGGCCGGTCGGCCAAGAATAGAAGGAATCAGCAGAATGCTGACACCTGTCCTCCATTCAACCTTATCCCTTACAAAAGACCCCAGCTTCATAGTTTTCTTCATTTCCACTCTGATTTACTCCAAATGGAAGAATTCCTTGCCCAAAATCTCGCAATTTAGATTAACAACTTGGATGGCTCGGCAAAGCTGAATTCCCGAGCCTTCGGCATAAACGCACTATTCACTTTGCATCGTACCCCGCTGCATTTTCCATTTCTTCATGCCGCGACAAAGTTTTGGAATCCGGTGACACACGTCTTCAGCTTTAGCGAGCAAGAGGTGTGTCCTACCTTCGAAGATTTCCAAGCTCTAATGGAATCTGAGCGTAATGAAGAGATTTTGCCCCAACTTCGTTTTGGCCATGCCCAAGTCTTAGGGCAAATGTGTAGGCTCCCAATACCCGATGCTCGTTCTCTGATTTGTGATGGAATGCTGGATGTTCCGAGCTTGGTTTGCCGTTTTTCTAAGACTGGTGATCGCGGTGACCATCACTGGCAAGGCTTCCGGCGACACGCCCTCTGTTTGTGCATGCTATCTCATTTTCTGTTTGTCTCAGGTTCCGGAGGGTCTAGTGTCCGGTTGATTGAGGTTGCCCAAGGCTTGAAGGAGGGCAAAAGCTGCACCGCCATGATTCGCCGAGGCGTTCTTTGGGCTTAGACCCCTTTTATCGTCGAGAGACGACCAGATTAGCAGGGAGTCCACTATTACTGCAGGTAATGTTTCCCACCCAATCTCACATATATGTTTGCTCACATCACTCGGCCCTCAGGCTCGATTTTTCTCGCAAAACCCTTTTCTTACTTTTTCTCTCATCGCACATCTCTCTGTTCTTTATTCTCTAATTTTTCATCCCTCCCCAGGTATGGTTGATGGATAAACTGCAGGTTGTGGACTCTTGCCCAGCTTATTCAGCTCGCGGTTACTTCTTTCGGCAACGCCTAGTTGACGCCCTTGATGGGGGTTGGTGGTTCAAATGGATGTGCAGTTTGTCCGCGGACCGTACTGCTTGGCGGTGCCCTTGGCTCAATCTCCCGATAATGAGCTACAGCATGACTCGTCAACCCGGGATCCAATTGATTGGCTTGACTCACTGTGTCTTCTACTTTCCATTCTGTATCCTGCGCCAGTTCGGTCATGATCAGACTTGCCTGCCGGAAGGGATAGAGTACCTGGCTACATTCCCGATTCGAGGTGCACAGCTGGCCCGATATGCCACAGCATGGAGGACGAGAGAACTCCTGGCCCCCGCTCCCACTTTCAGTTGCACTTTGTCTGATGAGTGCTTGGATTGGCTTAATTAAGAGGCACAGGAAGGGCCCATTTTGGCATCAGAGGCTTCGACCAGCTCTGGGAGGGGGCGCAGGGACATTTGACTTGACCATGCCCCAGATTTATTGCTTTATTAGTACTTTCAAGTCTTCTTTGTGAGTGTAATAAAAAGCAACTTCAATCGTATGTAAGAGCAAGAGAACTCTGTATTGAAATCAATGAAATTGAAGGTTGTGGTACTGAAAATTTTCCGTTTTGGTCCAGAAATGGCCTTAGTTGTAAAAAGATTTATTTGAACAAAGTCACATTTATTAAAACTTTTCAAAACTATTTTCGATATGGATCAGAACTAGACACGCCTGAGATCTGTCACTGAGATGCACAACCCCGGATCCTAGTAACTGGAAAGTTGCCCCTTGTTTGAACGGTATCATGATCAGACAAAGAACGGAAAGTTGCCCCTAGTCTGAATAGCACTGCACCGGAGATTGCGATAGACGCTGATGGACAAAGATGACCGAGATAATCAAATGGACAAAGTTGATTGGGGAAAAGTATATGGCTGAACTTCAGGATGAAGCTGCCTACGTATCCCAAAGATGGGAATCAAGCCTTACGTAGTTCAGGCTTGGGTTCACTCGAGTATTTTCACTCTCCTTTTGCGCTCTAACTTTTGCCAAGGCCGCCCTTTGCGGGTTTTCAACCTTGCGAGCTCAGTTTTTATATTTTCTACTTTTTTTTGTGCTCTGAATTTTGCCTAGGTCGCCCTTTCGGGTTTTCGGCCTAGCGAGCCTCACAGGGATAATATTTCTTCAACTTGTCCATGTTGATCGGTTGGGAGAACTCTAGGCCATCTAGGTCCATCAGAACCACAGCTCCACCTGACCAGATAGACTTGATGATATAGGGACCAGTCCAATTGGGTCTGAACTTGCCCCTTGGGTCGTGGATGGGAGCTCGGTTGTCTTTGAGTACCAAATCTCCTTCCTTCAAATTCATGGACTTAACTTTCTTGTTAAAAGCCCGGGCAATTCGGCATTGATATCCTTGGACATGGTATAGTGCTTTTAATCTCCTCTCATCAAAGAGCATGAGTTCCTCGAATCTGCTCTGCTGCCAATCCGCCTCGGCTATTTGACACTCAGCCAATACTCGTAAAGACGGAACCTCAATCTCTATAGGTAGAACGGCCTCCATCCCATAAACCAAGGAATACGGAGTCGCCCCGGTATAAGTTCTAATTGAAGTTCGGTAGCCCCACAGAGCAAATGGCAACTTATCTGGCCAATCCCGGTAGGTTTCCACCATCTTCTGCAATATGTGTTTGATGTTCTTGTTGCTGGCCTCAACTGCTCCGTTGGTCTGCGGCCGATATGTGGACGACTTATGAAAAGCCACATTGTATTTCTCCAACAAATCAATCACCTTTTTCTTGAAGTGGGAACCATTGTCTGAAATGATCTCGTTTGGGACTCCATAACGGCAGATAATGTTGTTTATGATAAACTTTGCGACATACGAAGCCTTCAGCACCGCATAAGATTAGGCCTCGACCCACTTCGTAAAGTAACCTATTGCTACCAAGATAAACTCATGCCCATTCGACCCCTTCGGGGTAACAGCCCCAATCACATCAATTCCCCAAACTGAAAATGGCCATGGCGACGTCATGTTGTACAGCTTTGACGGCGGGATGTTCATGCGGCTTGCATGGATCTGGCATTTGTGGCATCGCCGAACAAAGCCGATACAATCTTCCTCCATGGTAGACCAGTAGTAACCCTGTCTGAGGATCTTCCGTGCCAGCATTACCCTATTCATATGTGCCCCACATTCTCCTCCATGGATGGCCTCCATCAGCGCCGACTCTTGACTTCTACACACAACTTGTGCATTCCCAGGTGACCTCTTTTGTACAATTTACCCCCGCAGATGATAAACTGAACAGCCATTCTTCTGATTTCCCTTTTGTCCTTGGCATTTGCCCCTGGTGGGTACGCCTCCTTTTCCAAGAAGTTCCATATGTCATAATACCAGGGATTGTTGTCCTGCACTTCATCTATGGCAGAGATTGACTCGTAAGCAGGTGCAAATTTCTGGTCAATAATGACTGGACGCATCCGGACTCCAGATGGGATGTCTATCATGGAAGATAGAGTTGCTAACAAATCTGCGAACCTGTTGTTCTCTCTTACTAGGTGAGTGAAATTTAACTTCTCAAACCGAGGAATTAACAAATCCAAGGTCTGGTGGTAAATTATCATCTTTTCCTCCTTGACTTTCCAGTCTCCTTTCGCCTGAGACACAACAAGGTTCGAGTCCCCAACGACGTCCAATCGCCTTGCCCCTAGTTCTAGGGCAGCTTATAGACCGGCAATACATGCCTCATACTCTGCCTCATTGTTCGAGACTTTGAACCGAAGCTTGAATGCTAAAGGGATACGGGAATCGTCAAGCGCTATCAGCAACACCCCTATCCCATACCCGTACTGATTTGACGCTCCGTCAAAGTACATCGTCCAAGTTTTATCTTCGATGTGCAGAATAGCTTCATTTGGGAATAGGTACTCAACCGCTTCATCCCCTTCAACCGGGTGGTCGGCAAGGAACTCTGCTACCGCTCTCCCTTTTACCGACTTGCGTGTCACATACTTGAGATCAAATTTGGAGAGCAACAGCAGCCAACGAGCTAGCCTACCCGTAAATGCTGGTTTCTCGAAAAGATATTTGATGGGATCGAGTCGTGAAACCAACATTACAGAGTGAGCTAACAGGTAGTGCCGTAGCTTCCTAGTAGCCCATACCAAGGCCAAACAAGCCTTCTCCAGCAGAGTGTAGCGGGTCTCGTAATCCAGCATCTTCTTGCTCAGCTAGTAGATGGCCCTTTCCACTTTATCTTTCGACTCTCGTGCCAGCATGCAGCCCATTGTAGTCTCGGCTACTGACAGATACAATATCAACGGTTTTCCCGGCTTTGGTGGTGACAACACGGGCGGATTCTGTAGATACTCTTTAATCTATTCAAATGCAGCTTTGCATCGGCCGTCCCATTGGAACTTCTTTCCTTTCTTCAGAAGACCAAAAAGTGGTTCACAAGTTAAGGTTAGTTTTGAGATAAACCGCCTTATGAATTGCACTTTATCCAAAAAAGCCTCGCACCTCCTTTTCAGTTATTGGTGGTGGCATTTCTAAGATGGCCTTGATTTTGGAAGGGTCGACTTCGATGCCCCTTTGTGTAATCAGAAATCCTAGCATTTTTCCTGCTGTAACACCAAACGTACACTTCTGAGGATTCAGCCGCAGCCGAAATTCTCTGATCCTTTGAAAAAACTTTTGCAAGGCGGTGTAGTTAGGGCTGATCGCGGGTCGGTTTTGGTCTTGGTCAAAACCGACCCAAGCATGCTTGAGTTGAAGAACAGACCAAGAACCGCCGCAGCTGCGGTTCACGGTTTGTGCGGGTGGGTCAGTCGGTTGTGCGGGCAGATGCGGTTCGGTTTGCGGTTTGGGCTTTTTTTTAATTGGGCTTAGTTATAATATTAATTTGAACAAATTTGACATGTTGGGCTACTTTTTAAGCATTTTTTTATTATTTATGAAAAAGTTATAAATTAAATTTCATGATAACATAAATGTCCATATAATTATATAATAAATTTTACATTCTTCCAAAATTAAAAAATAATTGATAAAACTAATTTCAAACTAAAACATTAAAATTCACACTAAAATCAATCTCCATCCATCCATAATCCAAGCTCACCTAAATTTTACATTCATCCAAAATGCAAAAATAATAATAATAACTAGTTATCTCCATCCATCCATAATCCAAAGTTTACCTAAATTTTACATTCATCCAAAATGTAAAAATAATAATAATAATAACTAGTTATCATCCATCCATCCATCCAAAATCTAAAGCAAGCTTACCTAAAATGTAATGCTCCAATTAATTTTACATTCATCCAAAATAAAAAAAATAATAATAAACATCCAAGGCTTCATACAAACTAAACATCCAAAACTCTTTAGGGCCAATGTCCAATGTCCAATCTCATCCAACAATCTGCCAAAAAAAATTCCAATGAGCCAAATTAATAAATATAAATAAATAGATATAAATAAATAAACATTAATATGATCTCAACTAATTAGAAAAATCTCACACATAAGCCAAATGAACATTAAAGTTCAATTATAGCATCTACATTAGACTTTGGGGTTGAAGAGGAACATTGCTCCAAAGTACCTAAAAGCATGAGTCAACAAAAGAAGATAAATAAACGTGCATAGTAAAAATAATAATAGAATTAAAAATGAAGAGATATTCACATATTACTCGAGTCGTATTGTTCAAATTCCTCCACATCATCCATTGCTTTTCGAAGAGAAATTGGAAGGTTGCTTTTAAGCCAATTTTGTGTGCATACAAGAGCTTCAACCATGGAAGGGGCAAGTGAACTACGGAATGGATCAAGGATACGTCCCCCGGTACTGAAAGCCGACTCCGAAGCAACGGTAGAAATGGGCATGGCCAACACATCCTTTGCTATTTGAGATAAGACTCTATACTTTGTTGCATTATTCTTCCAATATTCCAATATCTCAAATGTCGATTTTTGCAAAATGTTCAACCTCACCCAAGTACTTGTCTAATTCCGACTTGCTTCCACTAGTGAAGCGCCCTTCCAAATATGAATTAAATTGGGACTCCATTTGAGAATCCAAATCATCCTCATCAATCACCATTGTCTCCACCTCAGTCACCCTTGAGACACTCTCATTTGATGAATAAATTGTGGCATAATGGTTGCACAAACGAGTCAAACAAGAAATAATTTTGTTCACCATCTCATCCACCTTCCTCTTTTCTCCATGAAATATATTTGTAAAACAAAACTCCAAGTATGCTATCTTTTTTGTAGGATCAAGAGCAACAGCAACATACAACAAAAAATTAATCTTATTTCCATCCCCCCAATATTTGTTGAACTTTTGCTTCATACTCATAGCCATTGTGCACAAAACATCATCATTGTCCAAAATTAATTGATTAATTGTGCTTTCAATTTTAAACATCTCTTTATAAAATGCATTGGAAGTAACAAAAGGGACCAGAAAATTTCTTTGTTGCAAGGTAGAATAGTTTCAAAAATCTCACAAACAACCTACATTTTTTCCAATCCTCCTCATTTGGTATCCTCCTAATCCCACCATCAACATCCTTGAAGTAAGTTTCAAAATTGGGGTCTTCATACTTCAAACGGTTAAAAGCCTTCTCAAACTTTTCAGCGGCCTCCAACATTAAATATGTGGAATTCCACCTTGTTGGTACATCTAGGTATACAAGAGCAGTAGTCACAAGTTTTAGATAGGCCGCACACTTCTTAAAAGCATCTTGCCGATTAGGAGAAGACCTCACATACCTAACCGCAAGTCTAATATTTGCAATAGAATCATCCATTTCTTTCAATCCATCACTCACAATAAGGTTTAGAATATGTGCACAACACCGCATATGCAAAAACTCATGCTCCAAAATGGTCCCCTTCCAATCTTTGGTATTCCTTCTCAAGTATTGAATGGTAAGATTGTTGGAACTAGCATTATCAGCAGTTACAGTGAAGATACTATCAATGTTCCACTCAAGCAAGCACAACTCAATTTTTCTACCCAAAGTTTCCTCCTTGTGATCTTCAACTTGTTGGAAGTTTATGATTCTTTTTTGTAGTTTCCAATTATCATCAATGAAATGAGTCGTTAGACACATGTAACACAAATTTTGAATAGAAGTCCAAGTGTCCGTAGTGAAGCAAATTCTATGACCCTTCATCAATCTCCTCAATTTATCCCTCTCGTTGTTGAATATGTTTGTCACCTCTCTTGCTATGGTATGACGAGATGGGATTGGTGTGAATTTAGGAACGGCAACATTACAAAATCTTTTAAACCCAACCCCCTCCACAAATCGAAAAGGTAACTCATCAATAATCACCATCTCGGCAAGAGCCCTTTTACAAGCCTCAAAACTAAAACTTGTTGCCACAACCTCAACACCCTCTTCGGCATTTTGTTTTGATTTAAAACTCAATGTTTGTTGCCCATCTTTATCATTGTTTGGAAATTGTTTGCAATTAGGGGTATGACTTCTCAAATTACTAGTCCAATGAGTCCTAGAATCGGCCATATACTCTTTATAACAATACTTACACCGCTTCTCGCTTTCCCATCTTCTCCCATAACCTTATCAAAATGGTCCCAAACCGAAGATGGTGCTCTCCCACCACTACTCTCACTCTTTCTTTTGTTCGGGGGTTTAGGAGGCTTAGATTCAGATGGGGAAAAATTAGTTTGAGAATTAGATGATTCTGGTGGAACAAGAGGACTTCCGGTAGATTCAACACTAGCATTGTTATCTTTATCCATTCAAACTGGTAATAAAAAATTAAAAATGTATGAGATAATAATTAATTATTTATTTTAAAGTAAATTCATTTAAACTTAAACAACCAAGGAAAAAAAACAAACAAATAACGCGTTTTCCTTATTCAACAACATTTATCTTGCATCTAATGACTATTGGCAGTAATTTTATTTGAGAAAATATTAGATGAATGACTAATCAATAAACTAACAAAAAATAGTAGAAACTGTGCCTGGTGCAAGTGATAACCGTGCCCAATGCAAGCTATAACAAGATTATAAAAAAATATCCCCTCCCTTTTTAAAATTTTTAAAAATGAAAATAAAAATCTTAATTTTAATCTTGTTCCCCACTTTATTTTATTTGAGAAGATTGTGTCTAATTTTGTTATCAATTTGTGTTGTTAGACCTTTTCTTTACCCCCTATTATTTACCTGAAGCACCACTTCACACAGACACAGTTAAAGGGTTATATAAAAGTTCAATTATAGAAAGAAACTAGAACTCAGATCAGAGGTCCTAAAAAGAGACCATATTCACCCAAACTAGTCTTATTTAGAATATGGTGAATAAGACTATATATATATATTTTTTTTTTTTTTTTCTCTTTGAACAAACCGTATTCACCCAAAAAATTATATATATATATTCACAAATAAATAAATACAAATAAAACATAGAGCCATCAAAATCGAATGAACATCAAGCAGATATTAAGATCAACAAAGAGATATATTAAGATCAACAAAGAAACTATATATATTCACAAAGAGATATGTTAAGATCAACATCAAACAGATCAGATCAACATCAAGCAGAGACATCAATCGAATGAAAAAGAGATCAGATCAGATCAGATCAGATCAACATCAAACTATAAATACTAATAGATCAGCTTGCCAAATCAAACATAGAGCCATCAATCGAATGAAAAAGAGGCCGATCAAAAAAAAAATCGAATGAAAAAGAGAGAGAGAGAGAGAGAACCGTATATGTGTTCTTTGCCGCCAAGGCCGCCGATCACGATCGCCCGCCGACGGCTGCCATTCGCCGGCTGCCATTCAGGTGCTAGGGTTAGCGGTCACGCTAGAAGGAAGGAAAGGAAAAGGGGGAGAGGAGAGAAAGAGACGGGCGGCTGGGTGTGGGGCAACAAATGAAATGAGCCAACTAAACCTAATAAGTATAAAATAAAATAAAATAAAATAAATACATTAATACGCGGGTCGCGGGTTGCGGTTCGGGTAGGGTCAGAACCGCAACCCGACCCGAACCCGATTCTTGACAGATTTTTGGACCCGCACCCGCCCACATACCTACATCGAAACCGCCCAAAAGGGTGCGGGTAGGGTAGGGTCGGGCGGTTTGTGCGGATGGGTGGGTTCTATGCCCAGCCCTAGGTGTAGTGGCCCTCTCTTTCTTTAGACTTGACAATCATGTCGTTCACGTACACCTCGACCTCTTTATGGATCATGTCATGTAATATTGTGGTTGCAGCCCGTTGATATGTAGCCCCAGCATTCTTCAACCCAAATGGCATCACTCTGTAGCAATATGTACCCCACGGGATGGTAAAAGCAGTCTTTTCCCGGTCTTCGGGTGCCATTACTATCTGATTATAACCTGAGAAGCCATCCATGAACGAAAGCAAAGCATGCCCCGCTGTGAAATCTACCAACTCGTCGATATGCGGTAAGGGAAAGTCATCCTTCGGACTGGCTCTGTTCAAATCCCTGAAATCCACACATACCCAGATCTGCCATCCTTCTTCGGCACTGGAACAATGTTGGCCAACCAAGTCGGGTATTCGGATACCAGTAGGAAGCCGACGTCAATCTTCTTGGTGACCTCTTCCTTGATCTTAATGGCCCAATCAGGGCGGATCCTTCTAAGTTTCTGTTTGACAGGTCGGGCCTCGGGGTCAAGAGGGATTCGGTGCTGTACAATCTCAGGATCGATTCCAGGCATGTCTTCGTAGAACCACGCGAAAACATCTTTGAAATCTTTTAATAAAGCGACCAGGCGCTCGCGTTCCTCCGAAGACAACGTGGACCCAATTTGGACCAGCCACAGGTCCTTCTCAGTACCAATGTTTACGGTAGTGATTTCATCAATTAAGGGTTTAACAAACCTCTCCTGCTCTTGTTCAATTAGTCGTTGCAAAACCGGAAGAATTTCGTCCTCGTCATTTTCATCAAAATTTTGAAAGTCCTGATTTAAGCAATAAATCAAAGGCACAGAAAAGTACTCGGAAATCACATTCACCTCATTCTCATTATGTACTTCCAAACCGTCCAATTCTTCCGTTACAACAGACTCAAAAGAGAACGAAAAAGACGACGACAGATCGTGGGCATCCGGGTTATCACCCCTGTGAATACTGGGACTCAGACTCAGGCATTTAGGAACTTGATTCCGACTCACAAGACTCGGTGGAATCAGATTCTGGCTCACTAGCTGACCCGTGTCGCCGACAAAAACCCCTCCTCGTACTGCCAGGTGAGGGAGGGTGCGATGGATGCATCCAAAATAGCTGCTGGTAGGCCCGCAGCCGTTTCATCTCCGATCATGGACACCGAGGAGTTATCCCCCAAGCACAACTGGTCGATCAAAGGATCTGAAAGTAGACATGCCAGTGCTACCCCCATTTCAAACTCTGTGTCCGCAGACTCTAATTCTTTGCTATGCTCATCCTCAACTGTTGGGTCTGTCTGCTCTTCAGCAACATCATCCCCAAGCAACTGCAGGTCAAAGAAAATTTCGAACCCTGGCACGCGCTTCTTCTCTGCGTTCAACCACGGCTCCGGAAAACCACAGAATGGAAAATCCTCCCCCTCCCGGACGAAGCGTCCGTTTAGGGTACCCCGAATGGGCCGATGCATCAATTCAAAGGGTTTCCCCGTCTGTTTTGCTTTGGCTCTTCCAGCCATCTCTTTTTCTCTTCTTACCCAATCTATCTCGTGCTGCCCCGGCCCAACCTTTGTCTGAACTTTAACTGTCCCCATTACTTCTCTACTTGTATTGTCGTACGCCTGATGACATTGGTCGTAAATCTGCGGTTTTCAAGCCAATCGCATATGCTGTCCTTGCTGGGCAGACGTTGATGGCAGACCCGGTATCAACAAGTACCATCGGTATCCACTTATCTCTACATTCCACGGAGATGTAGAGGGGTTTGTTGTGATTTGTGCCCTCGGGCGGAAGTTCTTTGTCTGAAAAGGTCAATGCCGGGGAACCTCCTTCCGGAAACCAAATTTCAACCAAATTGCTCGTATAGTCTCTATAGAGAGTTTGGCCTTATCCATAGCTGTCAGGATAGCCTACCTATGTACTCGTGAGGCCATGAGCAGTCCCCAGATGGAGATGTCTGCTTGTATCTTTTTTAGCTATTTGAGTACAGCTTCCTCTTCAAGCTGCTTCTCCTTTTGCTTCTCAGCTTCTCTATCTTTCCCCGAGGCCTCTGGTTGATCTAAGTGTGGGGGTTTGAAATACCACCCACTCCGCGTCATGTGGTCGACCTCTCCAAGGTACTAGGTGTCATCAGGTTGGTTATTCCCCCAATCTTCATCCGTGTGGGCAAGACATAAGTCCCCATCTTCCCACCACATTCCATCAACGGCTGATAGACACCTGTCCGGCTCTGGTATGACTGTTTTTGCGCTCGCAGCACCTTCCATCCACATGCCCGCAACATTCTCGGTTCCTGTGCACACAGCAGTTTCAACTCCCACATGGGCCTTCGCCTTCCTGATTCTCTCGGAATCTTCAAAACTTGCTTGTTCCGACATGACTGACTGTTCAATAATCCCCGTAGTCAAAATATTCCAATCTCGGGCGAAATTCTTGACACCGGCGCCCTCCGGCAATGTACTCTGCTCTTCGACCCTTCCGGCCGTCACTGATATTCTCAACCCTGCTGAGCCCTGTTCTGACTGAAGCTCTCCTATCACATCAGGTTGATCGTCCAACCACCCAATAACTTCTGCTGAATCCTCATAATCGAACCACGCGACTACCGCATCCTCTGGGTCTTGGTCACTGCAAAACTAGAGGTCGGCAAGGTCCTCCCCCACAGCTGTTACACCATCTGTTCCCTATCCCAGACTATCTCCTTGAATCACACACAACTCTCCCTCTGTTGGCAATTCTACTCCGGGTCCATCTTGGCCCATTGATGAAATATTGTCATCCGGACTATATGTCTTCTCAACATAATTTCCCGATTCCGCGGACTCTGGCTCAACCACCTGTTTTTCCTTTGGGATCTCCTCTCTCCTGTTCTCAGTGGTCACCACCGCTGGCTCAGGTTGGGTCATGGAGATGTCCATCATGCACAAGTCGATGCAATCGGGAAGAAACACCTCCGGTTTAGGCAGGTGGGTAGGCGTGATATAGATACTAGGGTCGTAGGACACGGCCCCAGTATGGATGAAATTGAGTCTTTTGGGTGGTGGAACTTGGTTATGTGTGGGGAGGGGATTTGTAGTAACATTGGGCTTCTCAGGAGGCAAAATCACCTGCTATCGATGAGATCTTGAATCTCATGACGCAACCGGAAGCACAGATCGGTATCATGACCGTGCTGTTGGTGAAATGCACAATACTTGGCTGGGTTATGGGTAGGGGGAAGTTTTTCTGGTAGGGGCCGCGGCTCCAGGGGCTTCAGATGCCCTTTTTTGATCAAAACCCGTAGAGTTTTGGATAGGGGCATATAAAGTGGAGCGAAAGTTCTGGTGTTTCTGGGTGGGTATTTAGCTGTTTGCGGGTTGCTTCCGGATGCACCGGAGAATGGCGTAGCTGCCATGGCTCTTGGTGGGAGGTTGGCGGTGACCATGCTTACTTCGGAGGCTCTCGTAGTAGTAGTGCCACTCGGGCCTGCATTAGTGTTGCGGTTAAAGGTCCTTCGGGGTTGCTCCCTATCGTTATCAATCAAGCCTTGCTTCAAGGCATCTTCAATCTGCACCCCCATTTCATGTAGGTCAGAAAAAGTAGGAAAGGGGAGTACTATCATCTTTTGCATCAACTTCGGCTGAAGATTGCGCACAATCATCCGAATTTGGTCTTTGTCCGTAGGCCTCAAGGTCAGCATCCAAGCCTTGGCCCTCCATCTGGTTATGAACTCTGAAAAACTCTCCTTAGGCTCTTGCCTAGTCATCTCGATATCACGGGTCGTAATCTCAATCTATGTATTGTATGAGTACTGCGCGATGAAGGCCTCAGCCATTTCGTCCCAATTCCTCTTAACGTCATCTTCTAGCTTGGCATACCATATGGCCGCCACATCCGACAGGGTCCGGCCAAATAAAGACAACTTCTGAAGCCTACTGAGGCCTATTGGCCTTAGGACATCTGAAAACAGTCTTAAGTGCACCATGGGGTCCCCGGACCCGTCAAATCGATCAATATGAGGCATTTTGAATCTGTCGGGCAGCGTCACAGCTACGTCGGTATATCCATCTTCAATGTCGGGGATAGTCTTGACCCCTTGGGATCTCTTGAACAACTTTTCAAGCTTGCTCAACTTTAGTGTGGTGGATCGATCCTCGAACTCAAAGGAGAGTCCCAGAGGTTGGTGGGTGTTTTTGATAGCCGAGGTTGGATTTGAGGTAGGGTTAGAGGTGGGGTGGTCCTCAGGCGCTCAGATCATTCTCAACATTGGTCGCCTCCCCGAGGTTCGGAACTCTGGTGGGGAGGTGCTTGATCTGGCAAATGCTCTTCTTGTCGCTTCTAGCCTGGCAATTGTCTCTGCCTGTTCCTTCACAAGTGTGGCCTTTGTTCGGGCGACTGCTGAGACGGCATCCTACTGCATTGTTTTCATGCTCTCTTGGAGGTGGCACACCATCTCCTCCAAACTAGCCATACTATCCTGCTCTGGTTGGATTATCGGTATATATTCTCTCTCTGTTGGTGTCACGGACCCGATCCCTCATCGAACATGGGGGTAGATAAGGCCTTTTGAATCGGCGATCAGTACTAATGTCCTTCGCTCGACAGACCTCCGTCTAGTAACCGGGGGTAGTGAGTAGTACACTGGTTGTCCGTCTACCAGATCCTCAAATCGATGGAGTCGTCGACCTCTAATCCAGGGTGCTTGGGGAATATCTACCGGGTCAGAAGCAATTGTGCTCAACTACCTAATAAAAAGATAAATAAAGCGTATAAATAAACAGACAGTTGGACAACATAACGGCATAAAATAAACATACAACACACGGTTAGATATCATAACACACTGCTAGTGAACTGGATACTCTTGTTCCTCAAATACTGATCACTGTTTCTGAATCATTGCCCCCATGTCTGAATCTGGTACCCACAGATGACTGATTCCCCAAAATACTGTTACTGGTGCCCTTAGGCCGAATACCAAAACTTGCAAACTGATATGCGCATTCCTGTAGAGATACACTCTAAAAGCACATAGCATGTAAAAGAGAGCCAATACACCCCTATGTTGGGAAAGGGTTTCCCTGTCCTATTTTGTCAGGAGCTAGGGTTTCACTACGCACGCAGCGGTTTCAAACAACCTATATCGGGTAAGCAACCTGTCCTAGTTTGGAATGGTCACTATGGATTTCGTTATGCACTAGGTTGAATGGTCAAAAAGGGTGCCCTGGTAAAACCGGGGTTTGTGTTCCCATACTGGCAGAGCTCGCAACCAGTCAGCCTTATGGTCATGCCTTGACAAGACAAGCCTCCAGCAAACCGCTCAAGAATAGCAGATGGCCAACACGGTGTCCTAGGCGCACCAATGCACATGCAATGCAAAGAACACATAAGTGTAGTCAAAACAGGATATCACGAGTTCGAGTCAAGCTCTCTAAACTCCCCAGCAGAGTCGCGAAGCAGAACACGCTGGGGACCTCGATTCTGATTGGACTCCCTTTTTTGTTAGTTGCGGTTCTTAATTTGAACCAAAGAGTCCAACTCTAGCAAATCGTTTTGAAGAAAAACAGATTTTTGAAAAGTAGTGCCAAACATGGACTGCTTTGCCAGATACAGAGTCGCCACCTAAATATTTTTTAAAATGGGGAATTTAGGAAACTCGACTCAAGGTCAAGGCCACGTGTCCGTCATCACCAAAGTTGTCTTGGCTCGGGAGCTTGGGTACGATCGGGGAAGGTCAGCTATGAGCACCCATTTTCGCCTGGTCCGAAGACCGGCCTCTACTAACCATGATATCCGATTTTGAAAACGTTATGCGTTCTTATTTCGGTTATAAGCCTAGAATTACTATGTTATGCGCACAGCAAACAAGTATAAACTAGATTGCCTAATTTGGAAACAAACATTGCATATCCGTTTGTTTTTTGAAAAGCGCTTTGAAATTTGCTACTTGCAAGTAGGCTAAAACACGGATTTCAATGAGTTTTTCCAACTCAAACAATCCAACCTTCACCCACAGGCATTCAAGCAGTTATATCACATATGCAGCTAGCCTCATGGTAATCATGCTGTTATGGCAATATTCACACGCATGCGACATGCTAAAGCGTAAAAACTCACCTAGTACTCCAAGCCAAAACAGAAACTAGTTAGTAATCATATGCATGATCCTAGTTCATGTTAAGTGGCTAATGCAACGCAAGCAAGGGTGTAATCTAGACAGGCTCGGCTATCCTAAGCATGGCATGTGAAATGCTACAAGTAACAAGTATTCAATTTAGAAATTGAAATACAATGCAGTTAGCGTGATGTACCGAGCCCGGTGCATGTAAGACAAATGTATGGATGCACGCATGCATTGCATAAGGTATGCTAATTTTAAATATGCCCTAATCTACCATCATAAGCAGGTAAATAAAAGGGAAGAAAGAAGTGGGGGTTGGAAGACATACATACACTCACGCATACTTATTACACAATTGCCCTCACACAGAGGGACTAAAAGAATATACAGTCCCAAATAGTACAGTCCAAATACAGAATAAATTATTACAAAAATTTCTAATTTAATTAATAATTTAAATGCATAATAGAAAAGGGCGCAGCCCCGCCTCGGGATGCGCGAATGATGCATGCTCAAATCCGACTCGCCCGGAAAACCTGCACCATACCACTGTTGCCTTTGTTTTCTTGTCTGCCTTTACGAAATCTGCCAAAGTCCTGGGACACCTTCTAAGCACACTCTGAGACACCACCTTTGGAGGAAATGACAACCGGCCGTTCAAAATGACCATCGGCTGCTTGAGAGGTTATCGGCCACAAACAAATGGCCGGTCGGCACTCTTTTATGCCGGTCGGCAAATAATTCCTGCAGAAGACAGTTTTGACAGCAACAGCAGACAAGCAGTGCATGATGTGGAATTTTGAGCATATGTAAGCATGGTGTAGACACCCCATTTTTTACCGTCCTCAAGACTTGGACGTCACCGTTTGAACACTCGGTGATTATCCATGTTTGTGTTTGTTTGGAGTTCCCGGAGTTCTCGGCTACGCGCCTTGTCTCAGGATCTCCGAACTCGACTGTTTTGTGTCTGGTTTTGCACCAAACACTTGTGTTTTGCCTTGAAGGGCAGGAATGCCTTTTGAGGCATCCCCACACACCACGGCACTAGCTAGAGGCCACCGGTGGTTTTTGTTGCCACGGCAATATATATTGCCGGTCGGCACTCTTTGTTGCTTGGTCAAGACTCTTTTTGTCAAAATGACAATTTTGAGCGACCTTTGTTCATCTACTTTTTGTAGATATTTTGTGCCAGCTGTGATAGCTGGCACCCACCCCATTCCCCTCCATACACGTGTATGGGGGGATTTCCCTCTTGAATGGCTTGTTTTGTAAGCCTTACAAGAGGGAATTGCCTATATAGGAGAGGGTCTTCTCTTGGCATGGAGGTTAGACACTTGTTAGACATTTTAGGCAGCTTTGGAAAAGCTTGAGTTCTAGGGTTAGGGTTAGATATATTTTCTATCTCTATAAGTGTGTGTTTTGTGCCATTTTTGCTCACATACACACACTAACACACCATCTCTTGGACTTGAGACCCTTGGAGGCTTGTTTGAGTGTTTTGGAGGTGGATTCAAGCAAAGAAGGGCTGTTGGAGCATCATTTGTGAAGGTGGTCTTCAATGGTAAGAAACTTCCCTTTTATTCCCCATTTTTGCATCCTATTTCTACCTATCTTAGAGCTGTCTTTGTGTTTAGTGTATAACATAAAAAAGTTCTGTTTTTGGGCCCTCTTGATAGTTTATTAAGAGTGTTTTGTGCTTTGGGGAAGTTTGACCCCTCTTAGGCCTTGTAAGGCCCTTGTTTTGTGCCATTTTGAGCATGTTTCGAGACCTTGGTGTTTGGGCCTCTTCACCACTGAAATCTTGAGGGATTTCAGTGGTGAAGATGGTGCCTTGAAGTCTCCAAAAGGGGAGGGCCACCCCCTCTCCTTGTTGTCCTTGAAAGGGACCATTTTTGGTCTCTTAAGGAAGTCTTTGTTCAAGTGTGTGTTGAGCATGTCATGGCTGTATTTTATGCTTATATTGCCATGTTATAACTTTGTATTAAGTTGGTTTTGGTACTCCATGCATGTTTAGTATAGTTGCCATGTAATGCCTCCTTGATCCCTTAACATACCTTAGGTTGTTAGCCTTTGTTCGAGCATGTTTTAGGCTTAGCCTTGTGAATGTTTCGTGCTTATTTTGCCATGCTTTAGGTCTGTCCATAGTTGTTTGGATCGATTTTGGCATGCTTAGTATAGCTCCTTTGCATTTGTGGCTTGTCGGGCTTGTACGCTTCAAGTATGTGAATGTGTAGCATGTGTTGCTTGCATCATTTTGGTGGTTTGGAACCATCCAACATGTAATTTCAGTCCCTTTGGCATGCTCATGTGCTTGCCTTAGTTTCCTCTTTGTTGCTTTGAGGGCATGTGTTGTAAGCCTTATGTTTTGACCATTGTGCATGCCTTTGAATTTGAACCATTTAGATGCCATCTAGACAGTGTTTTGGGCTTAGTTTTATATGTTAAAACTCTGTTTTTGGTCGCCTAAGTATTGCCATGTGTGGTTGTACTAAGTGTGCTTCAAAGCTTCATGACTTGCCTCAAGTACTTGGACCATGCTTGCATGCTTATGCTTGTCTCATTTGGGTTGGTTTGGCACCACATTTTGACATGATTTTAAAGCTTTTCATTCCATGCCAATTGTCCATGTTTAGCCTCTTTCAAGTGTGTTTGAGAGTTGCTTGTTTAATGCTTAGGTTTGTGCCTTAACATGTGCATGCGTGTGTGTGTGCTTAGCCTTCATTTTTGAGCACTTTGGCCACTGATTTTAGGCCTAATTGGAGTTGCCTAAGTCATGTTTAAGTCCACCCCTTTGCTTGGTTTGCATTCCTTGTATGTGTGTTTGCATACTAGCATTCTTGTTTGCATCCCATGATTGCATACTAGTTGACATGCTTAGGATTGCACACATAGACATGCATGCCTTGTACCTTGATTTGGTGATGGGAATTGGGCTCCTTTATTTGTTTGATTTGCATTGCATTTGAAATTAAAAGTGCACACTTGATTCTTTGAGCCATCGTGCATGGAAATGCGTGATTGGTAGCACAAGAATCGAGGCACGTCCTCCCTTGAGTCGCAAACATGATAGGGGGCATGATTGGTGCATACATGGTTTGAATTGTGTTGCCATGCAAGTTTTGCCCTCTACTGCTGTAAGTTGCAGGTTCTGCAGGAACTTATTGCCGCAAGCAACATTTTACACGACGAAGAAATCAATGTACCGATGGATGAATTTTGTGCCGGTGACCACAATTCACTGTCGGTGGTAATCCTACTTAGCCGGTGGGATCCCCCAGTATCCTGAGAGGCATTTCTGAGACTTTGGCAGTTTTCAGAGGAACAAAGCAGGGAAAACAGAGACAGACTATGCATGGCGGCGATTCGAGCAAATCCCGAGCATGCGCCAGATCGACCCGCTTCAAGGCTTTTATCGCTTTTAATTAGATTAATTAATTTGTTAATTTAATTGATCTGTAATATTTAATTAGCTTATGAGTTATTTAATTTGTATATTCTTTTGGTCCTCGAGGGCAAATCTGTAATAAGTGTGTGTGAGTGGTGTGTATGTCTTTCAACCCCCACTTCTTTCTTCCCTTTTATTTACTCGCTTTATGGTAGATTAGGGCACGTTTATCTTAGCATACCTTATGCTATGCATGCGTGCATACATACATTTGTCTTACATGCACCGGGCTTGGTACATCATACAAACTGCATTGTATCTTCAAATCTAACTTGAATACGTGCACCGAATGATTGCATTTCACATGCCATTTTTAGGGTTAGCCGAGCCTATCCTAATCACATTATGTATGCGATGCATTAGTCACTTAACATGAACTAGGACATGCATGTTTGCTAACTGGTTTATTGTTTTGGCACGGAGTACGATGTAAGTATTTATGCTTTAGCATATCGCATGCGTGTGAATGTTAACATGACAGTAGGCTTACCATGTGGCTAAATGCTTATATGAGATAAACTGTTTGAATGCCTGTGGGTGGAGGTTGGATTGCTTGAGTTGGAAAAACTTGTTGAAATCCGTGTTTTAGCCTACTTGCGAGTAGCAAATCCCAAAGCACTTTCAAAACAAACGGATATGCAATGTTTATTCCCAAATTAGGCAATCTAGTCTATACTTGTTTGCTGCGCGGATAACATAGTAATTCTAGACTAATAACCGGAATAAGAACACGAAATGTTTTCAAAATCGGATATCACGGTTAGTAGAGGCCGGTCTTCGGATCGGGCGAAAGGGGGTGCTCATAGCTGACCTTCCCCGATCGTACCCAAGCTCCCGAGCCAAGACAACTTTGGTGATGACGAACATGTGGCCTTCGGCACCGAGTCAGGGTTTCCTAAATTTCCCATTTTAAAAAAAAAAATATTTAGGTGGCGACTCTGTATCTGGCAAAGCAGTCCATGTTTCGCACTTCTTTTCAAAATCTGTTTTTCTCAAAACGATTTGCCAGAGTTGGACTCTTTGGTTCAGATTATGAACCGCAACAAACACAAATTGAGTCCGAACTGTATGTGATGCAACCATGGACCAAAATGTCATGAAGCTAGCATGGGACAACATGTAATGAACCAAATAAGCAACAAGCATATGATAAGCAAACAATGGTGGACTTAACCACAATGGGGCAGACCTCAAACCTTCCCAAAACAGTGGCAAAAAATGCCCAAAAACATGAACAAAATGCTATACAAGCATGCAAGTTAATGGGCCTAAACCTAAGGCACCAAAGAGAGCATCTTACTACCACTCATGGCATGTATTAGGTGAGCAAAAACAGAGTTCTATCATGCAAAAATACACCCAAACCCCTTGACATGGTAGCCCCAAAATACCCTAAACACACAAACATACGCAAGGCCTATCTCAAGGCATAAAAGGACACATCCTCAAAGCATAAAAGAGGTCACATATACAAACATATAAACATGATTTATGGACTGAAATATGATCCTAAATGATGTCAAATCATGAGGATGGTCTAAGGTGAGCATGCTAGAGGCCAAAATACTCAAGGCTTACAAGCCCAAAATGCAAAGCAATCACATCAAGCATGCCCAACATGACAAAATCAGTGGCTCATAGCCCTTAAACATGGCGAAATGATGCTAACATCTTCATGGAGTTATGCTAATACATGCAAGAATCATGGCCTAAACGCAAGATGCATTTCTATGCCAAATAGGGGAATGCAAAGCAAGTATGTTAAGCATGCAAGAGACCAACAAAACACCATTACACAGAGATAAAATATGATCCAAAACACCCAAAAAAGTTCTGAAATGGCTCCAAAAACAAGCAAGCATGCATGTTGCCTTTTAAGCCAAAAACAAAGGTAAAAGAGGTACAAAGGGGAGAGGGGTGTCCCTCCCCTATACAAGACTTCAAACCACCTTCCTCCTCACTAAAAACCCACTGGTTTTCAGTGGTGAGAAGACCAAAATAACAAAGCAAACAAGGCTCAAAATAAAAGCACCAAAGAGGCCAAAAAAAGGCCTAAGAAGGTGAGTTTGCACTCAAACCACAAAGTGACCTTAATGAAAGTTCAAAAGCAAGAAAATATAAGACTTTTTTATGTTATACACAAAGCTAAAAACAGCAAGCAAAATACGTAAAAACTAGTTGCAAAAACGGGGAAACTAAAGTAAAGTGCTCATCCTTGAAGAACACCTCAAGAACAGATGATCCAGCCCTCTTCTATTGATCAAAACCAGTCCAAAAGTTCAACAAACAACCCTCCAAGCCTCCCAATCTCGAGCTAAGGTGTGATGGTGTGTGTATTGGTGCAAAAGTAAGGTAAAACCACACTTTTAGGCCTAAAAACACACACACAAGAGGAGGGAGAGGGAAAATGTAGAGAGAGTGAGTATATGGCAGATATATAGATATAAAAGCTCTGGTTTTTTGTTGAAAATGGCTAACCTCCAACAAAGGGAGAGAGATGGTGTTTATATAGGCAAAAAAAACAAGGCTCAAGGCTTCTCCAAGAAGCTAACTAAAAGGGGCAAAGGGTGCAAAGGGGTCTTGGCTTCTTGGGGAAGCTAAGACAGCTGGCCAAGCTTCTCCAAGAAGCTTTGCCAAAGGGGTCAACCTTCTAGAAGGTTTGGGGGTTCAAAGGTGCAAAGAGGTCACTCCCATGCACGGGGATGAGTGATGGTGTATTCGGTACGGTGGCATGCACCATGCCTCAGGGGTGCAAAGGGTGCACGCCGGCCAGCCAAAGGGATCACCGGCACAAAAAGGTGCCGATCGGCAACATATAGTGCCGACTGGCCATTGTTTTTAAGAAAACACTGCCGGTGGTACACATATGCGGCCGGTGATGGTAGGGGAGGGCCGGTAGGGTGTGGGGATGGCCAAAAAGCCATTCCCTGCCTTTCAAGGCAAAAACACAAGTGTTTGGTGCCAAAACCGAACACGAAGCAGTCGAGTTAAGAGGTCCTGAGACGGGGCGCGCTGCCAAGGCCTCCGGGAACTCGAGACGAACACAAACATGGATAATCACCGAGTATTCAAACGATGACGTCCAAGTCTTGAGGATGGTCAAAAATGAGATGTCTACAATCATACTTATTTTTAGTACTTGAATTTGTTCCACATTTTGGAATCGTGATAATATTTTCTTTTATCGTCTTTGGTTTTGAGAGGAAGTTGTGTATGAATGCATTCTGAATCAAAGAATAATCAAAATCAAAGTCTCTCTCTATGTATATATATATATATATGTATGTCTATGCTTGGGTTTGATAACAGAAAAATGAATATGAAAATTGTTGTTGGTGTCGTATGTGTCCAACAGATACTAGGAATTTTTTTTTGGATTTGTTGAATCTTTTTTGGATCTAAAATCTTTTTTTTATTTTTATTTTTATGATGGTGATGAAACACAATGCAAAAGATACGGAGAGAGCATTGATCAGATGATGATAAGGAGGAAATGGAAAACTTGCACATATAAATTTGGGCAGACAGAAAATTTGCACAAATAAAATTTAGATAGATAGAAAATTTACACAAAAGCATTTGAACAGATAGAAAATTTACATAGAAAAAATTTAAACAAATAGACCAAAAAAAAATTTGAACGGATAGATAAAAAATTTTGAACAAATAGACAAAAAATATGAACAGATAGAAAATAATTTGAACACATAGATATAAATTTGAACAGATAGCCAACAAAAAATCAAACAAATAAAAAAAACCTAGAGGTAAAATTGAAAATAAAATGTCATTCAAGACTTTTCACCAAACTATTTCACAAATTAATTTTCATGAAAATCATCATAAAAACCATCTGCACCGTTAGATCAGGTATGTGTCTCATGATCCAACGGTGCAGATGGTTTTCATGGTTTTCATGAAAATTCTTCATGAAACCTAGCATTTTCCTTTCAGAAAGCGTAAATCTCTCACCAACAAAAAAAAAAATCACTGAGCCTAATGTCTTAAACAACTGTTAGAGTGAAATTTTCATCAATTTTTTAAAAAATTAATTTGTATAGCGTATATGACACTTTTCTATTATCCTTTCGTCAAAAACTATTTACAAAAATTAAAATTAGATTATTAAACGGTTAAAATTTAACAATTTTTAATTAGAAGGGGTAAAGACAACAATCCATAGTTTATATGGCATAAAGTATAAAGTATAATTTGTCCTATATTTATTTATGTGACGGTAAATTCCACTTGCGTCTCTATTTTCTTTAACTTTGGTCCTTAGAACTATTAAAATTCTTACCACCTTTATCTAAATTCCAACTGTCGTTATAGTTTTGCGACAGAAAATGCCACATTAGTCGGGTGCCATATTAGTCAGGTTTACCACTTAAGCCATGTTTGTTCGGGTGAACATGTGCTTAGAATTGAACTAATAGTCTAATAAAATTATTAATCTAATATTTGGTTAAACAATTGAAGTACGGACTAACGATTCATCTGAATATGATATCTTACATATGATGGACTATTCAATCCAACAGAAAGGGGTGAGATATAAATTAGAAGATTAAGCCAAAGTCTGAATTATTAATCTCTCTTTATAATCCTAACTTAATCTAAACATAGGATAAAATACACAATCCAAAGGGATTCGTAATCTTAGAACTATTAGTTATGGAAATGCTAATTCCACCTAATCTAATTCGTCCAAACAAACATGGCCTTATATCCATGGCAATCCAAGGAAATAGTAGTATTAATTCCACACAAATTGATTTTCGTTTGGCAAGTGACTTTTTTAGATAAAAAGTCAAAAAGTTATTAAAAAAATCAAAAAACTAACAACCTATACCAAAAAGTCAAATATTCCATTTTCTCTCTATTTTTTGCACATCTTTTTGTAAAAAGTCAAAAAATCATCCCAAATATATTGATTTTTTTACATTATATTTTAGCCAAAAAATTAAAAAGTTACTAAAAAAATATGTTCTCAAACAAGACCTCAGAAAGTCAATTTCCAAACAAAAACTTATGGTTCAAAAATCAATTTGTAAACCAAAGGTACAGGTAAAATACAATTTTTTATTCAAAAGTTGATTTCCAAACAAATAAAAAAAAATAAAAATAATTTGTGTATTGAGAAAAATTTAAGAAACTCCAAGGAGATGGGGATTTCAAGAAAAATGTTTTGTGGTCCTAAAAATTGTGCCCTTAATGTCCCTAATTTTTAATTTGGGCTACTTTTTTCTTTTTTTTTTTATTTTTTACTTGATATGAAAATTAAGGAGATTAGGAGTAGACTTTTTAGGGGATGAAAGAATGCCCGGGATTTCAGCAATGGAAATCAAGGTTGGCAAAAAAACCCGATACCAGCAGCATGGATCTCCTAGAGGACTATGTTGCTTTGCTTAGTTGCTTCTTCTTTGGCCTCTCAACACAGCATATTTGTAGCCAAAGTCTACAACTTGCATTAAATCTAGTTTTTATGAAAATAAGGGTTCGTTACAGTTTGTCCCTCTAAACTACCATAAAATTTTCTATTTAGTTCCTGAATTATCAATTGAATTTATTTAGTCCCTAAATTATCATCAAATTCTCTAGTTAGTCCCTAAAGTATATAAATTAAAATATATTTAGTCCCTAAACTATCGATTGAATCCATTAAATCCCTAAAATATTTAATTAAAACTTATTTAGTCCTTAAAAGGATTATAAAAATAAAATATAAGCACATAAATATAATAAATTAGTAAAACATACTATTTAGTTAAAATTTTATTTCAAAAAAAAAAAACTTAAATTTTTATTCTGTCTTTGAAAAGTGAGCGCCAATTCATATATTGAATATGTTTTATAATGATAAGAGTAATTATCTATAGTATTGTTTTACTTATCTTCTACAATAGATACATGCTTGCCTTAATATTATATGTCAGATTTCGTTTATAATTTCTAATTGATTGTTTTTAAGTTTTTCACTAAGTTCTTTTTATTACTTAATTAATGTATTATTTTATTCTATTACTATTTGTAGAGAAGTATTATTATTTAAACTATCCAAATCTACTTCTTCAGTATATCAAACATTCATATAATCTATTGGTAAGAATGAAAAATCAAACTTTAATATTAATTTAAACACACAACGAAATAAAATATCTTTTAAAGACAAAATAAAAAATTTAAAAGATTTTTCTATAATAAAATCTTAATTGGAGAGGTTTTTTACTAATTTATAATACGTATGAGTATATATTTTATTTTTGTAATCCTTTTAGGGACTAAATAGATTTGAATTAAATATTTTAGGGACCTAATAGATTCAATCGATATTTTAGGAACTAAATAAACTTTGATTTAGATACTTTAGGGACTAAATAGAGAATTTGATGCTAGTTTAGGGACTACATAGATTCAATTGATAGTTCAGGAACTAATAGCGAATTTGATATAGTTTAAGGGTAGAAAGTGTAATAAACCCCAAAAATAATTAAAAATCAAATAATTGTGAGAAATTATTTCATTTTTACCCCTATATTTTGTCACAATTTTTAATGACCCTCCCAGACTATTATTTTTACGCGTACTCCTATACTATTTAAGTTACTATCAATTTTGTCTCTGCCGTCAGATTTGAAACGAAAAAAGTTTTAAAAAAAAAAATTATATTTTGGTCTCAAATTTCAAAAGAAAGATGCAGACTCACCATTTCCTACCAATAACCACCACTTCAAACCCTTCTATCTCATTCGTCATAACTCCGTTTCGCCTCATTTTTATGTTGTTGGATTCAACTCACGGTCTAGTTTTCGTATCACATCTCACACGTCTCATTCTTCCTCTTTTTGTATGCTATCGGAACTCCGATAGTTGATAAAAAAAATAAGATTTTTCTTCTCGTTTTCGACTTTTATTCGAGCCATCTTTCGAACTTCATATCTTTTTTGATTCTTGACAGTTCTACTTTATTCTTTCGCTATTCTCTTCACCTCACTTCCTACTTCGCCCTGCACTACCTTGCTTTCTCACTTCTTCATGTAATGAATGGTTTTGGTATGCCGAAAGTTGTCCGAAAACTATTTTCAAAATTTTCAAAACATTCATATTCTATTTCTTTCTTCTTCATCTTCCTCATTCTTCTTCTTCTTCTCTTATAACATGATGTGGAACATGGTTCTAGGTGGTAATGGAACTGGTGATGGTGGTGGTGATGGTCTAGCGATGGCAGTGGGTTTGGTGCTATAAGATGGTTGTGATGGTAATGCTCATGGGGGTGGTAGTGGAACTTAGTTATAAAAAAAGTGGGTTTGATGTTGTAAAGTGGTGGTGATAGTAATACTCATGGTGGCGGTAATGGAGTTCAGTGGCAGTGAAGTTAATGGTTTGGATTGTGATGTTGGTGAAGTTGATGGCTGAGATTGCATATGCCCTGAAGAATATCACTTTCAACAATGGCTATAACAACAAAACCTTTCTTCTAATACAAAATCAACTATTTGCTATGAGATTTTTCTTAACAATACAAATTTCTTTTGTACTTAGCAAAAGAGTTGAGGTTTGCATCTCATTTACAATCTAAGTCTGAATAGGCACGGTGTTCCATTCAAATGGACTGAGAAAATTCCAATAGGAAAGATTATATGTATGTATATAATTGAAGAAGAAGAAGAAGATCACTAGCCGAACCACCAACTTCACCGCCACCAAACTCTATTACCGCCACCACCACCATCACCATCACCAGTTTCGTTACCACCTAGAACTATATTCCACATCATGTTATAAGGGAAGAAGAATAAGAAGAATGAGGAAGACAGAGCAGAAAGAAACAAAATATAAATGTTTTGAAATTTTTGAAATTAGTTTTCGGACAACTTTCGACATACCAAAACTGCCCATTACATGAAGAAGTGAGAAAACGAGGTAGTGTAGAGCGAAATAGGAAGTGGGGTGAAGAGCATAGCGAAAGAATGAAGTAGAACCGTCAAGAATCAAGAAAGATATAAAATCCAAAAGATGACTCGAAGAAAAGTCTTATTTTTCTTATCAACTTTCGGATCTCCGATAATATGTAAAAAGAGGAAGAACGAGACGTTTGAGATGTGATACGAAAACTAGACCGTGAGTTGAATCCAACAACATAAAAATGAGGCGAAACGGAATTATGACAAAGGCGATAGAAGTGCTTGAAATGGTAGTTGCTGGTGATGGTTTGCTGGAAGAAAAGAGTGGGTCTGCATCCTTCTTCTGAAATTTGGGGCCAAAATGTAATTTTTTTAACTTTTTCCGTTTCAAATCTGACAGCAGGAGCAAAATTGATAGAAACTTAAATAATATAGGGGTACACGTGAAAATAATAGTCTGGGGGCTCATTGAAAATCGTGACAAAATATAGGGATAAAAATGAAATAATGTCTAATTGTGACAACAAACCAGAGCATCATTATCAATAAGAGGCTGTAATACTCATTAACAAGTGAATTCTAAATTACATTACCTGCAAACACTGTTTGTGGGTTGTACAATTATTCAGAGACATTACTACTAAGTAGCTGTTGAAAAAGCCTCTAATGAATGACAACCCAATTTATCATCTTTGTCTCTACCAACATTTTCATACTCCTCCACAACTTCAGCTTCCATCAGTTCCCCAGTCATCAATTCTCCGTTACCTGACCACAATCTTCAATCACAACCGTTGCCGAAGTCTTCCCACTACCTGAACCCACCTTCTCCATCTCCTTCACCACACTGTATCCATCCACAACCTTCCCAAACACCACATGTTTGCCATCAAGCCATGTTGTTTTCTCAGTACAGATAAAGAATTGGGACCCATTAGTGTTGGGTCCAGCATTTGCCATTGATAGAACACCGGGCCCTGTATGCTTCACCTTGAAGTTCTCATCTGCAAATTTCGCCCCATAGATCGATTCACCACCAGTCCCATTACCATTTGTGAAATCTCCGCCTTGACACATGAAGCTGGGGATAATGCGGTGGAACGCAGATCCCTTATAGTGTAATGGCTTCCCTGATATACCAATCCCTTTCTCCCCAGTGCAGAGGGCACGGAAATTCTCCGCAGTCTTGGGAGTGATGTCAGCAAATAGTTCCATTACTACTCTTCCTGCTTTCATCTTTCCTATCAGTATGTCAAAGAAAACCTTTGGGTTCGACATTTTCTTGACTTGATCTGAAAATTCCTATCAAAACTTGGATTTCAATCAAAGGGATTATGCTCTTCAAACCAAATTTTGTACTTAAACATGTAACTAGTAATAAAATACAGTTATCATCTTCAAATTCTGAATAAATACAAGTTCAAAACCAAGAGGTTAAAAAGGTGATTACTTGGTAGAGTTCTTATCATTCTTTGTTTGCTCAATATAGTGTGTAATTGGAGCAAAATTCAAAGTTCAAATTATCAAATCACTCGACGTAATAAAGAAAAATCACATAATCTTTTACCAAACACGCTGTTATGATACAACAAAGGTTCAAAAGCAGTATAAAATATTTTGATTCAGAGTCATTTAAATTTTATAGCTCAAAAAAAGAACAGCACCAGTATGTGCCCCGAAATTCAGGGGCACTAATGCCCCGAATTTCTATATAAGGCAAAAAAAAAAAAAAAAGTTACCAAAACTGGAAATTAGGGGCATTAGTGCTCACAGTTTTAGTGCCACAAACCATTTTTCAAAAAAGAAATGGATGTGTACTTGCACACATACAAAGTCCTAGCTAAAACGTAAACAAAATTAAGCATTACACGCAGAAGTCCAGGTCACAAAAGAACACAACCAAACATGAAAATGTCACATTTTTGTAGGATCCATTTTATAAAACAGAACATAATCCAAAAAAGTTTTTCTTGGTAAGTGAAGTAAGCGTGTCTCCTGTTTTCCTTTTTCTTCCTTGGAACCCTGTTGGTATTAACAGATATCTCACCATAATCTTTGTCATGGACTCAACATTACTACTCTTCTCAAAACAGCGAAAAATGTCTGCAATTAGTTTTCCCACTTCCTATTTATCTCATATTTTCCCCAATTAAATCCCAAAAATCTCCATCCTTACAACTTACAAATGGGTCAATTAAATCCCAAAAATCTCCATCCTGACAAATGGGTAAAAATTTACTTACTTTCTCTATTCCACCAAAAAAATTCCACAATAATACATTCAATTTTCACTCAAAACAAAAGAACATGAAGCATTAAAAGAAACAAAGAAATCTAAGCATACCAGAGAGAGTAGTACAAATGTTCACCATCCTGAGACAAATCCTCGGGCAAAAGAATCATTCCACAAGAGAACGTCATCATATTATCAGGAGGGTGAGTGAGTGTTTTGTGTTGCACAGTTTTTGAGCTACACAGGCTTTTGTAAACCCACCTGCAAGCCTTCGATTGTGCTTCTTTGTCTCACATAGAGATTCTAAGCTTTGATTCAGTGAAGTGAATGTGATACATTCGATACAAAAATGAAATCAATTCAAAAAGAACGTACCTTGGTGTGAATTTCCAATTGGGATTCTCTGACAAGAAGAAGAGGAGGAGGAGGAGGAGGAGGATAATAGGGTATGTAGATATCTTTATGAGGGCAGAGTTTTGAGGGGTTTAGGGTTTTTTTTTTTTTTTTGGATTTTGTACTGGGCCCTTTTTATGTTTGGGTTAGAGTCCAAAGACTTCTCAGGCCCAGACCTAGTTAGTATTGGGCCCAATAAATATAATGGATCAATCTTGATAACTCGTTAAATAAAATAAAATTAAACTGTTGGGTTAAGAACTGGGCCGGAAAGCTAAGCCAAGATTAATCATTAGTTCTATATACCCATCTCTGTTAATAAAAACGTTTAATGCTGTGTTTGGTTAGGAAATTTGAAAAGAAAAAAAGAAAAAATAGGTGAAATGTGAATAAAATATACTTATATTTTACATAATTTTACACATATTTTTCCTTTGTTTTTCTAAATCCCTTCCCAAATTTCTCAACCAAACACAACATAAATGGGCAACACATCTACGCAGGGTTGAGTCCAGAGGCTTTTCAGGCCCAGACTTAGTTAGTATTGGGCTTTAACCCAATGAATGTAATGGATCAGTGGGGCATTCTATTTACACCCAAAAAAATCATTAAGTATTCTAAATTTTTAAGTGTATCTTGTTTAATTATTGTTTTATTTTATTCTTATTACACCTTATTATTTTTTTCAAATTACCCTCAAGGTAAATCCAAATAATAAATAATAAACAAACTAAAAAAACTAAATTATTTCAAAAACTTTTTAATACAGAAAATAATTCTCAAATATAGGGGAGAAAAAAACTTTTACATTATAAATTATTCACAAGAATACTCGTGGAAAAGTAAAAACCAAATTTATAATCACATAAACATTAGACACTAATAAGAAAAAGTAATTCTCAAATAATGTACTATTTAAATGATAAAATAAGAACAACACCAATAATATGTTATTGTTAATCTAAGTACTGAACCCTTTAATTTTTATCAAAACACGATATAGAAAATAATTAATGGTGCTCTACAAAAATTATGAAACCCCTTTATATGAATCCTTACCACCTTTTTGATGAATTGTTTTAAAAAACTATTTTGATTATTACTCTCATCCATTGTTTGATTTTGTTCAAACTTTCTTCTAGGGTTTAGGGTTTCAAAATAAGAAAAAAATAATGATGTTGATGATGATAGTGAATTTTAATAGGATGGATTAGAGTTTTGGAGAGAGAAAGAAGAAGAAAAAGAAATAACTTTAATCTCTTAGGGAAGAAGATATAAAGATTTGAATAGGAATAACTGATTAGGGTGTACCATGAGAAAAAATATATATTTTATTTTAAAGTTTAATATGAGTTGTCCTTATTAATAAATTTATATTAGGATATAATAAGAATTAAAATTTATAAATTTAAATTAGACGTATTGAGACATATTTTAAATTCAAATAGAATCCTCCGTCAATCCTTGTTGACTGGTTAAACAAAATTAAGTTGGGTTGGAGAACTGGACTTGAAAGTTAAGCCCAGATCATCATTAGTTCTAGGGTGATTTTATTTGTACTCAAATAATAACTTTGTATGCTTAATTAAAAATTTAAAATTTTAGTTCCAAGTATACCTTAATGTAAATTTACTAATAAAAACAATAAATATTAAATCATAAAATATTTTATTTTATTTTTTTCATGATACACCCTAATCACTTATTCGTATTCTTTATATTATTCTCTAATGCTGTGTTTGGTTGAAGGATTTGAGGAGGGATTTGGAAAAAGAAATGAAAAAAATAGGTGAAATGTGAAAAAAACATGCCTACATTTCACATAGTTTCACACACCTTTTCCCTTTTCCTTTCCAAATCTCTTCCCAAAATCCCTAACCAAACACAGCGTAAATTCCAATTATTTTCTCTTCCTCTTCTTCCTCACCATTACCATCAATATCATTATTTTTTATTGTGTTGTTATTTGCAAATAGAAGAACGTTTGAACAAAATCAAATAATAAATAATAATCAAAAGAATTTTTTGAAACAATCTATCACTCAATTATATGTATATTCAGATCATTGGGGCTAAAAGGATTAGCTGGAGAAGATGGTTGAGGAGCACAGAAAGAAACCAAGTTTGCTGCTTCATTGATTAGTGAACGATTCACTCATTATCTTTATGTTTCTTTTGCTTTGTTTATCAATATGAAGAATGAAAACCAATTGTGATATTTTTTTATTTTTTTTTGGTTCAACCACCCGGTATCCGACCCACTGGCCGACTAATTCGGATTCGGGGAGCAGTTCTGGATAAATAAGCTCAAGTCCCCTCCCAATTGGCGTTGCGGAGAATCGAACCGTAGTCCGTCCTTCCAAGCCGAGCTCCAATCACCACTCGGCCAACAACCAATTGTGATATTGATTGTGTTGAATGTGTATTGTTTGGTAATGAAAACTCAAAACGACTTTTCGTCTACCTTTTTATTTTATATTTTTTTGACATTTATCTACTTTTTTTATTGATGCTAAGAGATTTCAACAAGTCAAGGGTGTTGAAGAGTTTGCGCAGGTATGAAAGATTTGTTTAAGAAATCTACTTAAGGGTTTTTAATTTTTTTTTAAATGGTGTAATTTAGGATTTTTGATTTATTTGTTATTTCGGTGTATAATAAATTATGGTTTTATCTTGAAGAGTAATTTGGAAAAAATTATAGGGTATACTGAGAGTAAATCATAACCCTATATAATTTAATAAAAAATGCTAAAAAATTTGACATATTAAATGATTTTTTGAATACAAATAGAATCACCCTCTATCATATAAACCCATATCTGTTAGTAAAAAAAAATGTTTAATTGGGCAAGCATCATACTCGGACCTTAAAAAAATAAAAATAAAAATAAATATAATATAATATAATAATAATAATAATGCATGAAATGATGATGGTGCCACTACCATTATTATTACTTTGTATAAACTCATCTACGTTTGTTTGTTTGTTTATTTGTTTATTTTTATTACATGGTAGGTAGGAAGGAAAAGGTGTAGTGCTTGTGGCGGTCTCAACCCCTAACTTGATTAATTAACTATACTGGATTTTATATTTTAATTTTTTCTGACACAATGTTGATTATCAAAGCTTGGTTGATTATCAAAACTAGGTAATCTTTTGTTTCTTTTAAGAAGAACAGAATTTTTTTAAATATTGACATCACAAATAATGTTGAAGAATACTAATGACAGCCTTTCACATCATCAATATCAGTATATATGCAAAAACTGTTAAGAAAAATATAAAACATATATATTAAAAAAACTTTGGGCGTGTAAAAGTTGTTTTGAGATTTTTTTTTTAAAAAAAATTCTTGCTATTAATTGTTGCCATTAACCTGAACCAATAATATTAAGATTTTTATATATTAACATGTACCAAATGACGGAATGGACTTTTTAATGACAATGTAATCGGAATGATTTAGTTCATTATGATATTTTTGTACATTTTTTTTTCTTTATTGATGTATTTTGTTTGTACTTTATATTTGAATTTTCATCAATAAAGTTTCTTTTTTAACGATAACCAAAAAAATATATATATTTTTATATATTTAATATTGCTAGCTCATTGGTCCTTCAAATCTAACAACCATTTTTTGCTATCTAGCAGGGGCAATCTTATATTTTTTATGTAAATTTTGAGAATCTACACAATCACAAAATCATGATCGATTTTTATATTTTTAATTTTTTTTTTTTTCATAAATATTTGATAACTTAGAATATCATGCTACCATACTACAATTTTTTATTTTTTTTTTCACCCCCCTCTTCTTTTTTTCCTTTTTTTTTTAACACAATTATGTCCTTGTTGGGGGTTCAACCGTTCCTTGCCACATTGTTTTATTAGGTAAACTAGCCACAAGAAGGCATGTGATCTAGATATAATAAATACAGTCTAATTTTTTAATAGAAAATAGAAGAGTCTCACATAAGAATCATACACTCCTCATAAAATTGTGAGAGCATCAAAAGATGATAAGCAAATAAAATGGGGGTGAATGGAGCATGAAAAGATGGTGAACATCGAAGGACTAACTTTTAGGGTTTCTAAAAGAAATGAGCTGTATTTTATTTATGCATACAAATATTGATAGGCAAAAAAGTTGTTCACAGATTTTAGGCTATGTTCAATTAGGATTTTTTTTTTATTATGAAAAATGATAAATTTTCAAATATTATGATCCATCTACTTGTTTGTCGTAAAAGATTCATGATTTTTAGAATTGTGATGTGCAAATGAGATCCAAACATCACCTTACAATTTCAAAAAGAGTTGAGCTATGTTCATATATAAAAAATCTAAAAATCCCGAGATATTGATTTGTGACTATGTATCAATTTTAAACAGTAAATATCAATCTCAATCAAACAATTAAAGACAAATTGACATAACAATTTAACGTGGAAATTTCACAATTAGAATACCTCCAATTATGATTAAAAAAAAAATCACGGGCCAAAGTCACAAAACAATCTACTAAAAGAACAAAAACTAATTACACAAGTGTACCCTCAATTACCTAACAAATCCATGTCCGAATTGAATCGACCCCTATATGCCTCTTCTACCACCGTCTTCACCTCAGATTTGTCTTACCCAACGTTGAATCCACAACGCCGATATCAAATCCACAACAATGAGCCACTCTGAAATCCATCAAAACTTCAGGCCCAAGTTCTCTGAAATCCACCAAAGAACAACTATCTCTTTTGTGAATAAAGGAAATCAAACAAACCCTTAATGATGTTGATATGAAGTTTATGGATTCATTGATCACTCTTAAATCATCAATGAAACACTCATAAAGTACCATCCAATATAAAACACTTTGCATCTTGTTCTTTTCTGAAAATCTGGACGGTACAAAACCTAGAAACAGCGAACAACATACTTTATAGAAAACAAGATTGTGCAGACCGCTCGAGCAACGATATGACTAAAGGCGGTGCGAAATATATAAGCTGACCACTCGAGCGCAACTTTTATTGCTCAAGCAATAAAACTTTTTTCCTAGAAATTCAGGCGCTCTGCAAAAATACTAGATGATCTGTTTCTTCGTTTGAGCGCACAAATAATTACTCGAGCGGTCAAACAATTTTGACGGCATTTTACTTTTTGCTTCGGGAGCACTGCCCCTGGACCCCGCCATGGCGCTATCCCCTGGACCCCCACTAGCTCGATCCTCATACTTAGTCAGCGAAGTGACAAATATGAAAGGATTAAGATCACAAACTCTTCTACATAGGCACAATTTAAGTTGGATTCGCATCTAAATACTTATAACCTCGCTGAAATTTTAAAAAAAAAAAATCGAATAAAATTATAACTGAAAGAAATTTTATCAAATAAAATTGCCAATAACAAAAACTTAACAATATATGTATATGGATATTCATTCATATAATGAAGAGGATTTAGATATTGGCAAGAGAATTTCCACTTGAACTTGAAGTTTAGGGGGTAAGTTTGAGATTAAAATTATAAGGGCAAATTACATTGGATGAGAAAAATGTTGACAGAGTAATTAATTGGATCAAATTGAGACAAATTAAAAATTATAATGTCAAAATTAAGTTAATTGAAATGACAGAAACTAAAATGACATAATAGTTAAAAGTATAGAGACTATCAATGTAATTTGTCTAAATAATAATATTGACAAGGTTGATTTGGCTAAACTTTTCCAGCTTATTCTTTTGTCCCATAGGAATGGTTGGAAATAAAACTATATTAAATAATTTGTTGTGTGTCGTATTTATATGTATTCATTTCATTTTAGAGTTATCTTATGTTTAGAAATTTCCTACTTTGGGAATATATTGACAACTTGTTTGGTTTTTTAATTAGATTAGGCCATGTTTGATTCATAAGGTTAATAGTAAAAAGTATTAGTAATCTCATCAAATTAATGTTGTATTCACTATCTAATTGGATTAGTATGATAAATTATCCCCTTATGCATTGCTTGATTTGCATTGGATAAGAAAACATATCAATGTAGGATTATAACTTCTTCTTTTTTTTCCAATCTTACCCTCCATCAATTTTTTTTACAATTTTTACTTTATCAAAATTTCTTCATAAATGTGGCTTTGAAAAAAATTATAAATAAACAAATAAAAGCAAAATAAAAATAAAAAATACAAAGGCTATGTTTGGTTTTTTTTTTTAATTTTTTTTTTTAAATATAAACTAATTTGATAGCATAAATATCAAAAAATATTTTAAATTTTTAAAATTTATTTTTAGCCTTCTAAAATATAAAATTATATAAAAATAATAAGTGTTTTAATTTTTAGTCAAGGGTAAAAGAGTCTTTTTATTTTATTTCTCAGCTCAGGATATATAATCCCACCCTTACCCTATTACTAATAATCCTACAAATTTTTTGGATAAATTATCTATTGGAGTAACAATCTTGAAACAAAATTTTAAAACAAACACATAATTATTGGACCCACGGATTAATAATCTCAATCTCCATATTCTAATCATGTCAATCAAACATGTCATTAGAGTCATATCAATTTGTCACCTAGTTTTCATCCACATGCTAAGACATGTACAAATTAGTGTAGGAAGTTCCAAAATCAATTTTGGTATTTAAAAAAAAATTCACTTGATTTGTTTTGATGTAAAATGTTTTTTAGAACATATTTTTAAAATTATTTTCCTAATTTGACTGCATGTTAAAATTATCAAAAAAATTTACAACATATATAGGAGATTTTGCAAATTTAAAGCTTCATAGTATAGACACCTCATTTTTGACCGACTTAAGACTCAGACGTCACCGATTGAGCGCTTGGTGATGTTGCATATCGCGCTTGTTCCGAAGTTTCAGAGTCTCGGCCGTGAGCCTTACCTCCGGACTTCTGGGCTTTTCTATGCTTTGCCTCGGTTTGCGAACCAAGCTCTGTTTTCTCTGTTTTCTCTTCCCGAAGGGAGGGAGAGGTCTCGTAGATCATCTCTCAGTGGCCGTAGGCTACGTTTCGTGGTCATAGGCCATTTTTCCCATTTCGGAGCCCGGTTCACGCGATTTTGGCCGTCGGCACCTCGATTTGGGGCCTTAACCACCTCCGATTCGCCAGCTTTTTGGCATGCATCTTATTTACTCCTTTTGAGGATATCATGGCGAAAGACCAACCGTGGTCAAACACCACCTCCGATTAATGATCGATTTGGGGCCCCGGACTGCGTGTTTCGGCCCCTGAACCTTCAATTTGCATCGGTTTGAGTTCATTTTTGGTAGGGACCTCTGTTTCATTGTTAGGAAGGTCGTAGAAGAGTAGGAGGCCAGCAATTGTTCTGAGTACCAGTTTTATTTCTTCATCGCCATCCGTCGCCCGTTTTTTTCACTAGAAAGCCAATGTTGACCACCCTAAGGCCACTTTTCCTAACCCTAAACCACATATTTGTGTTGTAGACACTTGGAAGGCCACCAATATGATATGGTCAGCAAGTAATTGTCTCTGACCCTTTTGAACCTCTCTAAAAAATGGGCTTTTCTCAATCCTGGTTCACTTTCTCCAGTTTTTTGACCACATGGTTGCGTTGTGCACACATGGGAGGCCATCTTTTTGGCATGGCCGGCCACTAATCATGATTGACCCTTTTGACCCTTGGCCGACTAGCCATGGGGGAGGCCGGCCGGCCATCTAAACCCTAGAAAATCGGCCGGCCAGAATCCTCTCTTCAGGTACTTTACAAATATGCCCTCCTTTCCCCCCCCCCCCGAGATTCTGTATTCGATGAGGGAACTTTTGAGGGGGAAATTTGAAATTCATATTTCCCCCATTTTTCTCCACTCCTTGGCCTATATAACCAGCCCCTCCCCTTCAGTTTTAGGGTTAGAAAATTTTTTTTTGAGCCTTGTATACACATCTCTCCCTCTCCCTCTCTTTCAATCTCCAAACCCCTTAAGCCATTACACCATTTCTACATCACCTCATAGCACCACACCACCACCATCCATTCCAACAACTTGGGGCTGCCTTTCAGAGCTTAGGAGCACCTTTTCTCAAGCCAAGAGCTGCTGGTCCATTGGTCTTCAAGGGTAAGCCTATTTTCCTTCTTTTTTGTTCCTATCTTGCTCTATATCTAAGCCTTTTTTGAAAGAATTTTTGGGCTCCGACCCAAACTGTAAATAGTCTTTTTTTTACCTCCTTTTCATGTTTGATTAAGAGTCTTTCCCTGTTTAAGGCTCTCTTCTTGCCTCTTGTGTTTAAACCCTCTTTTAGGCCTATTTTTGCATAGTGTTTTAGGCTTATTTTTGATCTGTTTTGGACTTGGTTATAAACTATAAAGTAGATTTTTTTGAGCCCCTCTTCAACATTGTTGAAGGGCTCTCCTCTGTTTGAGGCCAGCAGCTATCACTTGCCTCTTTGTCCCTCTTTTGGCCTTTTTCTTGCATAATGTTTTAGGCCTACTTTTGTTTACTTTTGGGGCTTGATGTAAACTGTAAAATGCCATGTTTTGATCCTCTATTCAACTTTGTTGAAGGGCTCTTGGCCATTTGGAACCAGATTCTGCCCCTTTCCTCTATTCTCTCTTTTAGGGCCTTTTTTGCATGATAGTTTAGCCTTATTTGTGTTCATTTTTTAGACTTGTTGTAAACTGAAAAAAGGCTTTTTTTGACAGTATCTTCATGTTTTATTAAGGTTCCATTCTTGTTTGAGGTCATATGCTATCTTGTATGCTTGGTTGCCTCCTATTTTGAGCTTTATATCCTAGCTATTGTTGCATGCCTTGTTTGGCCCTCTAGCCACTGGAATCCAGTGGATTTCCAGTGGCTTGGCCACTATTTTGAGCTTCCAAATTAGAGGGGGGTGACCCCCTCTCACCTTGGCTTGTTTGATGGCCATCTTGGCCTTTCAAAGCGACCCCACCTTGCATACTTTGTGGATTGATTTTGGGGTCAATGTGGTGCGTTTTGAGACTACCATATTTGATTTTCAAAGTGGGTGTGGGGCTGCCACATGTCCATCTTATACGTGCTTAAGAATCCCTTGTATGGCCCTCTAAAGCAACTCATCATTTTGGCATGCCATGATTGCATATCAGTGGTTATTTGGGCCTATTTTCATATGATTTATTCACTGGTTTTTGATGGTTTGGTCATATTCCATGTGCATCTTACACTTGCCATGTAAACCATGTTTGTTGATCAAATTTGCATACTATATTAGGCCATCTTGCTAGCACCTTTTGGCCATACTCTAAACTGGAAATATGCATATTTTGGGACTGCCTTGATTCTGTCTTTATGCTTCATGTTCAAATAATGCATGCTTTGCATAGCTATAAGTCATTCCATGTGCCTAATTTTGTGTTTCGGGTCTCATTTCATGCATCGGGTGTCATGTTTCCATGTTTCGGGGCTGTTTTGCATCACATTTTGGTACTGAAATTTTCATGCTTGTATTCCATGTTCCATGCCTTGCCATGCTTTATTAGAGTGGCATTTGTGCCTTAGGTTCAGTCCTCGGTTTGTGTGCACATGTGCACGCATCTCGAGTGTCTCATTTTCATCTAATGGCCTCTTATGTGAGTGTGGCTGAGATCCACTTGTGTTGGTGTAAGTCCATAATGCATTGTGTATGCCATGTCATTTCATAGCATTGTGTATGTTAGGTTGTATGTTAGCGCATTGTGTATGCCATGTTACCTCGTGCATCATGTATGCCATTTCATAGCATTGTACATGTTAGGTTGTATCTTAGTTGCATTCATGCATGTCATGTATATTGCATTGTGTTTGGGATAGAAGTTAGCCCGAGCACAGGAAACGAGGTACGTTTCGTACTCCGAGCGACGGAACGAGTCTCAATTCCCCAGTCGCCGACACTCCGGATTACCCATGATGGAGTTAGGGTTTGTTGTATTTTTATATGCATTCATTCTATATTGAGTTGTGCAATTCGATTCCTCGGCCATCATGCATCGAGATGCGTGATTGATGGCACGAGGATCGAGGTATGCATACATTATTGAAAATACATTGCCATGCCCCTTTCTTGCTCTCTGTTGCAGCAAATCAAGAATCAGTAGCCTTTCGAAGCTTGGCACGCATTCCAAGAATAATTGCAAACAGAGGCTAATTGGGGCATCGCTATGGATTTTGGCGCAAGGCAACCCGGACATGCATCATTCATCATCCGAAGCAGAGTCGAGGCAGTCCCTAGCTTGCATGCCAATTTAATGCTTTCCTAGTTAAATTTGTTATTTAATTTGGGTTTTGTACATATTTAGACTGTATTATTTATTTGGACTGTACTATTTATTTGGGACTGTATATTATTTTATTCGGACCCTCTGTGCGAGGGCATAATTGTAATAAGAATGCGTGTGTGTGATGTATGTCTTCCAACCCCACGTCTTTCTTCCCTTTTATTTACCTGCTTATGATGGTTAGATTAAGGCATGTTTCAATTAGCATACAGTATGATAGCATGTTTGCATTCATTTATCTATCTTGCATGCACCGGGTTCGGCGCATCATACTAACTACATTTGTATTTCAATTCCAAGTCGAATACTTGATAGCTATTGCATCTCATATGCCATGTTTAGAATAGTTGAGCCTGCTATAGTTGCATTTTTGCATGTGTTGCATTAGGCATTTCTGTATACTTAGGATCATGCATGGATTTCTAATCAGTTTTTGTTTTGGCTTGGAATACTCGGTGAGTTTTATGCTTTAGCATCCTTGCATGCATGTGAGTGACTGCCATGAATAGCATGCTTACCATAAGACTAACTGTTTATGTGATATAACTGCTTGAATGCCTGTGGGTGAAGGTTGGGTTATTTGGATTGGAACAAATCATTGACTGTGAGTTTTAAGCCCACTGGACAGTGGCAAAATCATCTTTTCTAAGCCCACCTGAGGGTGGAAAAATCTTCATTTTTAAGCCTACTTGCGAGTAGCAAACCATCTTTCAAAAAACAAACATGAAGTGTTTTTGTTCCAATTCAGACGACCCGGTCTATACTTGTATGCTGTGCGCATCACATAGTAAATCTAGGCTAATAACCGGAATAAGAATGCATAATGTTTTCAAAACTAGATATCATGGTTATTAAAGGCCGATCTTTGATCGGCGAGAGTGCTCACGGTGACCTTCCCCAATCGTACCCAAGTTCCCAGCCGAGGCAACTTTGGTGATAGCGGACACGTGGCCTTAGGCACGAGTCAGGGTTTCCTAAATTTCCCAAAATAAAATATTTAGGTGGCGACTCTGTATCTGGCAAAGTAGTCCATGTTTGGCACTTCTTTCAAAAAATCTGTTTTCTCAAAACGATTTGCCGGATTTGGACTCTTTGGTTCAGATTAAGAACCGTGACAAAAATCGAGTCTGTGCTGTAGCGAGGTCCCCCGCAGACTTGTTACAGTTTCTGGCGACTCTGCTGGAGATTTAGAGAACTTGACTCGAACTCATGATATCTGGTTTTGACTACACTTGTGTGTTTCTTTGCATTGCATTTGCATTGGTGCGCCTAGGACACCGCGTTTGCCATCTGCTATTCCTGAACAGTTTGCCGAAGGCTTGTCTTGTCAAGGCATGACCATAAGGCTGACCGGTTGTGGGCTCTGCCAGCATGGGAACACAAACCCCGGTTTTACCGGGGCACCCTTTTCGACCATTCGACCTAGTGCATATTCGGATCCGTAGTGACCATTCCAAACTAGGACAGGTTGCTTACTCAATATAGGTTGTTTGAAACCGCTGCATGCGTAGTGAAACCCTAGCTCCTGACAAAATAGGACAGGGAAACCCTACCCCAACATAGGGGTGTTTTGGCTCTCACTTATCTGTTATGTGCTTTTAGAGTGCGTCTCTACAAGGAAATGCATGTATCAATTTACGAGTTTGGGCATCAGGCCTACGGGCACCAGTTCAGTATTTTGGGAATCAGTTATCTCGTATCGATTGATTTTGAGGCAAGAATGTGGGAAACGATAATTGATTATATCTCTGCGGGTATCTGTCTTAGTAAAATTGGGCTAAGATCTTTGCTGTTTTCTTTTTAGAAGGGTTGAGAGATTCAATTGAGCGGCAAGATTTTCCTTACGAGGCAAGTTAAAGAAAGGGGCTTCCTGGTTCATCTGATCCGTCAGTCACCAGTCACATCACCTTCATCCAAACTTAGCAGACCGTGATGGCACAGAGCTCAGGAGAAATTGTGGCCATGGCAACCGCATTGGACCAAGGAAACATCTTGCGGGATGAGACCAATGTTGAAGCACCATACCCGCCAGTCGCCACTGATGCCAGCGTCAAACTCGTGAGCCCACCACGTTTGAACTGATGGGAATGATCAGCGATCTGTGGCAGATCTCGCCTACAGAATGTCGGCTTCGCCACCAACCACATCCTACACCAGGAATTTTGTACCGCAGAAGCCCCCGCTATTGGGGCGAATTGTGATCGAGCTCAGCCAACCCGAGGCTGTCTCAAGCTATGGCCATGACACGGCAATAACAACCGGGTTTCGCTTTGATATAGTAACCCAAACCCTCGATCAAGCTGAGGCCAGAGGTAAGAACAAAGTGGGAACAGACGCTGATCCTGTTGAACAACTGCTGTGGGCAGTCGAGGCTTTGAAAGCCGAAGGATTGAGTAAACAGCAAATATTTGCAGTGGTGGATAAAACTGTGGATGATGCTTTCCCCACTCCAACCGAGGGGAGTTCTAGCCGGGCAGAAAATCGGGATAGGCCCCATCATGCCAGAATAGTTCCTCCCAATTCCAACTCTGCATATGGAAAGGATCAGAAGGCCAAGGCAGCACCTGCCAATCCTTTTGTCAGTGCGTTCGACAAAAGTCAGCAGACTTCGAAGTATCTGTCCCGAGGGCGCAGAGTCTTCCATGCCCTTTACATGCCTTTGTCTAAGGCACTCCAGATCCTTGCCGAAAAGGGGCACTTTAAACCCCTTGAACCACGGCCTCTACCCGATCCTCTCCCTTCAAAACATGACCAGACTAAATACTGTGCCTACCATCAACAAACCGGTCATGACACTGATAGTTGTTTTCGTTTGCGTCATGATGTACAAGATCTGTTTGACAACAGGGTCATTGCCGCACCAGTCTTGCAAAGTCTATCGGCACTTGATTAGTGAACTTACGGGAGATAAGGTGACCATGTGATCGAGAGATGAACCACCTGCGGGCGGCACTCAATTTACTTCAGATATGGCGTATGGCACGCACTGTTTTGAGCATTTGTGAATGCTGGTTTTTTTTTTGTATTTTCTGACTTGGGTATTGAGTCAGTCTTATTGTGTTGTATTGAGTCAGTCTTTTCTTACTAAGTCAGTTGGGTCTGTCTTATTGTATCGAGTCTGTCTTGTTGTGTCGGAGTCAGGTGATTTCGGGGGTGTTACCTCGGACATCACTTGCTTGTTTTGTGTTTGTCTTTTTGCTTTCTTTTGAGTCTGTTTCTGCCGGGGAGCCAGTTACACCAGAAGATCTAATTGAAACAGCTGTGGTTCTCATGCTTTTGTGCTTGTTTCTGCTTTGAGCCTGTTGTGCCAGCAAACTTGAATGAAACGGTAGTGCATTTCACTTGCTCTTTTGTGCCTTGAATTCATTACATCGACCTAAGTTTTTCAAAAACTCTTTTTTTTTTAACACTGCAGTGAAAACAAAGAGGAAGGAATTCCTCGGGTTTTGTAAAATTTGACCAATTGAGAGAAAGAGAGGCATGCTAAGCCCTTAATGATTGAGATCATGCTTGTTACTGTAAGTATTGAGAAGGATCCTGGCTTGATCCAGATTGGTTCTACACTGTCTTCAGCGCGAGCGATTTGTCGCTTTCTTAAAAACTTTCAAAAAAATGTTTTGCGCGGTCCTGCGAAGACCTGTGTGGAATCGCTCTTGAGATTGTGCAGCCTAGGATCGCTCTCAGCCTCGAGACTCGACCCCTCATTGTCAAACCTTGGACTTAAATTCAAAATGTTCAATGGTCAACTACAACGTGAGACCTGTGTGACCAGATTCAAAGCAGCCCTCGAACAAGAGGCAAGAAAGTTAGATCAATAAGATCAGATGTCATCAAAAAAAAGCTTGCAAAGCTAGATCAGAAGCATCCCTCGAACTAAGGGCCAAAAATGTCAAAGGTGCTCGAAGAGTCAAAAAATTGGGATGTTTCTCAAGCTAATGAAGATCGACAAGAATGCCAAACCCCAAAAAGGAAGAAAGAAGAAGACATTGCTGAAGGACAACCGAGTTCCTATCCACAACACTAGGGGCAAATTCAGCCCCCATTGGATGGACTTCTGCATTGTCAGCAAACAGCAACAATTCTCCTGGATTCAGATGACTTCAGGATCTCAAAACCATTTGGCGTGGACGCATGGACCAAACTACACTTTTTACCCTTGAGAGGCTCGCTGGGCCGAAAACCCGAAAGGGCAATCCAGGCAAAAGTTAGAATGAAAAAAAAAAAAAGAAAAGAAAAGAACAAAAGAGAAAAATGAAAAAAAAAACAAAAAAGAATGAATGAAGAAAATTCAAAAAATGAAAAGAAAAAAAAGAAGAAAAAGATGGAAAAAAGAAGAAAAGAAATGAAAAAGAATTGAAGAACATAGCTCGCAAGGTTGAAAACCCGCAAAGGGCGGCCTTGGCAAAAGTTATAGCGCAAAAGGAGAGGTTAATACCCGAGTATACCTTAACCCTGAACTACGTGAGGCTTGATTCCCATCTTTGGGATACGTAGGCAACTTCATCCTGAAGTCCAGCCGTAAAACACTTCAAAATTCAACTTTGTCCATGTAATGGTTTTGATCATCTTTGCTTTCTCTGAATCCGAGAATTTGGTTGTGTTCGTCACTCTGAGGACTGACTCCAATGCGCTGCGGTGCTATCCAAACAAGGGGCAACTTTCCGTTGCCATTCAATACGCTACGGTGCCGTTCAAACAAGGGGCAACTTTCCGTTGCCAGGAAGCTCTCTTCAAGCAGGGGGTAATTTTCCTTCGGATCTGAAGTTGTGCATCTCGAGATTGGGTTCTATGCTCGTTGAGCAGTGGCCGTTTGCAAAAATAGTTTTTGAGAATTTTTAATGAAGTTGACTAATTCTCTCAAAAAGTATTCCTTTTTTCCAAAATTGGACCATTTCTTAGATCCAAAAAAGGAAAATTTTCAGTGCTCATAACCCAACTCGCATGATTTCAAATCAGAAAATCGAACAAGCGCGTTAATCTAACTCTCATTTTGGTTAAAATTGTTTTAAGCAGAAGCCAAAAAAAAAAAAATGGTCAAAATAATGAACTAGGGGCACAGTTGAGTCAGGCTTCTTGTCTTTTCCCCGTTTTCAATACATTTGCCAGAAAGGGCACCATACTTGCCAGAAAGGGCACAACTAAGGTTAATAACGAAGGGCTGAAAGCTCTCTCACCCTCCGAGCAACGAGGTATCAAGCCAAGTGCAAGGCACGATTTGGAATGGATCAATATATTCCACTCCCTTATCTGAGGCATCGACTAAACGTCATCGGAGGAAATAACCGTGAGCTAATAATGTTGGGCATGAACCCACAACTTCCTATTTATCCATCAACCACCCTGGGGAGGGATAAAAAAAATCTGAGAGATTGAAGAATAGAGAGATGCGCGTTGAGAGAAAAAGTGAGAAAAGGGTTTTCAGAGAAAAACAGAGCCTGAGGGTCGAGTGATGTAAGAATCACAAATGAGAAATGGTGGAAAATGATACCCAGAGAAACGGGCTCCCTGTGCACGTCTGAGTGTCGTGTCTTTTTGTTTTATCTAAATTCTTGTTTCGAGTCGTTTCGAGTGTCACTCAATTTGTTTAGGTTGTTTACCTTTTGTTTTCCATTGTTGAGTTGTAGTGCGCTGTGTTCAGTCGTAGGCTCAATACCCCGGTCAAGAACTCATCTCTCAATTTCAAAAATAAAATCGTTTTGCGCTCCAAGTGCCGTGCCGTTCTCCACATTTGTGCAAAACAGGATCTATTCTTTCATAAAACCGCAGGGTTCAACCTAGGTCATGTGAAAACAGTAAAACCGGGACCTATCTGAAGCTATATAGGCTCCACACTTCGAAGCAAAAGAAAAAGAAAAAATGTCGGGCATCTGAGTTTGTTTCAACTTCTGCAAGTTCCGTCATTGCGGCCTATATGTTCAGAATGAGCTGTGTTCAAAATTAAAAGAACACTGTGTTATGAGACATGTGTTCAGGTTGAGCAGAGTTGTGATATGAGCTGTGTGTTCAAAATTGAAATGAATGAGCTGCGTGTTCAGAAATGAAATATAGAAGCTGCGTGCAAATGAGATATATGAGCTACGTGTTCAGAAGAGAAGTGTGTGAGCTGCGTGTTCAACATGAAGTATATGAGCTGTGTGTTCAGAATTGAAATGTGTGAGCTGCGTGTTCAACATGAAGTTTATGAGTTGTGTGTTCAGAATTGAAGCGTGTGAGCTACGTGTTCAACATGAAGTATATGAGCCGTGTGTTCAGAATTAAAGTGAGTGAGCTGCGTGTTCAACATCAAGCGTTTGAGCTGTGTTCAGATTTCAGAAATAGTGGGCTGCGTGTTCAACTTTCAAAGTGTGAGCTGCGTGTTCAACATCAAGTGTTTGAGCTGTGTGTTTAGATTTCAGAAACAGTGGGCTGTGTTCACCTCAAGAGTTTGGGCTGCGTGTTCAACTTTCAGAAACAGTGGGCTGTGTGTTCACCTCAAGAGTTTGGGCTGCATGTTCAACTTTCAAAAACATTAAGTGTGTTCACCTCAAGAGTTTGACCAAGCGTGTTCAACTTTCAAAAAGCAAGAGGGTCAGGTGTTCACCTCAAGAGTTTGGGCTGCGTGTTCAACTTTCAAAAACAGTGGGCTGTGTGTTCACCTCAAGAGTTTGGGCTGCGTGTCCAACTTTCAAAAATTGTGGACTGTGTGTTCGCCTCAAGAGTTTGGGCTGTGTGTTCAACTTTCAACAAGTGTGTGCTGCGTGTTCACAATCAAAATGGGCTGCGTGTTCAGAAATTCAAAAGTTTGAACTGTGTGTTCAGATTTCAGAAAAGTTGGGCTGAGTGTTCACGACAAAAAGTATTGAGCTGCGTGTTCAGAAATTCAAGTGCTTGAGCTGTGTGTTCAAAATGCAAACCAAATGCTGTGTTATGGACTGAGTGTTTAGATTGAGCAGTGTTATGAGCTGTGTGCCCAAAACGAGCTTTGTGCCTGAAATGAGCTGTGTGCCCGAAAAAGGAGCTGTGTGCCCGAAGAACAAGAATGTTGCGAAATCGCTATATGCGAAAAAGGTCAGTGCCCAAAACGAGCTGTGTGCCTGTAAAATCACCATGTGCCCAGAAAATCAATCAGTGTGCGAAAAACGAAGTCATGCAGAAAACGAGTATGTGCCCGAAATGCGCTATGTGCCCGAAAAAGGGGCTGTGTGCCCAAAAACGAGCTGTGCCTGAAAATGAGCCGTGCCCAAAAACGAGCTGTGTGCCTGAAAATGAGCTGTGTGCTAAAAATGAGTCAGATGCCTGAAAATGAAATGTGTGCAGAAAACGAATTTGTGTGCTCGAAAACGAAAGCTGTAGGTGCTCAAAAAGAAGTGTGTGCTCTAAAAATGAGCTGCGTGCAAAACGAGCCAGTGTGTGCCGAAGAATGAGTCAGTGCCCAAAATGAGCTACGCGCTCTTAAATGCTATGTGCCCAAGATGAGCTATGTGCCCGAAATGTGCTGTGTGTCCCAAATGAGCTGTGTGCCCAAAAGAGCTATGTGCCCAGATTAAACCGAGTGTTGTGTTTCGAGCTGCATGCCGAACGAACAAGAATATTGTGTTGTAAGTCGCGTGCCAAACAAACAGAGTGTTGTGTTGTGAGCTGTGCGCCAAATGAATAGAATGCTATGTCGTAAGCTGTGTACCGAGTCTTGCATTGTGCATTGTAGATACCCTATTTTTGACCGACCTTAAGACTCAGACGTCACCGATTGAGCGCTTGGTGATGTTGCATATCATGCTCGTCCAGAGGTTTCAGAGTCTCGGTCGTGAGCCTTACCTCCGGACTTCCGAACTGTTTCTGTGCCTTGCCTCGGTTTGCGAACCAGACTCGATTTTCTCTATTTCTTTTTCCAAAGGGAGGGAGAGGTCTCGTAAACCATCTCTCAGTGGTCGTGGGCTACATTTCGTGGTCGTAGGCCATTTTGCCCATTTCGGAGCCCGGTTCCCGGTTTTCGGAGCCGTCAGGCCGTGTACCTCGGTTCGGGACCGCCTAATCACCTCCGTTTGTTCCGGTTTGTGGCATACATCTTATTTTCTCCCTTTTAAGGGACACTGAGGTCCGAGATACCAACTTCGTGGTCGAACACCACTCCCGGTGCCTAAACGTGTCGATTTTCGGGGCCCCGGACTACGCGTTTCGGCCCCCGAGCCTTCATTTTGCATCAGTTTTCGTTCATTTTTGGCAGGGACCTCTGTTTCATCACTAGGAAGGTCATAGAAGGGTGGGAGGCCAGTAATTGTTCCAGTAACCAGTTATATTCCATCATCGCCCTCCGACGCCCGTTTTTTCTCACTTCAAGGCCAATGTTGACCACTCTTGGACCATTTTCTTGCACTCTAAACCCCATATTTGTGATGTACACATCTGGGAGGCCACCAATATTTGGTGGCCGGCCAGTAATTCGAGTTGACCCTTTTGAACCCCTTTGAAAAGTGGGTTGTTCTCTCTCCTGGTTCACAGTTGCCAGTTTTCAACCACAGGGTTTTGTTGAGGACACATGGGAGGCCACCAATCTGTGGTGGCCAACCATTAATTTCAATTGACCTTTTTGACCCTTGGCCGGCCGGCCATGGGGAGGGCCAGCCGGCCACCTGCAACCTCAAAAACTAGCCGGCCTTGCTCCTTGCTGCAGGTACATCTCAAATATACACTTTTTTTCCCTCCAGATTCTGCATCCGGGAGGGCACTTTTTGAAGGGAAACTTGGGGTGGTTTCCCTCCCTTTTTTCCCCCTCTTTTCCCCCCTTTTTGCCTACATATACAGCAGCTCTAGCCCCTTGCAAAGGGTTGGAAAAATTGGTCTTCAAGCCTTGTATGCATAGCTCCCATATCTCTCTCATTTCAACCCTCCAAACACCCAAGTTCTTAGACCATTTCTTCACCATCACCTAGCATCACACCACCACTCCATTCCAGCAGCTAGGAAGTTCTTCTCAGAGCTTAGGAGGTAGCAAACTGGGTCCAAGAAGTTGCTAAAGATTGGTCTACAAGGGTGAGTTGTTTTCCCCCTCTTTTTAGCTCATTTTTGCACTATTTCGTAACCCTTCTTTCTTATATTTTGAGCTCCGTCCATAACTGAAAGTGGAATTTTTTTGAGCTCTATTTCATCTTTCATTAAGGGCCTCTCACTGTTTGAGGTCCTCATTTGCCACTTTCTTCATTACCCCTCTTGGATGCCATATTTTTGCATGATATTTTTGGCCTATATATAATCTGTTTTGAGCTCTGTCATAAACTGTGAAGTAGCTTATTTTGAGCCCTTCTTCAACATTGAAGAAGGGATCATCACTGTTTGGGACCTCCATGTGTCACTTGCCATTGAACCCCTCTTTGGTCCTCATTTTTGCATGATTTATTAGCCTATTGTGTCTCTGTTTTTGGACTTTGGTCCGAACTTAAAATGGCCCTATTTTGACCCCCTATTCATGTTTTATTAAGGGTCTATGGCTGTTTGAGACACCCTTTGTATACTTCATGTTATAGCCCTCTTGGTGGCCTCATTTTGCATGATATTTTGAGCATACTTGTATACTGTTTTGGGGCTGGTGCTAAACTGTAAAAAGCCATATTTTTGGTCCCTCTTCAACATTTTTTAAGGTCCCTCACTTGTTTGAGACCTCCAGCCACTACTTGCTTCTTTGCCCCTTTGTTGGCTCATTTCTTGCATGAGATCTTTGGCATACTTGTATATGTTTTTGGGACCTGTCATAAACTGTAAAACATCATATTTTTGGCCCCTATTCAATATTTTAGAAGGCCCCTTCTCTTTTTGGGGCCATAATTTGTGACTTGCTTCATTACCTCCCTTGCGGAGCCATTTTTGCATGCTAATTTAGTCCCACTTGTGCTCTCTGTTTGGCCATGCTTTAAACTGTAAACATGCTTTTTTTGGGGCTTCCTTGCTTCTTTCTTTACACTTCATGTTCAAATTATGCATGCTTTGTATAGCTACAAGTCATTTCATGTGCTTAATCTTGCATTTCGGGATTGATTTCGTGCATCGGGTGCATTTTTGCCATGCTTCGGGGCTTCTTCACATCTCATTTTGCTACTGAAATTTGCATGTTTGCATATCATATCCCATGTCTTGTTAGAGTGGCATTTTCGTGCCTTAGGATCGGTCCTTGGTTTGCGTGCACGTGTGCACGTATCCCGAGTTGTCTCATTTTCATCATTATGGCCTACTATGTGAGTGTGGCTGAGGTCCACTTGTGTTGGTGTAAGTCCATTATGCATTGTGTATACCATCTTATTTCATAGCATTGCGCATGCTAGGTTGTGTGTTAGTGCATCGTGTATACCATGTTATCTCGTGCATTGTGTATGCCATTCCATAGTGTAGACGTCCCCGAACGCATCCCGGGCGAGGAGTGCGAGTCCCCCCCGTTCTGGTTCGCTTGTGGGTCTACTACAGTTCAAAGGACTCAAATGTCACGGTTCTTAATCTTGAACCAAAGAGTCTAAATCCGGCAAATCGTTTTTGAAAACAGATTTTTTGAAAAGAAGTGCTAAACAGAGACTGCTTTGCCAGATACAGAGTCGCCACCTAAATGTTTTTTAATGGGAAATTTAGAAAACCCTGACTCGGTGCCACAGGCCACGTGTCCGTCATCACCAAAGTTGCCTCGGCTCGGGAACTTGGGTACGATTGGGGAAGGTCACTTCGTGAGCACCCCCGCTCGCCCAGTCAAAGACCGGCCTCTACTAACCATGATATCTGTTTTTGAAAGCATTGTGCGTTCTTATTCAGGTTATTAGCGTAGGTTACTATGTGATGCTCGCAGCAAACAAGTATAGACTGAGTCGCCTGAATTGGAACAAAACATTTCATGTTTGTTTGTTTGAAAATGGTTTGATGGTGCTACCCGTAGGTAGGCTAAGACGTGGATTTTCCACCCTCAGGTGGGCTTAGAAAAACATGATTTTGCCACTATCTAGTAGGCTTAAAACAAACAGTCAATGATTTGTTCCACTTCAAGTAACTCAACCTCCACCCACAGGCATTCAAGGCAGTTATATCACATAAGCACATAGCCTCATGGTAAGCATGCTATTCATGGCAGCACTCACACGCATGCAAGGATGCTAAAGCATAAAACTCACCGAGTACTCCAAGCCAAAACAAAAACTCGTTAGAAATCATGCATGATCCTAAATATACAGCAATGCCAAGTGCAACACATGCAAAGATGCAACTATAGCAGGCTCGGTTATTCTAAACATGACATATGGAATGCTACAACTAACACGTATTCAATTTGGAATTGAAATACAAATGCAGTTTGTATGATGCGCCGAGCCCGGTGCGTACAAAACAGATGAATGATGCAAACATACTGTCATACTGTATGCTAATTGAAATATGCCCTATATCTAACCATCATAAGCAGGTAAATAAAAAGGAAGAAAGACGTGGGGTTGGAAGACATACATCACACTCACCCACACTTATTTACAATTATGCCCTCGCGCAGAGGGTCCAAATAAATAATACAGTCCTGAATGAAAGAATAGTATAGTCCAAATAATACAGTCCAAATAATGTACAAATTCCTAATTAATTTACAAATTAACTAAGAAAATAATAAAACTGGTATGCAAGCCAGGGACTGCCTTGATTCTGATGGATGATGTATGCTAGGGCTACCTTCGCGCGGAAATCCACTGGGATGCCCCAATTAGCCTCTATTTTGCAATGATTCTTGAAATGCGTGCCAAGCCTCGGAAGACTGCTGATTCTTGATTTTGCTACAACAGAGAGCAGGAAAAGGGCATAGCAATGTATTTCACAAATGTATGCATGTCTCAATCCTTGTGCCACCAATCACGCATCTCGATGCATGATGGCCGAGGAGCCGAATTGCACAACTCGATATAGAATGAATGCACATGAAAACTACAACAAAACCTAACTCCATCATGGATAATCCGGAGTGTCGGTGACTTGGGAATTGAGACCCGCTCCGTCACTCGAGGTACGGAACGCACCTCGTTTCCCGTGCCCGGGCTAACTCCTATCCCAAACACGATGCAATGTGCATGACATGCATGAAATGCAACTAACATACACAATGCTATGGAATGGCATACACGCTAAACAAGGTAATACATAACCAAGCATACACAATGCTATGGATGAAAAGGCATACGCAATGCAGTAATGGGCTTACACCAACATGAGAGAGCCTCAGCCACACTCACATAGGAGGCCATCAGATGAAAACAAGACAACCCGAAATGCGTGCATGCGTGCACGCAAACCGAGGACGGACCCTCAGGCACCGAAATGCCACTCTAATGAGACATGGCAAAGACATGGAATATGGTATGCAAACATGAAAAAATCAGTGGCAAAATGAGGGGCAAAACAGCCCCGAAACATGGCGAAATGACACCCGATACATGAAATCTCTCCCGAAATGCAAAACTAGGCACGTGGAATGGCCTATAGCTATGCTAAACATGCATAATTTGGACATGAAGTGAAAAAGAAGAAGCAAGGAAGCCCTAAAATAAGAATTTTTACAGTACAAAACATGACCAAAAAGTAAGTGCAAGTAGGGCTAAAATGGCATACAAAAATGGCTCCGCAAGGGAGGCAATGAAGCAAGTGGTAGATTCAAAGCCTAAACAGGAAAATACCATTCTACAAAACTGAATAGGGACCAAAAATATGAACATTTACAGTAGATGACAAGCCCCAAATCAGTATACAAACATGCTCAAAATGCAATGCAAGATATAGGCCAATAAAGGGGTATAACATGAAGTATACAAAAATTCCTCAAACATCCAAAGACCCTTAATGAAACATTCCAAGAAGGTCAAAATATAGCCAATTTCAGTTCTGATCATGGCCTAAAAAAATAAGCAAGGTGAGCTAACAAAGCATGCAAAAATAGGGACCAAAGAGGGATGATGAAGCAAGTGATACATGGAGGTCCCAAACAAGGTTGAGCCCTTCTTCAATGTTGAAGAGGGGCTCAAAATAGGCCTAACTAAAGTTTACATCATGCTCAAAAACAGATTACACACGTGCTAAAAATACCATGCAAAACAATGGCATACAAGAGGGTATTGAAACAAGTGCACAATGGGGGGCTGAAACAGGGTTGAGACCTTAAACAAACATGAAGAATGACTCAAAAAAATGACCCTTTCAGTTAGGGTCGGAGCCCAAAATAGTAAGAAAGATGGCTAAAAAAATGAGGCAAAATAGAGCTAGAAATGAGGAAAAATGGACTTACCCTTGTAGACCAACCCTTTTGTTGCTTCTTGGACCAAATTGCAGCTCCCTTGGCCTCTGAAAAACTCCTCCAAGCTGCTGAGATGGAGTAGTGGTGGTGGTGCTTGGTGGTTATGAAGAAATGAGGTGGAACTTGGGATTTTTGAAGAAAATGAGAGAGATTGAGGGAGATGTGATGCAAGAGCTCAAAGAGGGTTTTTCCAACCCTTGAGAGAGAGTTGGGAGGCCAACTATATGGACAAGAATAGGGGAGAAATGGAGGGAAAAAAGTGGAGGGAATTGGCATCAATTTTCCCTCCAAAAAAAGTTCCCTCCGGATGCAGTTTTTGGAGGGAAAACAATGCACAGCTATAATGTACTCCCTGTAAGGAAGCTGGCCGGCCAATTAGAAAAGCTACAGGTGGCCGGCCAGCCACCCCCTATGGCCGGCCGGCCAAGGGGCAAAATGGTCCAGAGGAATTTCTGGCCGGCCACTACAAAAAGGTGTCCTCCCATGTGTCCTCAACAAAACCCTGTGGTTGGAAATTGGCAACTGTAAGACAGGAGAGACAACAAGCCACTTTTAGAAGGGGTTCAAAAGGTCCAAGTTGAATTACTGGCCGGCCATAAACTTTTAGGGTCCTCCCATGTGTGTACAACACAAATATGTGGTTTGGGGTTGAAGATAGTGGCCCTAGGGTGGTCAACATTGGCTCGGAAGTGAGAAAAACGGGCGTCGGAGGGCGCCAGAGGAATATAACTGTTCTTTGAGACAATTACTAGCCTCCCGCCTTCAGTGACCTTCTGGTGATAAAACAGAGGTACCGCCAAAAATGAACGAAAACCGATGCAAAACGAATGTTCGGGGCCAAAACACATTCGGGGTCCTGAAAGCAGTTTATAAGCAAAGTGGCATTCGACCACGAAGTGGGTCTCTCAGGCCTCAGTGTCCCTCAAAAGGGAGTAAATGAGATGCATGCCAAAAATCGGAGAAATCGGAGATGGTTAGGCAGTCCCGAACCGAGGCACACGGCCTGACGGCTCCGAAAACCAAGAACCGGGTTCCGAAATGGGCAAAATGGCCTACAGCCACGAAATGTAGCCCACGGCCACTGAGAGATGGTCTACGGGACCTCTCCCTCCCCTTAGGAAAAGAAACAGAGAAAATTGAGTCTGGTTCACAAACCGAGGCAAGATACAGAAGAGGGTTCGAAAGTTCGGAGGCAGGGCTCACGGCCGCGACTCTGAGACTTCTGAACGAGCACAATATGCAACATCACCGAGCGCTCAATTGGTGACGTCTGAGTCTTAAGGTCGGTCAAAAATGGGGTGTCTACACATAGCATTGTGCATGTTAGGTTGTATCTTAGTTGCATTCATGCATGTCATGCATATTGCATTGTGTTTGGAATAGGAGTTAGCCCGAGCACAGGAAACGAGGTGCTTTCGTACTCTGAGTGACAGAACGTGTCTCAATTCCCCAGTCACTGACACTCCGGATTATCCATGATGGAGTTAGGTTTTAGTTGAGTTTTCACGTGCATTCATTTCATATTGAGTTGTGTAATTCGACTCCTCGGCCATCATGCATCGAGATGCATGATTGGTGGCACGAGGATCGAGGCATGCATACATTTGTGAAAATACATTGCCATGTCCCTCTCCTGCTCTCTGTTGTAGCAAAATGAAGAATCAGTAACTTTTCGGAGCTTGGCACGCATTTCAAGAACAGGTGCAAACAGAGGCTAATTGGGGCATCGTCATGGATTTCCGCACAAAGGCAACCCGAACATGCATCGTTCATCACCCGGAGCAGAATCAAGGCAGTCCCTGGCTTGCATGCCAGTTTTACAGCTTTCTTAATTGATTGGTTAATTAATTAGGAATTTGTACATTATTTGAACTGTATTATTTGGACTGTACTATTCTTTTATTCGGGATTGTATATTTATTCGGACCCTCTGTGCGAGGGCAAATTTGTAATAAGTGTGCGTAAGTGTGATGTATGTCTTCCAACCCCACGTCTTTCTTCTCTTTTATTTACCTGCTTATGATGGTTAGATTAGGACACGTTTCAATTAGCATACAGTATGATAGCATGTTTGCATTCATTCATCTGTCTTGCATGCACCGGGCTCGGCGCATCATACTAACTGCATTTGTATTTCAATTCCAAGTTGAATACATGTTAGCTGTAGCACTCCATATGCCATGTTTAGAATAGCCGAGCCTGCTATAGTTTGCATTTTTGCATGTGTTGCATTAGGCATTTCTGTATACTTAGGATCATGCATGATTTCTAATGTAGTTTCTGTTTTGGCTTGGAGTACTCGGTGAGTTTTTATGCTTTAGCATCCTTGCATACGTGTGAGTGACTGCCATGAATAGCATGCTTACCATAAGGCTAACTGCTTATGTGATATAACTGCTTGAATGCCTGTGGGTGAAGGTTGGGTTGTTTGGATTGGAACAATTCATCAAATGTTTGTTTTAAGCCCACTAAACAGTGGCAAAATCATGTTTTTCCAAGTCCACCCGAGAGTGGCAAAATCCGCATTTTAAGCCTACTTGCGAGTAGCAAACCATTTTTACAAACAAACATGAAGTGTTTTGTTCCAATTCAAACGACTCAGTCTATACTTGTATGATGTGCGCATCACATAGTAACCTAGGCTAATAACCGGAATAAGAATGCACAATGTTTTCAAAATCAGATATCATGGTTAGTAGAGGCCGGTCTTTGACCGGGCGAGTGGGGGTACTCACGAAGTGACCTTCCCCAATCGTACCTAAGTTCCCGAGCCGAGGCAACTTTGGTGATGACGGACACGTGGCCTTAGGCAACGAGTCAGGGTTTCCTAAATTTTCCAAAATAAAATATTTAGGTGGCGACTCTGTATCTGGCAAAGCAGTCCATGTTTGGCACTTCTTTCAAAAATCAGTTTTCTCAAAACGATTTGCCGGATTTGGACTCTTTGGTTAAGATTAAGAACCGTTACACAAAATCGAGTCCGAGCTGTAGCGAGGTCCCCCGTGGGCCTATCTACATGCATGCATTTCATTCGCGCTATTTTGCGCATCGCGCTATCTTGCGCACTTCAATCGCACTGTCTTGTGCATTATTTCATTCGCTCTATTTTGCGCATCGCACTATTTTGTGCACCTTACCTGCATTGTGCATGCATTTTATCGCGCTATCTTGCGTATCTTACCTGCACTTGTTAGTGCATTGCATCGCGCTATCTTGCGCACCTCATCTGCATCGCACTGTTTTGTGCATTCACCCTACTCGCACTGTTTTGTGCACCTTTAGCTCGCACTGTCTTGTGCACTCACCTGGTCTAGGAGACCTTAAATCCTCCGGTCTAAGGAAACCTTTAATCCTGCATCATCACTCGCACTGTTTTGTGCACCTTTAGTTCGCACTATCTTGTACACTCACCTAGTCCAGGAGACCTTAAATCCTCCGGTCTAAGGAGACCTTAAATCCTGCATCATCATTCGCGCTGTTTTGCGCATCGCACTTGCATTTATTCGCACTATCTTGTGCACTCCTCGGTCTAGGAGACCTTAAATCCTCTAAAGGTGCAATTCCTTTGGTGTTTATCGTGCCCGAACGACTTCCAGTGGTCTGGTATAGCCACCTGCATGTGTTAGTGGTGAGTTCCTAGGAGACCAACTGAGACGGTGGAAACTAGAGTTTGAATGGCTAATGCCTAGAACGCAAAGGTTCGGGATTTCCGAGACAAAAGTCTGGTTTAAATACCCAGGGGTATATCCTCGGCTTGAAATCTATATGGCAGCCCCATAGATTGAGATAGCAAATGTACGCGCCTCAATTCTGGATACCGAATCAACCTAGTCTGTCACCCTGTTGGAGAATAGGGAAAGCTGCGACCATAGTCAGGGAGAAAAGTAGTACCTGCAGTTCAACCAAGAAGAAGCGAAAGAATCCCACATCAGCATGAGATAGGACATTGCCGAGGCACGATATTGTATGTACGGTTCATTTGAGGCTGGTGCGACCAGACGAATCGCACAGGTATTGTATCTTCTCCGTATAAGGCATGGCGAGAATCGAATAATTCTCCGCATTCTTAACTGCATAAAATGTAGTTGTTGCATTGCATTCTCGCTTAAAACGGTTGCATATATTTGTGAATACTTGCTTCATTACAGCTTGCTGCATTTGTATAATCATTGAGTTACATCCGGCTTTGTGCATATCGTTTTGCATTTTGCCCCCCTGCCTGCGGGCACGTTTCTTGGTTTATCTTGTATGTTTGTCTAAGTCTTCGGCCTTGTCAAAAATGGGTCGTCTCTGGGCTTTGACATTCACTCCCATCACTTCTGACTTCCGAGTTCTGTCAAAGAGGGGCAACTGTAGACACCCCATTTTCGACCGACCTTAAGACTCAGACGTCACCGATTGAGCACTTTGTGATGTTGCATATCGCGCTTGTTCCGAAGTTTCAGAGTCTCGGCCGTGAGCCTTGCCTCCAGACTTCCGGGCTTTTCTATGCTTTGCCTTGGTTTGCAAACCAGGATCTGTTTTCTTTGTTTTCTCTTCCCGAAGGGAGGGCGAGGTCTCGTAGATTATCTCTCAGTGGCCGTAGGCTACGTTTCGTGGTCATAGGCCATTTTTTCCATTTCGGAGCCCGGTTCTCGATTTTCGGAGCCGTCGGCCGTGTGCCTCGGTTCAGGACCGCTTAACCACCTCCGTTCGCTCCAATTTTTGGTATGCATCTTATTTACTCCCTTTTAAGGGACACTTTGGTCCAAGAGACCAACTTCGTGGTCAAACACCACCTCCGGTGCTTAACAGTCAATTTTCGGGGGCTCGGGCTGCGTGTTTCGGCCCCCGAACCTTCAATTTGCATCGATTTGAGTTCATTTTTGGAAGGGACCTCTGTTTCATTGTTAGGAAGGTCGTAGAAGGGTGGGAGGTCAGCAATTGTTCTAAGGACCAGTTTTATTTCTTCATCGCCATCCGTCGCCCGTTTTTCTCACTAGAAAGCCAATGTTGACCACCTTAAGGCCACTTTTTCTAGCCCTAAACCACATATTTGTGTTGTAGACACCTGGGAGGCCACCAATATGATATGGCAGGCCAGTAATTGTCTCTGACCCTTTTGAACCTCTTTAAAAAATGGGTTTTTCTCTCTCCTGGTTCACTTTCTCCAGTTTTTTGACCATATGATTGTGTTGTGCACACATGGGAGGCCATCTTTTTAGCATGGCCGGCCACTAATCATGATTGACCCTTTTGACCCTTGGCCGACCGGCCATGGGGGAGGCCGGCCGGCCACCTAAACCCTAGAAAACCAGCCAGCCAGAATCCTCTCTTCAGGTACTTTACAAATATGCCCTCCTTTCCCCCCCAGATTCTGTATCCGATGGGGGAACTTTTGGGGGGGAAATTTGAAATTCATATTTCTCCCATTTTTCTCCACTCCTTGGCCTATATAACCAGCCCCTCCCCTTCAATTTTAGGGGTTAGAAAATTTGTTTTGAGCCTTGTATACACATCCCTCCCTCTCCCTCTCTTTCAATCTCCAAACCCCTTAAGCCCTTGCACCATTTCTACATCACCTCATAGCACCACACCACCACCATCCATTTCAACAACTTCGGGCTGTCTTTTAGAGCTTAGGAGCACCTTTTCTCAGGCCAAGAGCTGCTGGTCCATTGGTCTTCAAGGGTAAGCCTCTTTTCCTTCTTTTTTGTTCCTATCTTGCTCTATATCTAAACCTTGTTTGCAAGCATTTTTGGGCTCCGACCCAAACTGTAAATAGTCTTTTTTTTTACCTCCTTTTCATGTTTGATTAAGGGTCTTTCCCTGTTTAAGGCTCCCTTCTTGCCTCTTGTGTTTAAACCCTCTTTTAGGCTTATTTTTGCATAGTATTTTAGGCTTATTTGTGATCTGTTTTGGACTTGGTTATAAATTGTAAAGTGGCTTGTTCTAAGCCCCTCTTCAACATTGTTGAAGGGCTCTCCTCTGTTTGAGGCCAGCAGCTATCACTTGCTTCTTTGTCCCTTTTTTGGCCTTTTTCTTGTATAATGTTTTAGGCCTACTTTTGTTTACTTTCGGGGCTTGATGTAAACTGTAAAATGTCATGTTTTGAGCCCCTCTTCAACTTTGTTGAAGGGCTCTTAGCCATTTGGGACCAGCTGCTCCCCCTTTCCTCTATTCTCTCTTTTAGGGCCTTTTTTGCATGATAGTTTAGCCTTATTTCCACTGGTTTTTGATGGTTTGGTCAGATTCCATGTGCATCTTACACTTGCCATGTAAACCATGTTTGTTGGTCAAATTTGCATACTATTTTAGGCTATCTTGCTAGCACCTTTTGGCCATACTCTAAACTGGAAATATGCATATTTTGGGACTGCCTTGATTCTGTCTTTATGCTTCATGTTCAATTAATGCATGCTTTGCATAGCTATAAGTCATTCCATGTGCCTAATTTTGTGTTTCGGGTCTCATTTCATGCATCGGGTGTCATGTTTCCATGTTTCGGGGCTGTTTTGCATCACATTTTGGTACTGAAATTTGCATGCTTGTATGCCATGTTCCATGCCTTGCCATGCTTTATTAGAGTGGCATTTGTGCCTTAGGTTCGGTCCTCGGTTTGCGTGCACGTGTGCACGCATCTCGAGTGTCTCATTTTCATCTAATGGCCTCTTATGTGAATGTGGCTGAGGTCTACTTGTATTAGTGTAAGTCCATTATGCATTGTGTATGCCATGTCATTTCATAGCATTGTGTATACTAGGTTGTATGTTAGCGCATTGTGTATGCCATGTTACCTCGTGCATCGTGTATGTCATTTCATAGCATTGTACATGTTAGGTTGTATCTTAGTTACATTCATGCATTTCATGCATATTGCATTGTGTTTGGGATAGGAGTTAGCCCGAGCACAGGAAACGAGCTACGTTTCGTACTCCGAGTGACGGAACGAGTCTCAATTCCCCAGTCGCCGACACTCCGAATTACCCATGATGGAGTTAGGCTTTGTTGTGTTTTCATATGCATTCATTCTATATTAAGTTGTGCAATTCGACTCCTCGGCCATCATGCATCGAGATGCGTGATTGGTGGCACGAGGATCGAGGTATGCATACATTATTGAAAATATATTGTCATGCCCCTTTCTTGCTCTCTGTTGCAGCAAATCAAGATTCAGTAGCCTTCCGGAGCTTGGCACGCATTCCAAGAATAATTGCAAACAGAGGCTAATTGGGGCATCGCTATGGATTTCCGCACAAGGCAACCCGGACATGCATCATTCATCATCCGAAGCAGAGTCGAGGCAGTCCCTGGCTTGCATGCCAATTTAATGCTTTCCTAGTTAAATTTGTTATTTAATTTGGGTTTTGTACATATTTAGACTGTATTATTTATTTGGACTGTACTATTTCTTTGGGACTGTATATTATTTTATTCGGACCCTCTGTGCGAGGGCATAATTGTAATAAGAGTACGTGTGTGTGATGTATGTCTTCCAACCCCACGTCTTTCTTCCCTTTTATTTACCTGCTTATGATGGTTAGATTAAGGCATGTTTCAATGAGCATACAGTATGATAGCATGTTTGCATTCATTCATCTGTCTTGCATGCACCAGGCTCGACGCATCATACTAACTGCATTTGTATTTCAATTCCAAGTCGAATACTTGATAGCTGTTGCATCTCATATGCCATGTTTAGAATAGCCGAGCCTGCTATAGTTGCATTTTTGCATGTGTTGCATTAGGCATTTCTGTATACTTAGGATCATGCATGGATTTCTAATCAGTTTCTGTTTTGGCTTGGAGTACTCGGTGAGTTTTATGCTTTAACATCCTTGCATGCATGTGAGTGATTGCCATGAATAGCATGCTTACCATGAGGCTAACTGCTTATGTAATATAACTGCTTAAATGCCTGTGGGTGAAGGCTGTGTTATTTGAATTGAAACAAATCATTGACTATGAGTTTTAAGCCCACTGGACAGTGGCAAAATCATCTTTTCTAAGCCCACCTGAGGGTGGAAAAATCTTCATTTTTAAGCCTACTTGCAAGTAGCAAACCATCTTTCAAAAAACAAACATGAAGTGTTTTTGTTCCAATTCAGGCGACCCGGTCTATACTTGTATGTTGTGCGCATCACATAGTAAATCTAGGCTAATAACCAGAATAAGAATACATAATGTTTTCAAAACTAGATATCATGGTTAGTAGAGGCCGATCGAGCGAGCGGAGGTGCTCACGAAGTGACCTTCCCCAATCGTACCCAAGTTCCCGAGCCGAGGCAACTTTGGTGATGACGGACACGTGGCCTTAGACAACGAGTCAGGGTTTCCTAAATTTCCCAAAATAAAATATTTAGGTGGCGACTTTGTATCTGGCAAAATAGTCCATGTTTGGTACTTCTTTCAAAAAATCTGTTTTCTCAAAACGATTTGCCGGATTTAGACTCTTTGGTTCAGATTAAGAACCGTGATAAAAATCGAGTCCGAGCTGTAGCGAAGTGCCCGCGAACTTGTTACACATAGCTTTTGCATAACATATTGATTTACCTTTGTCTTGCATCCATTAAAGCTTTTACTGGAATATATTATATTATTTCATTATCTTATAGCTGTTTTATAAATTATAATAATGTGGAAAAAGTATAATTGAATTATAAAATCAAGGCAGTAATGCCATGTGAGTCCATATATCATTTGTCCCAAAAGCTTTTTGAAGTAGTCTATGTTTTGAAATGTGTAGTTTTTTAAAATAATGTTTGAGTTTGGTGGCAAACTTTCATAAAAAAATTCCTCCATATCGGCTGCATAACGCCGTTGAATAATAGGGACATGTTTGTTTAATTGTTAAATACCTTAAAATTATGTCTTTTAATGGTTTCTATTGAATTTTGTTCAATATAATATATCAATAGTATAAAAGGATTTTTAAAATTGATTTCTCTGCACTTTCAGTGTGAAATAGTATATTTTTTTCAATGATTTTTAATGCTCTTGTGATTATAGTATAAAACTCTCACAAAATAAATTGAAATATAACACAACACATTGGTGATTTGAAAGCACATTATATCCTACCAACAACCCTCCCAAAGTACATTTACTAGAATGAGTTTATATTATTGTAGGTCTTTCAAAAACATTTGTTGCTAGATTTAATCTCAATGCATGAATGTCTGCACCCCCTCTCTCTCTCTCTCTCTCTCTCTCTCTCTCTCTCTCTCTCTCACACACACACACACACAATGTTATGGTACAATTATAATGTTATATAAAACCCTCTCTCCGTCCCTTTTCCATGGCAAATATGGTACAATTATAACTTACAGTGTTAAAAATGGTACATTTAAGTTAGAAATGGTCTCCACTATAATTAATTCTTGTAATATTATAATCAACACACTCTGACATACAACACTGCAAAGGTGTTGTTTCTAAACATTTGGATTGGATTAGACAGAAATCTAAGAAACATGTTTACTATCAAGTGCCACTAATCATGAAAGGAGCTCCATATAATAACTCTAGGTAATGACTCTAGTGTGGTTAGTTGGTGCATGGGTGTGCATACTTGTAATCAATGAACACAAGAAGGAAATTTTGAGATTTATCTCCAAGTTTGTTAGTTTTCTTCTCGCTTCACATATTTGCTGCTTTTTCTTTACTTTTTTTCCTCCAACATTTTTGCCCCCACAATAGTTATGTAGATTGTGTGAATGAGTAATAATATACAAATAAATAAATAAAAATTATATATATAATGCTGTGATTTAATGTAGAAATTTAGTCCCAACTAGGCTGGGCCACTTTATGTCAACTCTTAATTTGTGAAAAAATTATTGAATTGTCTTGAAATACCATATATCATTAGTTATATATACTTTCGACTAATGAAAAATCGTAACGCATCCCAAGAAGGTCCTTCTTTATCTTTTAATTAACTAACAAACTGAGTTGACATTATTCTACTCATAAGATTTTTTTACTACACCGTTAATTTGAAAAAATCACATAAATAATATTATGTGATACTCTGAGATAATCCAATAATTATTCCTAATTTGTGTAGCACTTTGCTTGATAGAGACTTTTTCATCCATAACAGTAATACTACAAACCTAGAAATTTTCCCTCAAATTTTACTAAAAAACATCAATCTATGACTTAGATTCACTTACATTTAGACCTCATATTATATCAATTCAATTTTCACACAAACATACTATTAAAAAAAAAATCTATAGACTTTCTCTATGCATAAATAATGAAAAAGTCTGGGAACCCAAATAAAATTAGGACTGCAACCGAGCCGAGCCAAACCGAGCTTTGCTAAGGTCGAGCTCGGCTCGTTTACTTATCGTGCTCGTTTATTGAGCTCGAACTTGATAAGGAACTAGGCTCGAACTCTGCTCGGCTCGGCTCGGCTCGATAAATTTTTTTTAATATTATTTATATTATTTAAATATAAATATTATTTATATTATTTAATATACAAAAAATGTATTTATATTATTATTTATATATATTTATATATTATTTAATATATAAATAATATATCTATTATATAATTTTGATCAGTAAATTTGTATAATATAAAATCTATATGAATAAATTTAAATTATATGAGTAGTGATAAATAATTTTAATAAATTTAAAAAAATTACCAAAATATAAGGGGTGGTGGAGTGTGCATTTAAAGATGTAGCACTTTTCCAAGTCCCAAGAGCTCTTTGTTTTTGTTGTATTATATGAGTAGTGATAAATAATTTTAAAATAGTAGTTTTAATAAGAATTTTAATGAGGTGGGAGAGAAAAAGAGGTAGAAAGAAAAATGTGAATTCTTATATTATATGGACACTCTCAATATTTGTAGAATTATATTTAGTGTATTTGGTGTCAGTTTTTTGAATTAAGTTTTTTAAAAATTTAGTTTTTTTGTTTTCGTATTTTTTTTATTTTTAGTGAATATTTTTAAAATTTTAAACATTTTTTTTATTTTTTTAGATGCACCTTATTTAGATGTATCTAAAAAGTAAAAAAATTGTGAAAAAATATTTTAAAATTTTAATAAATACATAAAAATATTAAAAAAAATGTATTGAATTCTCATTTTTTTTTTTGTATTTTTGGTATTTAGTGAATTTTTAAAAGATTTTTTTCACATTTTTTTTACTTTTTAAGTATATTTATGTTAGGTATATCTAAAAAGTAAAAAAAAATTGCTTAAAATATTTTTAAAAATTCAGTAAAAACAAAAAACACGAAAAATAAGAAAATAAAATTTTTTAAAAAAATATAACCAAACAAACTGATTAAAACTCTCAAATTATAATTCCAAAAAAATATGGCATTATATTTGCTCATCTGTCGGGGAGCCAGAGATGGACGTGCACCCCACTTTCTCACTCGCACGCCACCCCAACACACTCTCACACACGCCCATACACCCAAACCCTAATTCCCCCAAATGAAGAAAAACCTCTTTTCTTTCTCATTTTCTCTCAAATGAAAGAGAGAGAGATAATGAAAATGAAAATAAATTCTAGTTAGAGAGAAAAACAAAGAAAGCGGAGCTCTCCCAAGAACCAACAACACCATTTGATGACACTCACCCATCACCAAAACCTATGAAACAAACAAACAAACACGATAAAAACCTCAAGAAAATCTAGACAGAAAGAGAGAAAAAAGAAGAAGAAAGAATCTCTTCTAAGCTTAGCTCCTTTTCTTGTTTCTCATCAGAATAATCTTCTCTCTTGTGTTCTCTCCTCTCTCTCTGTTTTTTTAATTCTCTCTATTCCTCAGCTCTTTACGCTTCTTCTATTTCTATATTTCTTCGATCTATTTTTGTTACTTTGAAGCCTCTTTAATCTCTCAGTTCTATGTTCCTTCACCTTTAGATCAGTCTTGAGTTCCTGGTCAACTCTCTTCTATTCCTTTGATCCAATTAAGATCAACCCAACTTCTCTTTGAGCTCTAAACATGGCGAACCGGTGGTGGGCCGGGCAGGTGGGTCTGTCAGGAGTTGAAACATCCTCGGCCGGTTCATCAGCAGGAATGAAAAAACCAGATCTAGGCATATCCATGAATGAAAACAGTGGTCCCGGCATCGGAGGAGAGGAAGAGGAAGAAAGAGAACACAGCGATGAACCCAGAGAAGGAGCAATTGAAGTGGCAACACGGCGGCCTCGAGGCAGACCTCCCGGTTCAAAAAACAAGCCCAAACCCCCGATTTTCGTGACCCGGGACAGCCCCAACGCGCTCAGAAGCCACGTTATGGAGGTATCGAACGGTTCAGATGTAGCGGAGAGCATAGCTCAGTTCGCTCGAAGGAGGCAAAGAGGTGTGTGTGTGTTGAGTGCGAGTGGGACTGTAACGAATGTCACTCTTCGACAACCCTCAGCTCCTGGTTCAGTCATGGCCTTGCACGGCCGGTTCGAGATTCTTTCCCTAACAGGTTCGTTTCTTCCTGGACCGGCTCCACCGGGTTCAACCGGTCTGACTATATATTTGGCCGGTGGGCAGGGACAGGTGGTGGGTGGGAGTGTTGTTGGTTCGTTGGTTGCAGCTGGACCAGTTATGGTGATTGCAGCAACGTTTTCGAATGCTACGTATGAGAGGCTGCCGCTGGAGGAGGAAGAAGAGGGAGGTAGCGGTGGCGGAGGAGGGCAGCTTGCAGGTGGTGGTGGTGGTGGTGGTGGATCGCCGCCGGGGATTGGAAGTGGTGGTGGAGGGCAGCAGCAAGGTGGGTTGGTGGACCCGTCTTCGATGCCGGTTTATAATTTGCCGCCAAACTTGCTTCCTAATGGTGGGCAGATGAACCATGATGCTTTTGCTTGGAACCATGGCCGCCCTCCTTACTAGAGGTAAGAATATATATATGTGTGAGAGAGAGAGAGAGAGAGAGAGAGAGAGAAGTATCTCTCTATGTTGCAATATATTGTAAGTTTGTTGTAAGGAAAGAGAGACAGGGATGAGATGAGACTTAAGGTTTATATATCTGTACTTTTCTCTTTCTTCCTACTAGTTTTCTTCTTCTTCTTCTTTTTCATCATCATCATCATCAATTGTGTTTGATTTAATAGGTTTCTTATTTTCTATGGGTTATACTATCTTCAAATTAAAAGGTTTTCAAATTTTTTGAACAAACTTAAATTTGACTATTTTGGGATCTTCATTGATGTATTAAATTTACGGGGGGAAAAAATTTAAAGATATGCTTATGTTATATCGGGTGCACAATCTTCAAATATCTCATTTTCATTCTTCTTCTCTTAAATTAAGTGCCTACATTTGGTTTTCTAAATTTTTTACATACCTTATTTGATTTAGAAAAATTCTTGGTGCACAGAATTTGAGTCTCACTCATGTGACATGGTTGTGTTCAGTTATGTGATTAAATTCTGTGTACTTAGAAGAACTGTATTAGTCTCTGGATTAAAACTTCTTTCTTAGTAATTTAAGATGTTATGCTATTGTTCTTGATTTTCTTTTTGTACATCTTTACTTCTATTTTCTCAATATGATTAAGATTTCTTCGGTCTTCTATTTTTCCAAGAAGTTAAATTTCTTCAGTCTCCAAGCTTGTGTTAGTTTCGAATTCCTCTTTATTGATATATTTTGTCATACTTGTATGTTTCATCAATAAAGATCTTCTTTTTCGCCGTTCAAAAAAAAATTAAAAAAGTTCATAGAATAATTTAAATTTGTAGATCTCTTGTTTCTTATAATTGATTCTTCACAATATACGAACCCTAGTTTACTCTAATGTTCGAGGTTTTATATCTGATTATAGCATTGTGATTTATATATCTCATTGATGACTGCAACATTTTCTCATTCTTCCGGTAAAATTGAATCAAATACTTCTTGCCGATCAATAAAGCTTCTTGCCGATCAATACTTCTTGAATCATACTTGTTATATTTTTCCATCAATAAAGCTTTTTTTTTGCCGATCAAAAAAAAAAAATACTTCTTGTACCGAAACCACATTCAAGAATTGATCAACTTTGCTATTTGAGGTTAAAAACTAAGCTTCATCTGAATATTTAAGCCAAACAAATCTCTTTCCTTAATTTTTCTTTTTTATGATTTTTTTTTTTTTTATCAGCAAAAGAAATCTTTATTGATGACCATAAAAGGTACAAGATGTACACACAAATACATCAATAAAATTGTTAGGTGCATGTCTAATAAAATTACAAACCAAGGAAAATTTCACTAATGGTTCCTATAACTTTCCTTGAGTTTTAATTTGGTCCTTATTATTTCCATCTAAATTCAATCACATGTGACAAATTATCAATTTTGGAGACAAATAAGTAAATTCCCAACTTTCCTACATCTTACACCTGCCCTAAAAAAAATCACAAGGATAATTAGTGAAATTTGCCCCACAAACTAAAATTCTTGATTGTGTTGCTCAATCCATGTAGTGGGTGTATTCGCTCACTCAAAAAAATAAATTCATATAATTGGTCCCAGATTTGATTAGTTTCTAGATGTTGTGACTGAGAATTCAATCATATTCGCCAGTTTGGCAATAGATGGCTCCCTTCAGGGCCATATGCGAGGATCATTGTAATATTCATTTTGTTCCTATTTTATTAGAAAATTTGGTGTTCATGTTATGGATGAGGTGTAATTAGTCAATAATTTCAGAGTATAAATACGTGGTATGCAAATAAATGAATGGCTCTATGTAGCCATGCTTTCATTAATGCCTACCGTGTGTTGGTCTAAATTTTGGGATGCAATTTTTTTTAATGTCATAAGATCTCATCACAAAACCATTTTGTGCAAAAATAAAATATATTGAGAATAATAGTGACATTATTTATCAATAAAAATTATAAAATGAATTCAATGATACCTATTCTCTCTTACTAATTCAATCATATAGTTTCTACTACTATAACATGAGATTTTCTATTTGCTACTGAGACATATCTTCACATAATATCACGATTATTTTCACTAGGTAGTTGGAAAAAGTGTTTGGGTCATATTGATTTGAACTAATAGTATTTATTATTTGGATTATGAGATGTAGTAAATAATGTGATTGAATTGGGAATATTCATTTTAAAATAGTATCCACTAAAATAACTCTTAATTTTAAAAATATATCAGAGCTACATCTTAATGCAATTTTTATAAGATAAACTACCAATAGATCATAATAGTTGGACTTAATTCCCATCAAGTCCTATTAAAAATATATTCTAATAAAATCGTCTCTAAAAATAATTTTTTGTTACATTTTTTGCATGTCACTAAAAATCGACAATTAGTGACTTTTTTTGTCGCTATTTTTATAAATTTTTGCTAAAACTTACAATTAGTTACGTTTTTCTATGACTAATTTTTCAAACAGTCGTTAAAAGTTGAAAATTAGTGTTTTTTTTTTTGACAATTTTTTTAATTTGTCTCTAAAACTTATAATTAGTGATATTTTTTGTGACAAAATTTTTAAATTGTCATTGAAAATTAACAATAAGTGACATTTTTAATAGTTTTAATGAAAAATTATATTAATTATCATGGGACTTATTGTACAATAGGTAAGTGTATGTAGTATTTTCCATTTGCATATGAAAAATAAAAAAGGGCTTTTAAAAGGGATGATAAGCACATGGAATATTCTGAAAAATGATAAAAGCTAAATTTGTGAAAGAGTAATGCTCTATGTTCACGTGAACAAAAAACACACATATTTAAATTCCTCACTTAGCTGCTGCAAGTACTCCAAAATTAAACCATAATGTTACATTTATTATATTTTTATATCATGTTTTATTTATTATCTAATATAGTCCATATCTCATTAATATCTTTTTTTTTATTGGCAAAAATTATTTTTTAGTTATTAACCTCTTCATCATTGTAAAACATTAAGTGCATACCTCCAAGTTCATCTCTTTCTTAATGAGAGTTGAACTCATAACCTTCTCTTAGAACTAAGCCCTTAAAAGAACTCATTAATAACTAACCACTGTGGAAACAAAAATTGCACATAAATTTTAAATGGTTTTAATGAGTGTGTGAGAGAGAGAGAGAATTGAAACTTTGTTTAACAATTTTTCTTGGCATATTTTTTTGTGCATAAACTAATACTAAAATGATATGAATGTGGTTCCCCTAGATGCAGCCTTCTATATCATATCATTTAATATTTAATTGTTCATAAAATAACCAAACAAAATCAAACATTTGTATAAGTTGGGTCAAGGGTGACATGCATTCGTCTTTTACTTTTGTTTTTACCTTTTTTTTTTTATTAAACTTAACTCCCCCCCCCCCCCCAAAAAAAAAAAAAAAAAAAAATAGCCACATGTACTAATATATTTTTTGGGGGGTCTTTGTCATGACCATTGTGCGTTGTGGGGCAAGGTCTATAGAATTAATTAAACAATTAGATGTTATAGCAAATATTTTTTAAAAAAAAAATAATTGACTAAATTAATGTTTAATGATTTGTGTTCAATGTCTATGCATCTTTTAAAATTATTATTGGGCAATGGCAATTGGCAGGTGCAATTCACATTTGAAACCCAAAAAAATGACAGCAATATGATATGATTAAAATGGACTATGTATCATAAAGGCATGAAATATTAAACTCTAAAAAAAATGAATGAAAGATAATTTAAAGATTGATGTCTTGTGACAACCACTATTTCTTTGTGCCAATTTATCTATATAATTAGTTCACGTGAATTACTATTGCCTATTTTTTAATTTAACCTTCTTTTTTTCTTTTTTTTTTCTTTTTTTTTTTTATTTTTATTAACCTTCTTAGAAAACCAATTCAATGACACATCTTATTCCGAGGTAAAAGTTGGTGAAAGTAACAATTATTGGAAGTAAAATATTACTTGATCAATTCAAAGAAAGGTTTAGCAAGTAATAAGTGTTTAAGGTGGATAATTAACGTCAGTCTATCACCTATCATACTTATTAATGGGACAAAGCATTATGGCCCCGGCATTAGTTTATAGTGAAACAAAACCTTAATTTCTCCCCATGAAATTTCGACATTCTAAATAATGGTCTAAACCGCCTGCAAATCATTCATCAAGGAGAACTTTGGAAAACCTATTAGAAATTAGACCTTTTTTTCTGTAGAAATATAAAAATGGATGAGGATGCATGAATATTACTATTTTTACTTGCTCAAATGAATACATACAATGATTGCACAAATGGAACAAAATCTTCCACAAAGACGTTAAGATCAATTCATGGAGAAAATGATTGTTGTCAAGTGCACTTCGCTCTTTCAGCCTGAAATGACAGAATTCTGCAATTGAAAACATGTCCAATACATATGATCACAAAATTGACATTAAAAGTCACAATGTGTTTGATAGCACAAACAAGTAACTCTGCGACAACAAACAACAATAAAAAAGGTTGAAGAAATCCCAAAAAAAAAACTTTTTTTTTTTTTTTTGTTTAAATATGATGAGATGAGTAGAAGGTTGCATTTATAATAGAATTGTCCAATCAACCTATTTTGATACCATGTAGATTAAGGAAGAAGAACATAAAGAGAGAAAACATGAAGTTTATTATGTGATTTGGCTATGATGGCCTTCATCCAAACGCATTGATAGCTCCCTCAACAATCCAAGTTTTTAAAATAGGAAATTGTCAACAAATGGGCGACTTTGACGGTGAGCAATAGCTCTCTCTCCAACATTTGAAGCTCTCTCTTCCCCATCTTATGCTTAGTCTAGCAGCTAGCGACTCCAACTTCTCAGTGCTCACTCTCAGTCAGACAGTGAAGCTCTAGCTCTCAACGGTGTCTGATCACTGTTTCAACGTCACCATCGTTGCAGCGACTGATCAGTCTGTCAAATATAACATCCATTATCATTCGAGTAAGGCTTTTAGCATCTTCTTTGTCCTGATTTCATCTGGGTTTGTAATTTTAGGGGAAGCCAAGAGTAGCTTGGTCCTGTCTTTCCCAATAAAAAAGTTTTCACACTCCATCTATTCGATAAAATGCTTCAGTGAAAATGTAATGGCACAAGGAGGAAATGGAGGTTGGATTCTAGTAGTAAGACAGCAAGATAAAGATGGGGCTCATGGCAAGGAAGATAAGCATGGACTGTTCACTGTATTTGTGGATAATTTACCTTCAACTATGGTTGCGAATCTCTCTTTAAACTCTTCTCACAGTTTGGCATAGTTAAAAAAGCTATGTAGCAGCAGACATCGCCATCCAAAAAGCGATTGGACTGTTGGTAGATGAAAGGGAGCTAGAAGTTAAAAAAAGCTACTAATGTCAAGAGCAACAGAGATGATCAAAAAATGAGAAGTCTTCATACCATCAGAAGACCTACTGAAACTCATAGAAATATGAGTGATGTTTTATATACAGGCCTAAGATCATTCGCTGAAGTATTAAAAGGGGACACACCCACTGTGGCTGACACACTGTAGACGTCCCCGAACGTCCCGGGAGGGAAATCTCGTTTTGTTCATTGGGCTCACTACAGTTCAGGACTCAATGTCACGGTCCTGTATCTAATCTTGCAGAGTGCAATGCAAGACCGATAAGTCATCAAAGAGTTCAAATCCGGCAAATCGTTTTTGAAAACAGATTTTTTTTTTAAAGAAGTGTCAAACATGGACTGCTTTGCCAGATACAGAGTCGCCACCTAAATATTTTATTTTTAGAGAAATTTAGGAAACCCTGACTCGTTGCCTAAAGCCACGTGTCCGTCATCACCAAAATTGCCTCGGCTCGGGAACTTGGGTACGATTAGGGAAGGTCACTTTGTGAGCACCCCCGCTCGCCCGATCAAAGATCGGCCTCTAGTAACCATGATATCTAGTTTTGAAAATATTATGCGTTCTTATTCCGGTTATTAGCCTAGATTTACTATGTGATGCGCACAGCATACAAGTATAGACCGAATCGCCTAAATTGGAACGAAACATCTCATGTTTGTTTTGAAAATAGTTTGCTACTCGTAAGTAGGCTAAAATGTGGATTTACCACCCTCAGGTGGGCTTTAGAAAACACGATGATTTGCCACTATCTAGTGGGCTTAAAACTCGCAATCAATGAATTGTTCCAATCCAAATAACTCAACCTTCACCCACAGGCATTCAGGTAGGTATATCACATAAGCAGTTAGCCTTATGGTAAGCATGCTATCATGGTTGTCACTCACACGCATGCAAGGATGCTAAAACGAAAACACTCACCGAATACTCCAAGCCAAAACAGAAATTAGTTAGTAATCAATGCATGATCCTAGTTCATGTTAAGATGGCTAATACAACACATACAGGTATGCAACTAAGACAGGCTCGGCTATTCTAATATGGCATATGATGATGCTACAGCTAATATGTATTCAACTTAGAATTGAGATACAATGCAGTTAGTATGATGCGCCGAGTCCGGTGCATGCAATACAGATGAATGAATGCAAACACACAAGTATAAGTATGCTATTTGAAACATGCCCTAATCTTACCAACATAAGCTGGTACATAAAAGGGAGAAAGACGTGGGATTGGAAGACATACATCACACACACGCACACTTATTACAATTGTGCCCTCGCTCAGAGGGTCCGAATAAATAATACAGTCCGAATAAATAATACAGTTTGAATAATTGCAAAACCCTAATTAATTAACAAATTAATCTAGGAAAGCAAGTAAATTAGCATGCAAGCCATGGACTGCCTTAGCTCTATTCCGAATGATGAATGATACATGCTTGAGTTGTTTGGCGCAGAAATCCATCGCGATGTCCCGATTTGCCTCTGTTTGCAATTAATCCCGGAATGCTGTGCAAGGCTTTAGAAAGCTGCTGATTTTTTATTTGCTGCAACAGAGAGTAAGAAAGGGGCATGGCAAAATATTTTCACATATGTATGCACACCTCGATCCTCGTGCCACCAATCACGCCTCTGGATGCATGATGGCCGAGGATTCGAATTGCACGACTCAATGTGAAATGAATGCACATATAAACACAACAAGGCCTAAACTCCATCATGGGTAATTCGAAGTGTCGGCGACTAGGAATTGAGACACGTTCTGTCACTCGGAGTACAAAACGTCCCTCGTTTCCTGTGCTTGGGCTAACTCATATCCCAAACACAATGCAAATGAGATGGCATACACAATGCAACTAACATACAACCTAGCATATGCAATGCTATGAAATGGCATACACAATGCTCGATGTAACGTGGCATACACAATGCTCTAATATGCAACTTAGCATATGCAATGCTATGGATCGAAATGGCATACACAATGCACGATGGACTTACACCAACATGAGTGGACCTTAGCCACACTCACATCAGTGAACATTAGATGAAAATGAGACAACCGAAATGCGTCCACACATGCACGAATACCAAGGACCGAACCTAAGGCATCAAATGCCACTCTACCAAAGCGTGGCAAGTGATGAAAGATGGCATACAAACATGCAATTTCCAGTACTGAAATATGATGCGCAATGGTCCCAAATCATGGAAATATGGCACCCAATGCATGAAAGATGTCCCGAAACTCAAAACTAGGCAAATGCATTGAACTATAATCATGCAAAGCAAGCATTATTTGATCACGAAGTACAAAAATAGAGCCAAGGCAGTCCCAAAGTATGTACGATATTAGTTCAAAGCATGGCTAAAAAGTGCTAACATGAAGGGCTAAAACAACATGCAACCTAGGCTAGTAAGCATGGTTTACATGGCATGTACATGAAACATAAGAGAGGTCACCAAACCAGCCCAAAACAGTAACATGACATGTCAAATAAACTTCAAATAACCACTGAAATGCATCCAATGCATGCAAAAATGATGAGCTTCTTTGAGAGGCCATGCAAGGGATTACTCAACACATACAACAAGAACACTTAACATGGCAAAACCAACTCCGGAAATCAATTATGATAGCCCTAAAACTCACCAAAAAGGCCTTGAAATGGGTCAAGGAAGCATACAATGAAAGGTTCTCTTGAAAGGCCTTGAGGAGGATTGTTCCACACATGTATGAGGGACACAAAATATGGTCAAAGAGGCTCCAGACAGAGCTAAGGCAGACCTTGAAACTCACCAAATTGGGCCTAAAATGTGACTTCACAACATGCAAGTAAGGGGCCCTTTGGAAGGCCAAATGGGCCAACTAACAAGACAAGGAGAGAAGGGGTCACCCCCCTCTAATTTTATCTCTCAAAAGCACATCTAAGCCACTGAAAATTCACTGGATTTCAGTGGCTAAGAGGCCAAACCAAGGCCAATGCGAATACTCTAATGCATAGCCCTAATCATGAGGAAATGAAGTATGCCAAGAGGAAGATGACCCTAAACAGAAAAATGCCCTTAATCAAACTTTAAGAGAGGCTCAAAATAAGACTTTTTTTAGTTCATGAAAAATCTCAAAAATGCTTACAAGTAAGGCTAAGATATCATGCAAAATAAGCCCTAAAAGAGAGATGAAGCATACAAGGATGTAGGAGACCTCAAACAGAAAAGTATCCTTAATCAAACTTCAAGAGGAGCTCAAAATAAGACACTTTACAGTTTATAACAAAACCCAAAAATGCTTTCAAATAGGGCTAAGCTATGGAGCAAAATAATGCAAGAAAAGGGGAAATTGAGACTTACCCTTGTAGCACAGCAATGCAGCAACTTCTGGACCAAGTTGGTGAACCTTCAACCTCTATAAATCAGTCCTAAGGTGCTAGAATGGATGGTGGAGGTGGTAGGCTATGAGGTGTAGTGTAAATGACCAAGGACAAGGGTGTTTTGAGCTTGGATGAGAGAGATATGGAGAGTTGTATGTATATGCCTCAGCTGGTTTTTTTCTAACCCTTGCAAATGGAGATGGAGAGTTGGTTTTATAGAGGAGAAAAGCCAAGGCTTCTTGGAGAAGCCTTAAGAGGGGTTCAAATCTTCTCAAAGAAGCTTAACCAAAAGGGTGAAGCTTCCTCAAGAAGCTTGACAAAAGAGTCAAGCTTCTCCAAGAAGCTAAGCAAGGGGGTCAAAACTAACTAAAAAGGATCAAAAAGAGGGCTAAAAACTCGGACAGTGGGTCAAATGCTTCACAGCTGGCACAGCTGTGAAGCACTTGGGAAGGCCAAAAAGCAGAAGGCAGGCCGACCAGTTCAAGTGGTCAGCCGACCACATGCCCTGGTCAGCCAACTAGGGTTCAAAAGGGCCAAGGTGAATTTTTGGTTGGCCATACTAGAAAGGTGGCCTCCCACATGAGTAGAATACAGCTGCAAGGTGAAAAACCAGAAAAAGTGACCTAGGAGAGAGGAAAATCAGCTTTTTAGCAAGGTTCAAAAGGGGCAAGAAGAAATACTGGTTGGCCTACCCATATTGGTGGCCTCCCAAATGTGCACAACACAATGGTGGTATGAAAAACCAGAAATTGTGGCTCAAAAATAAGAAAAACCAGTTTTCTGTCAGAAAAACCAGCTGGAGGAGAGAGAAAATGGTTTTCAAAAGAATTGCTGGTTGTAGACGTCCCCGAACGCCCCGGGAGAAGTGAGTCCCGTTCCGTTCATTTTGGGCTCACTACAGTTCAGGACGCAAATTGTCACAGTTCGTAATCTAAACCAAAGAGTCCAAATCCGGCAAATCGTTTTGAGAAAACAGATTTTTGAAAGAAATGCCAAACATGGACTGCTTTGCCAGATACAGAGTCGCCACCTAAATATTTTATTTTTGAAAAATTTAGGAAACCCTGACTCGTTGCCTAAGGCCACGTGTCCATCATCACCAAAGTTGCCTCGGCTCAGGAACTTGGGTAGGATTGGGGAAGGTCACTTCGTGAGCACCCCCGCTCGCCCGATCAAAGATGATCAAAGATCGACCTCTACTAATCATGATATCTAGTTTTGAAAACATTATGCATTCTTATTCCGGTTATTAGCCTAGATTTACTATGTGATGCGCACAGCATACAAGTATAGACTGAATTGCCTGAATTGGAACAAAACATTTCATGTTTGTTTTTGAAAGATGTTTTGCTACCCGCAAGTAGGCCTAAAATGCAGATTTTGCCACCCTCGGGTGGGCTTAGAAAAGATGGTTTTGCCACTATTTAGTGGGCTTAAAACTCACAGTCAATGCATTGTTCCAATCCAAATAACCTAACCTTCACCCACAAGCATTCAGGCAGTTATATCACGTAAGCAAATAGCCTCATGGTAAGCATGCTATCATGGCAGTCACTCATACACATGCAAGGATACTAAAGCGTAAAAACTTACCAAGTACTCCAAGCCAAAACAGAAACTATGTTAGAAATCCATGCATGATCCTAACTATACAGAAATGCCTAATGCAACACATGTAGGAATGCAACTAAGATAGACTCGGCTATTCTAAACATGGCATATGGAATGCTACAGCTAACAAGTATTCAACTTGGAATTGAAATGTAATGCAGTGAGTCATGATACGCCGAGCCCGATGCATGCAAAACAGATGAATGAATGCAAACATGCTATCATACTGTATGCTAATTGAAACATGCCCTAATCTAACCATCATAAGCTGGTAAATAAAAGGGAGAAAGACATAGGGTTAGAAGACATACATCACACACACACACACTTATTACAACATTGCCCTTGCTCGGAGGGTCCAAATAAATAATATACAATCCCAAATAAATAATAATAAGTACAAAATCTTAATTAATTAACAAATTAATCTAGGAAAGCAATAAATGGCACGCAAATTCATGGACTGTCTCGGCTCTGTTTCAAATGATAAATGATGCATGTTCGGGTTGCTTGGCGCAGAAATCCATTACGACGCCCCAATTAGCCTCTGTTTACAATTAAGCCCGGAATATTGCGCGAAGCCCCAAAAGATTGCCGATTTCTGATTTGCTACAACAGAGAGCAGAAAAGGGGCATGGCAATGTATTTTCACATATGTATGCTTGACTACTCTTCAGGGAGCGTAGTCTTCGATCCTCATGCCACCAAATCACGCATCTCGATGCATGATGGCCGAGGAGTCAAATTGCACGACTTAATATGAAATTAATGCACACATAAACACGACAAGACCGAGACTTCATCATGGCTAATCCGGAGTGTCGGTGACCGGGAATTGAGACACGTTCCATCACTCAAAGTACGAAACATCCCTCGTTTCTCATGCTCGGGCTAACTCCTATCCCAAACACAGTGCAATATGCATGACATGCATGAATGCAACTAATATACAACCTAGCATACACAATGCTATGAGATGGCATACACGATGCACGATGTAACATGGCATACACGATGCTCTAACATGCAACCTAGCATACACAATGCTATGAATTGAAATGGCATACGCAATGCATGATGGACATACGCCAATATGAGTGGACCTCAGCCATACTCACATCAACGGCCATAAGATGAAAATGAGACACTTGAGATGCGTGCGCACATGCACGCAAACCGAGGACCGATCCTAAGGCACAAATGCCACTCTAACAAGGCATGAAATATGGCATACAAACATGCAAGTTCCAGCACTGAAATGTGATGCAACATGGCCCCGAAACATGGAAACATGGCACCCGATGCATGGAATGGTCCCGAAACACAAAACTAGGCACATGCATTGACCTATAGCCATACAAGCATGCATTATTTGATCATGAGGCACAAAGACAGAACCAAGGCAGTCCTAAAACATGAACATTTCTAGTTCAAAGCATGGCCAAAAGGTGCTAGCAAGATGGACTAAAATAGCATGCGATTTTGACTAGCAAACATGATTTACATGGCATGTATATGAAGCAAGTGAGAACTCATTAAACCAGCCAAAATCAGTGAACAAAATATGCCAAAATATGCCCAAATAAACATGGAAAGGCAGCCAACACATGCACAAATGAGGGGCTCCTTTAGAGGGCATACAAAGGGGTTATTAAGCACATGCATCAATGACACTTAGCATGGCACAAAAAACTCTGAAAATCAAATATGATAGCTCCAAAACTCACCAAATTGACCCTGAAATGTGACTTCAAAGCATGTAAAGAGGGATCCCTTTGGAAGACCAAAATGACCATCAAACAAGTCAAGGTGAGAGGGGGGTCATCCCCCTGTGATTTGGAGGCTCAAAATAGTGTATTAGCCACTGAAAATCTACTGGATTTCAGTGACTAGATGGCCAAACAAAGCATGCAACAAGAGCTTAGGTGTAAGGCTCAAAATAAGAGACAATCAAGCATACAAGGAGGCATATGATCTCAAACAAAAATGGGACCTAAAAAAACTTGAAGATGAGATTAAAATAAGATATTTTTCAGTTTATGACAACTCTCAAAAATGAACACAAGTAGGGCTAATCTATCATGCAAAAATGGGCCTACAAAGAGAGATAAGAGACAAGTGGTAGTAGATGGCCTCAAACAGAGGAGAGCCCTTCAACAAAGTTTAAGAGGGGCTCAAAAAAAGATATTTTACAGTTTGGCTCGGAGCCCAAAAATGCTCAAAAACAAGGTTAATATATCATGCAAAAATAGGCCTAAAAGAGGGATAGAGAGACAAGAGGTAGTAAGAGACCTCAAACAACAAGAGGTCCTTGATCAAACATGGAGGGGAGCTCAAAATATGACTATTTACAGTTCACGTCGAAGCCCAAAAATATAAGCAACAAAAGCTAAGATAGCATGCAAAATAGGGCAAAAAAAGAGGGAAAAGAGACTCACCCTTGTAGCACAAGTCTTCAGCATCTTTTGGTCCAAGAAAGTGTGCTCCTAACCTCTGAAAATAGCCTCCAAGTTGCTGGAATGGAGTGTGGGTTGATAGGTTATGAGTTGGTGTAGAAATGGTGTACGAGCAAGGGTATTTTGAGGCTTGGAGTAGAGAGAGAGGGAGGCTTTAATGCAAGAGTTCCAATGGATTTTTTTTTAACCCTTCAAAATGGAGCTGGGGGGGCTAGCTTTATAGAGGGAGGAGTGGAGGAAATGGGGGGGAAAACCAAATTCAAATTTCCCTCCCAAAAAGGCAGATCCCGAGGGTGCAGGGGAAAACAGTCTGCAATTTATAAGGAATGAGACGCCCCCGAACGCATCTGGGGAAGGGAGGCGAGTCCCCGTGCTCGTTCGCCAGGGGTCTACTACAGTTCGAAGGACTCAAATGTCACGGTTCTTAATCTTGAACCAAAGAGTCCAAATCTGGCAAATCGTTTTGAAAATAGATTTTTTTGAAAGAAGTGCCAAACATGGACTGCTTTGCTAAATACAGAGTCGCCACCTAAATATTTTATAATGGAAAATTTAGGAAAACCTGACTCGGTGCCAAAGGCCACGTGTCCGTCATCACCAAAGTTGCCTCGGCTCGGGAACTTGGGTACGATTAGGGAAGGTCACCGTGAGCATTCTCGCCGCCGGCCAAAGACCTCTACTAACCATGATATCTGTTTTGAAAACATTGTAAGTTCTTATTCGGTTATTAGCCTAGGTTACTATGTGATGCGCCTGACATACCAAGATAGATGGATCGCTGAATTGGAACAAAACATTTCATGTTTGTTTGTTTGAAAATGGTTTGATGGTGCTACCCGCAGGTAGGCTAAGATGTGGATTTGCCACCCTCAGGTGGGCTTAGAAAACATGATTTTGCCACTATCTAGTGGGCTTAAAACAAACATTTGATGAATTGTCTCAATTCAGATAACTCAACCTCCACCCACAGGCATTCAAGGCAGTTATATCACATAAGCACATAACCTCATGGTATGCATGCTATTCATGGCAGCACTCACACGCATGCAAGGATGCTAAAGCATAAAACTCACCGAGTACTCCGAGCCAAAACAGAAACCGATTAGAAATCCATGTATGATCCTTAATATACAGGAATGCCTAATGCAACACATGCAAAAATCCAACTATAGCAGGCTCGGCTATTCTAAACATGGCATGTGGAATGCTACAACTAACACGTATTCAACTTGGAATTGAAATACAAATGCAGTTTGTATGAGGCGCCGAAGCAGTGCGTGCAAAAGCAGATGAATGATGCAAACATGTCATTACATCAGTATGCTAATTGAAATATGCCCTATATCTAACCATTGTAAGCAAGTAAATAAAAGGGAGAAAGAAGTGGGGGTTGAAAGACATACATCACACTCACCCACACTTATTACAATTATGCCCTCGCGCAGAGGGTCCGAATAAATAATACAGTCCCGAATAAAAGAATAATACAGTCCAAAATATTACAGTCCAAATAATATACAAATTCCTAATTAATTAACAAATTAAAGAAGAAAAATTGTAAACTGGCATGCAAGCCAGGGACTGCCTTGACTCTGCTCCAGATAATGAAGTGATGCATGTTTGAGCTTCCTTGCGCGGAAATCCATTAGGATGCCCCAATTAGCCTCTGTTTGCAATGTTTCTCGAAATGCGTGCCAGACTCTGAAAAGTTGCTGATTCTTCATTTTTGCTGCAACAGAGAGCAGGAAAGGAGCATAGCAATGTATTTCACAAATTTATGCATGCCTCGATCCTCGTGCCACCAATCACGCATCTCGATGCATGATGGCCGAGGAGTCAGATTACACAACTCAATATAGGATGAATGCAGATGAATGTTACAACAAAACCTAACTCCATCATGGGTAATCCGGAGTGTCGGTGACTTGGGAATTGAGACCCGTTCCGTCACTCGGAGTACGAAACGTGCCTCGTTTCCCGTGCCCAGGCTAACTCCTACCCCGAACACGATGCAATATGCATGATATGTATGAAATGTAGCTAATATGCAATCCTAACATACACAATGCTTATGAAATGAGATGTCTCGAAATGCGTGCACACGGGCACGCAAATCGAGGAAATGATCCTAAGGCATGAAATGGCACACGCAATGCAAATTGGACTTACACTAACACGAGTGGACCTCAGCCACACTCACATAAGAGGCCGTGAGATGAAAATGAAGTGCCTCGAAATGCGTGCACGCGGGCACGCAAACCAAGGCAATGACATAAAGGTATGAAACGGCCTGAAATATGATATACAATGAGACCAAAATGAGATGTCTCGAAATGCGTGCCCACGGGCACGCAAATCGAGAAAATGGCATACGGAATGCAACAGGACTAAAATGAGATATATAATGCAATATGGGCTTACACTAACATGAGAGAGCCTCAACCACACTCACATAAGAGGCCGAGAGATGAAAAATGAGATGCCTCGAAATGCGTGCACACGGGCACGCAAACCGAGGCGATGGCATACACGATGCGATGAGACTAAAATGGCATACAGAATGCAAAATGGACTTACACTTGGTCCAGAGGAGCTCGGATCATGGAGGTCCGGAAAGAGAGTGAGGGGACGAGATGAGGCCATGTGTGGTGAGAGATGTAGAGAGGGAGATGGAAGAGAGTGATGAGGAAGGAAGAGAAATGAACGAATAAGTAGAAAATTGAAGATGCTGATTCAGAATAATACTGAAGAGAAGAAGACAAGATGGAGAGAGAGTCGAGGCGAGCGGTAATCGATGAAACCTACTTTTGTCGGCCAATCGGCGCAAAAGCAAACAGCGTGTCAGACGCAGTTTTCGACGGAAGAGAGAGGAGCGGGAAAGTTGTATACATATATGTATATATATTGTTTTGATGTATATGTGTCTCATACATATATATATTTGTTTGAATATCTGATCACAAGAGTAGCTTGGCTCAGTGGTTTAGCCTAGTGGTTTGGGGCTGTGGCTTGAGCTTGAAGTCAAGAGTTCGAAACCCCACATCTTAGTATTCGTATTTTATTTTCCTTTTTGCGTCAAGGTTGTAATGACTTAAAAAAAAATATATATATATATATATAATAAAATAAAATTTAAAAAAAAAAAAAGATGAAAGCCTATATGGTGACGAATTCCTTTTGTCGCAAAAAACTTTAAATTTTGTGACAAAAATGTTCGTCTCCAATGAGCTAAAATAATTGGCGCCAACAAGAAAAAAAATTGGTGCCTCTTTTTTTCTGACAAATTTATTTTTTCGTCTCCTATAGTTTTGAAAACAATTAAAAGAAACAACAAAAGTAATATTTTGGTCATGTTTGGGTTACATTCTAAAATGAAAATAAATTTATCAACAATTTTAAAAATTAATTATTGAAAACTCCATACTAAACAAGGTAATGTTTTCTATTAATTTTGAAAATTACAAATTTTTTATTATTTGTTTCTCTATATTTTTTCTCACAAAAAAAAAATTGCTACATTAATTATCTTTTTTTTGTTTTTTGGAGAGAGGTTTTGACCTTCGATTTTTTACGAAATGGGTGTTCTAGACGAAAAGGATAGAGTTGGTTCAGACAATGAGAAAAAGTGCTTGCGTGCAAGAGGGGCCTTCACTGTGAGAAAGAATAGTGGGTTTGCATAGGGTGCCTTCTTGGATAAATGGAAATATGCAACGATATCGTTTAATAGGTATGGAATTTATTGGCAGCAATTACGTTATCACAAAAAAAAATATTTTGTGACAAAAATGTTTGTCTCAATGAGCTAAAATAATTCGCCAATGCAAATGAAATTACGCCTCATTTTTGCACACCTAAATTTTGTTTTCGTCTCCTATACTTTTGAGAAAAATTAAAACAAACGACAAAATTAATATTTCGTCATCTTTGGGTTAAATTTTAAGACAAAAAAATTTTCGTCACCAAATTTTGTCACAATAGCCCAGATTTCTTGTATTTTTTATTGATTTTAAGCATTTGGTGACGAAATTTGGTTTTCCTCTTTAAAAATAATACATTTGGAGACGAAATTATTTCCTCTCTAAAATTTTTTACAATGGTGACGACAAATTTCGTCTCCAAAATGGCGCCAAATCTTCCACCAAATTTTCCAAGAGCGGGAAATTGTTTTGTGACGAAAAATAAAATTTAAAGACGAATAAAATTTTCGTCACCTATTATTTTATTTGATTTTAAGCATTTGGTGACGAAATTTGATTTTCCTCTCTAAAAATAATACATTTAGAGACGAAATTATTTCCTCTCTAAAATTTTTTACAATGGTGACGACAAATTTCGTCTCCAAAATGGCGCCAAATCTTCCACCAAATTTTCCAAGAGCGGGAAATTGTTTTGTGACGAAAAATAAAATTTAAAGACGAATAAAATTTTCGTCACCTATTGTTTTATTTGATTTTAAGCATTTGGTGACGAAATTTGATTTTCCTCTCTAAAAATAATACATTTAGAGACGAAATTATTTCCTCTCTAAAATTTTTTACAATGGTGACGACAAATTTCGTCTCCAAAATGGCGCCAAATCTTCCACCAAATTTTCCAAGGGCGGGAAATTATTTTGTGACGAAAAATAAAATTTAGAGATGAATAAAATTTTCGTCACCTATTGTTTTATTTGATTTTAAGCATTTGGTGACGAAATTTGGTTTTCCTCTCTAAAAATAATACATTTGGAGACGAAATTATTTCCTCTCTAAAATTTTTTACAATTGTGACGACAAATTTCGTCTCCAAAATGGCGCCAAATCTTCTACCAAATTTTCCAAGGGCGGGAAATTGTTTTGTGACGAAAAATAAAATTTAGAGACGAATAAAATTTTCGTCACCTATTGTTTTATTTGATTTTAAGCATTTCGTGACAAAATTTGGTTTTCGTCTCTGAAAATAATATAATTGGAGGCGAAATCTTATTTTCATCACTAAAACATGCATATTTGGAGACTAAATATTTTTTCGTCACGCGTTTTCGTCACCATAGACCTTTTTTGTTGTAGTGATGGGTGAGCCTCAGCCACACTCACATAAGAAGCCGATGGATGAAAATGAAGTGCCTCGAAATGCGTGCACACGGGCACGCAAACCGAGGCAATGGCCCTAAGACATGAAATGGCATGGAAATGATATGCAAACATGCAAATGAATTTTGGCACTAAAATGTGGGGGAAAACAGCCCCGAAATGAGGCGAAAGTACACCCGATGCATGAAATGGCCCCGAAACATGAATTTAGGCACCCGAAATGGCTTATAGCTATGCAATGCATGCACAATATGGACATGGAATGAAAATACAGTAGCAAGGCAGCCCCAAAACAAACATTTTCCAGTTTAAAACATGGCCAAACAGCAAGCATAGATAGGGCAACAATGGCATACAAAAATGGCTCCACAAGGGAGGCTATGAAGCAAGTGATACATGCGATGCCCAAATGGAAAAATACCATTCTACAACACTGAAGAGGGACTAAAAATATGCACATTTACAGTAGATGACATCCCCCAAATCAGTATGAAAATATGCTAAAAATGCCATGCAAGATTGAGGCCACAAGAGGATATAACATGAAGTAGGCCAAACATTCATCCAACAAGAAAATACCCTTAATGAAATATGTCCAGAGGGTCAAAATATGACTCATTCAAGTTCTGATGATGGCCGAAAACAGAGGCTAGATAAGCCTAAAAGAGCATGTAAAAATGAGGGCCAAAGAGGGGTAGAATGGTAGGTACTACATGGAGACCCCAAACAAGATTGATCCCTTCTAAAATGTTGTAGAGAGATACAAAATAAGCTTACTCACAGTTCATGACATGCTCCGAAACAGACTAAATGTAGGCCAAACAAATCATGCAAATTTACGGTAAATAGGAGAGATTGTGAAGCAAGTACAAGATAGAGGGCCCAAACAGGGTTTATCCCTTCTTAAATGTTGAAGAGGGGCTCAAAATAGGCCCACTTATAGTTTACATTATGCTCGAAAACAGATCACTCATAGGCTAGAAATTTCATGCAAAATGAAGGCATACAAGAGGATATTGAAGCAAGTACCAAATGGAGGGCTCAAACAGGGTTTAGCCCTTAAACAAACATGAAATATGGCTCAAAATAATGACCTTTTCAGTTCTGATCGGAGCCCAAAACAGTAACAAAATAGGCCTAAGAAATGAGGCAAAAAAGTGCTACAAAAGAGGGAAATGGACACTTACCCTTGAAGACAACACTTTTGCTACCTCTTGGCCAAGGAATGTTGCTTCTAAGCCTCTAAAAAACCTCTCCTTTCTGCTGGAAATGGAGTGGTGACGGTGGTGCTTGGTAGTAGTGAAGAAATGGTGCCAAAACTTGAGATTTTGGGAAAAATGGAAGGAGATATGTGTATGTATCCTCCAAGCAAGTGTTCTAAGCCTTCAAGGAGAGCCAAAGCTGCTGTATGGATGCAAGGAAGGAGAAGAAAGTGAGGGAAAGTGTGTAGAGGCTTGGGATTAAGTTCCCTTGTCCCTCAAAAGTCCCCCGAAATCAGATCTTTTGGGGGAAAAAGTTACACAGCTGTAAAGTACACAGCATGGGGATCAGGGCCGGCCAGCTTTTTGGGCTGCAGGTGGCCGGCCGGCCACCCCCTATGGCCGGCCAGCCACCTCCTATTTGGCCGGCCAGCCAAAGGGCAAAATGGGCATGTTGAATTAATGGCCGGCCATAGCATATTAGGGTCCTCCCATGTGTCCTCAACACAACCCTGTAGTTGAAAATTGGCAACTGTGAACCAGGAGAGAGAACAACCCACTTTAAAGAGGGGTTTCAAAATGAAAAAAAGAATTACTGGCCGGCCTTCTATTTTTAGGGTCCTCTCATGTGTGTACAACACAAATATGTGGTTTTGGCTCGAAGAAAATGGCCCTAGGGTGTTCAACATTAGCCCGGAAGTGAGAAAAACGGGCGCCAGGGCGCTGAGGAGCATAACTGGTTCTTTGAGACAATTTGCTGGCCTCCCACCCTCCAAAGGACCTTCTTGGTGATAAAACAGAGGTACCGCCAAAAATGAACAAAACCGATGCAAAACGAATGCTCGGGGCCAAACACGCAGCCGATCCCAAAACCGCCGTTACAATCAAAGTGGTGTTTGGCCATGAAGTGGGTATCTAAGACCCAGTGTCCTCGAAGGAGTAAATGACATGCATGCTAGAAATCGGAGGAATCGGAGATGGTTAGACGATCCAACCGAGGCACACGGCCGACGGCACTCAAAACCGAACCGAGTTCGAAATGGGCAAAATGGCCTACGGGCACGAAATGTAGCCCACGGCCACTGAGAGATGGTCTACGGGACCTCTCTCTCCCGTCAGGAAAGAAAACAGAGAAAACCGAGTCTGGTTCACAAACCGAGGCAAGGCATAGAAGAGAGTTCGGAAGTCCGGAGGCAGGGCGCACGGCCGCAACTCTGAGACTTCTGAACGAGCACAATATGCAACATCACCGAGCGCTCAATCGGTGACTTCTGAGTCTTAAGGTCGGTCAAAAATGGGGTGTCTACAGGAACCAGAAGACCAGGAGAGAGGAACATGGCCGGCCAGTTCAAAGGTTCAGTGGCCGATCGGCCACCTCCCGCCGACGACTGTGTTCAAAAGGGTCAAGCAAGATTGTTGGCCGACCACCCCAGAAAGGTGGTCTCTCATGTGTGTACAACACAACTATGTGGAGAAAACCAGGAAATGTAACCCAGGAGAGAGAAAAACCAACTTTTTAGAGGGGTTCAAAAGGGTCAGGAAGAGTTGATGGCCGGCCTATCTATATTGGTGGCCTCCCAGGTGTGTACAACACAATGGTGTGGAGGAAAGTCAGAAAAAGTGGCCCGGGGATGGAAAAAGTCAGCTTTCCAGTGAAGAAAACGGACGATAAAGAGCGATGAAGGAATAAAGCTGGTCTTCAGGACAATTTGTCACGACCCAAACCTGGCCCTATGGGTTTAGCATCAGAATCGCCAAGAATCCGAGATTATCAAGGCCTCAACAAAGAATACGCTTAAACAGTATGTGGCTGGGCGGAAGCCAATACAGTAAATAACTAGTGTCCATTGAGCTGTGAAAATCTGTATGCCAAAAACATTTTTCATGCATTCATATAGTTCAGAACAGTACAGTCTATACAATCATATACCACCATTCAGTACGGGGACCTCATGCATTCATACAGTTTAGCATACAGTTTCTGTTCTCTTAAGGTTTGCAGGGCAAGTCTCAGATGGTGTTCATGTTCTTCTCTAGTCTTAGAATAAATCAGGATGTCATCAATAAATACCACAATGAAATCATCAAGGTATGGTTTAAAAATTCTGTTCATGAGGTCCATAAATGCAGCAGGGGCATTTGTAACTCCGAACGGCATAACTAAAAATTCATAATGGCCATACCTCGTTCTAAAAGCAGTTTTATCGATGTCTTCCGGTTTGACTTTCAGTTGATGATACCCCGATCTAAGATCAATCTTGGAAAACACTTGTGCATCCTGTAATGGATATTTATTCTTTACAGTTACCTTGTTCAGTTCGCGGTAATCAATACACAGTCTCAGTGAGCCATCTTTCTTCTTTACAAACAAAACAGGTGCACCCCACGGTGAAGTACTGGGCCTGATGAACTTCTTGTCCAACAATTCTTGCAATTGCACTTTCAATTCCTTCAGTTCAGTTGGGGCCATTCTGTAAGGAGCTTTAGATATCGGTACCGTGTACGGAATCACATCCACAAGAAATTCAATTTCGTCAATCAAATCCTCGCAAATCATCCGAAATACATCCGGGAATTCTCGACTATAGGAATACAATTCACATCGCTTTTAACACTATCATTAGTAGGCACAACAAGACAGAACACGATATCCTTTACACCCCTTTCTAATCGGTTTAACAAATTTTCACAGAAGAAATCGACACGGAGGAGGTACTACTCCACCCCATTAAACACAAATTCAGCAAACCCGTGGACGGAAAACTACTTGTTTTGTTACATTCTATAGTGGCATGATATTTTTGTAACTAGTCCATCCCCAATAATATTACATCAAAGTGATCAATATTCAATGGCAAGAAATCAATAAATAGATGTATATCCCCAACAATAATCTCACAGCAGGATACATATATGCACATGTCATGGATCCCAACAGTGATGATGATACTAGCGAGATAGTTCATGGGTTCTAAGGATCAATTCAATTTACGCGAAAAAGCATGCGATACATACGAATGTGTAGACCCCGAATCAATCAACACATATGCATTTCGAGCACAGATAGAGAGGATACCTGACACAACAGCCTCAAGAGTTTTGCACGCCTCTCCATTAGGGGCTTAACACTGCCCCGCCATAGGCTCTTTCCCGGTAGCTTTGGGGTTCGGTTTTGGTGTTGCGGCTGATGCTGCTGCGCTTGGTGCAGCTTTACTACTGGCTTGCGGGGCAGAGGGACAGTCTTTAATTCTGTGGCCCACCTTGCCACACCTGAAACAAGCTCCAGAAATCTGGTAGCAAACCCTTTTGTGCTTATTGCCACACATACGGAGTGGTGGAGTAAACCCACTCCTTGGTCGGGCTAGTCGTCGACCCGTGATTCTCGCTTCTTGGTTGCTGGGTTATGCTTGCCTTTCTTGAATTTGAAACCCTGTCTTTTACCTTGCCACTCAGTTGTTGGTGTTTCAGATTGTTTCACTGCTGTAATATTCGACTCGGCCATCAATGCCCGGTCGAGAACACCCACAAAAGTCGGTAGCTTCAAAACATTTATTCGGTCCAGTATAGCAACACTAAGGCCTCCTTCAAACCTTCTGGCCTTCTTATAATCGGTGTCCACTATGTGTGGTGCATACCTAGCAAGTTCGGTGAATTTCTTCTCATACTCGGCAACAAACATTTTGTCCTGTCTCAGTTGTTCAAACTCCGTTACTTTTCTGTCCCTGATGCACTGGGGAAAATACTTTTCAAAGAAGGACTCCTTGAACTGAGCCCAAGTCATAATAGTATTCGTGATCTGGTCAACATCCACCACCTTCTTGCTTCTTCCTGAAGGGTGAAGGTTGCTAACAGTACTTTATTGGCTTCGGAGCACGGAAACATTTCAAACAATTTTTCTGTTTCAAGCACCCAAGCTTCAGCCTTTAGCGGTTCTAAGCCTCCCTGAAAGGACGACGGTTTCATCTTGCTGAATTTATGAGTCAATGCAATAATGTCTGCCTCATTAGCATTCACATTCTGTACATTCTGTTCCGGTTGCACCGGAGGAGGAGGAGGTGGGGGCTGTTGGTTCGGTTGTTGATCTAGTCTTTCAATTATCAATCCCATCATTTGTTCAAGTCTGGCCATTCTGGCCTCAGAGGATGATGGTTCAGTTTCATTTGCAGTGTTTGCGTTATCCATTTCACTATAAGCAGTTATAACAGTTATCATTATAAGCGGTTGTATAATTAAACAGTTTAACATTTTAACATATAATCAGTCAGTCATAAGCACACACTTTTCAAGTTCATGAGATGCCCTAATTGCTTTTCTAGGACACCCTATAGCTCATTTGGACACGTGTGTGCGGTATAACTCGTGGTTAAGTATCGCTCGATACCACTGTCACGACCCAAACCCGCCCTATGGGTTTAGCATCAGAATCGCCAAGAATCCGAGATTATCAAGGCCCGCCAAACAAGAATACTGATTAAACAGTAGTCTGTGGCTTGGCGGAAGCCAATACAAGAAATAACTAGTGTCCATTGAGTCAGGAAAATCTATATGCCAAAAACATTTTTCATGCATTCATACTGATTCAGATGCAGTCTATACAATCATATACCACCATTCAAGACGGGACCTAATCCTCGATAGCAATCAGACAAGACAACAAGAGATCTATACAAAGAGTACAAAAACAGAAGGAGACCGATGGGGACACAAAACGCCCCAAGCCATAGCATGGCAACTCGGAACCTCGCAAAGGAGGCACATAGGTGGCTTGACAAAATCGGGGACCAACCCACGCCCTAGCTCCGTCAGCCGAGAACCTACATATATATAAACAAGTGAACTAAAGCCCAAATAATAACATAATGTGTAAAGAGGTTATGAATGAATGTCTCTACAAGAATGAAATCATTCTTAAACAAGATTTCGATCTTTTAGTATTTCAATCAATCACCATATATGGTACACCCATTAGTCTATAAACAAGAGGTCCAAAGGACCGGGTCTTAACAGAACCAACAAAGAATGATGGCCATCAATCAAGAACATGATGGTTCCACAAGGAACCGACAGAGCTCAGAATAAAGAACAAGAAGTGCTAAGGATGCCACAAGACAATTGAGAATACAGGACATACATTCATTCAAGAAACAATATCGTTCAATAAACAGATTCCAAGATTCAAAAGGTAACCATTTTGAACATATCTTTACACAATCGTTACTCACAGAGATTGGGCTAATAGCGACAGAGCGGCCCCCGAGAGCCAACCCTAAACAGTTAACAAATAGAACGCACACTAAGTTTCACAGTCGGGAAGGATGATAATTAAATCTCTAAATTTCCTCGGTGTGGCTCTATGTCTAAATCCTCATTAAGATGTCTAAAACTAGGCCTAAGAATGCCTAGAATGAGATGAGGATGCAAAAATACAGTTGGAAGGCATTTTTCAAAAGTTACTGAAAACAGGGGTCTCGCTCGAGCGAGTCTTCCTTCGCTCGAGCGAGGTTGCAAAATCAAAGGCTTCGCTCGAGTGAACAACCCTTCGCTCGAGCGGTCTGGTGGAACAGTAAAAGTACTGGATGCTCAATTTTTAAGCTCGAGCCACCAATCTCTCGCTCGAGCGTGGCTCAGAGGAAACGTTGGTCGCTCGAGCGAGGAATCCTTCGCTCGAGCAAAGAAGCCAAATCTGGAATTTCCAGATTTGCCTCCCAAGCTCAAACCAAGCATTCTCAACTCAATTCTCGACCTCTTGGGCCCAAATTCTGGAAAATACATCCCAAAACAATGTATAACAAGTTTCAAAAGCCAATTTATGAATTCAAGCCTCAAAGGTGAGTCAATTAAATCCAAAATTCAAACTCATTTTCAAGAACAATTCCAAAACATACAATGCATGAGTTTTTAACCAAATTCAAGGTTCAAATCTTGCTCTAATGAGCTCAATAGTTGGAAAACAAAATGAAAACATGGACTTTGTTAGAAACATGAGCATGCATGTACAATCCATTATGAATTCAACTTCAAAATTTATCAATACACACATGCATGCATGAAATGAATTCTAACTCAACACTATAGAACCAATTTATGTCCTAGCTCTATAATTTGCTATGAATCTAGCAAGAATCAACCTTAAATGCAACAATGAGTGGCTAATATACATACCTAAGTCTTCAATTGAGAGCCTAGTAGATCAATTTGACAATCTACACTTCAAATCTACCAAAATCCAAGCCAAAATCACCAAATCAACCTCTTCTCTCTCTCACTCTCTTGTTTGGTCGGTTGAGCTCAATAGAATGGCTGAGGAATTTGTTTGCTAAGTGTATAACAAAGTGTAAAGGCTCAAGTAATAAGATTAAACAAATGCCCACTCAATGGCAGTTTCGTAATTATTGCAACTCTATTAATTTGGCTCAAATTAATCTAGTTTAATCATACCTAATCACATTTTGGATAAATATACCATAAAATCAGATAAATTCTACTGATCCCAAAACTCTAAACGGTTCCTAATTCGGCCGCCGATAAGGCCTTCAATTAGCAGTTTAAACATATGAATTCAAACAGATAATCAATCAATCAAACAGATGCAATATGCAATTCAATAGATAAACTTATTCAATTTCAGTTTCGATTTCAATCAGTCCATTCAGTACTTCAGTTAATTCAATTATCAGTCATTATCAGTTCAGTTTAGCGGTAACCAGTAGCTAATTGATGGGTTTGTATCAATGTCGATGCGAGGGTTGTTACACAATTGCTGGCCTCCCACCCTTCTACAACCTTTCTAACAATGAAAATAAGGTCCCCACCAAAAATGAACCCAAACCGATGTAAAACGAAGGTTCGGGGCCAAAAGCAACAACCTAGGGCCTAGAAAATTGGTATTAAGCACGGAGGTGGCGTTTGACCACGAAGTCAGTCTCTCGAGCCACAGTGTCCCTTAAAAGGGAGGAAATAAGGTGTATGCCAAAAATCGGAGCAAACGGAGGTGGTTAAGCGGTCCCAAATCGAGGTACACGGCCGACGGCTCCGAAAACCGAGAACCGAGCTCCAAACAGGAAAAATGGCCTACGACCACGAAACGTAGCCTACGGCCACTGAGAGATGATCTACGAGACCTCTCCCTCCCTTCGGGAAGAGAAAATAGAGAAAACAGGGCCTGGTTCGCAAACCGAGGCAAGGTACAAAAAAGTCCGGAAGTCCGGAGACAAGGCTCGCAGCCGAGACTCCGCAACTTCAAAACGAGCACAATATGCAACATCACCAAGTGCTCAATCGGTGACGTTTGAGTCTTAAGGTCGGTCAAAAATGGGGTGTCTACACTGGTCTCCCACCATCCTACTACCTTCCTAGCAATGAAACAAAGGTCCATACCAAAAATGAACCCAAACTGATGCAAAACAAGGGTTCGGGGGCCAAAACGCGCGGCCCGGGGCCCCAAAAATAGGCTGTGAAGCACCGAAGGTGGTGTATGACCACGAAGGTGGTCTCCCGGGCCACAGTGTCCCTCTAAGGAGAGGAAACAAGGTGTGTGCCAAAAACCAAAGCAAACGGAGGTAGTTAGGCGGTCCCGAACCGAGGCACACGGCCGACGGCTCCGAAAATCAAAAACTGGTCTCCAAACGGGAAAAGTGGTCTACAACCACGAAACGTAGCCTACGGCCACTGAGAGATGGTCTACAAGACCTCTCCCTCCCTTCGGGAAGAGAAAACAGAGAAAATATGACCTGGTTCGCAAACCGAGGCAAAGCACAAAAGAGCTCCGAAATCTGGAGGCAAGGCTCGTAGCCGAGACTCTGAAACTCCAAAACGAGCACAATATGCAACATCACCGAGCGCTCAGTTGGTAACGTCTGAGTCTTAAGGTCGGTCAAAAATAAGGTGTCTGCACACACCTACTGTGGCTGGAAAAGCAAGTTTGACCATAAAAGCCAATGAATAGGGTCATAGATGGCTCTATGATAGTGCAATAGTCAGGCTTATTTTTGAATGCTTTACTTTTACCATTGAAAATGTCCTAAAGGAGAAAGGATTGGATCAGGTAATGGTCAAAAAAAGGGAAGGACGAGATATAGTATTAACCTTCAAATCTCAAGAGGAGCTGAAATCAAATATTTGCAATATCAAAAAATGGTTTAAGGATTGGAGTCAGTTTGTAGTAGAATGGAAGCCAGGATTTTATCTCGAACAAGAGAGATATGTGTGGTTGAGGTGTTATGACTTACCCTTAAATCTTTAGAATAGGGGCACAATCAACAACATTAGAAGCATTTAGGGTACTATTCTAAGCTTGGATGGAGATATTTGTCAACCAAAGTCCTTCTCCCATACCAGAATCAGAGTGGCTACATCTTGTATGGAGATTATTAACAAAATTATATTTTTGGAGTGCAAAAAGAAACTATATCCCATTCTTGTGTGAAGATCATTTAATAGATTTTAGTAACATGAAGCACAATGGCTTGAAAGAGTGCAGCTCCAACGAAATTTGTGGTAGTGGTGTGGAAGGAACAATTCCAGAAGAGTGCTACAGGGAGAAGGAGGTAAAAAGTGTGATGGAGGTAAAGACAGTTGTTGAGGAGTCAAAGTGTGGTGGAGGTTTTATCAAAGAAGAGGAAGCATGTACCAAGGAGGTAGAACAGAGGTCAGGGCCTAGTGATTGTCATTTGGGAGAAGAGGTAAACACAGTTGTCGAGGAGATCATGATTGAGGAGTCAGTGCACAGCCCAAAAATTAATTTGAGCAAGCCTTTACTCCAGGTTTTATCAGAAGCTTTAGTGGATCTAGGAATGGGCTTGGGCATGGCATCAATCTTAAAGTGGATTTGGCCCAAGCACTAAGTAAGAATTTAAATGGGAAGGGTTTTCTAAGCCTAAATCATTCAGGCTTGCAGCAGTCAGCAAGCACACCTCTAAGTCTGTTATCTTCAGACCAGCAGCAACTGTGATAGCCCGTTCAGATATGTCTGATGGTGTTTCTAGCTCAAGCAACCTTCTCCTCAATGAAGCTAAAGCCACTTTACAACTGGATAAATCTCTTGGCATCAATTTCAATGGAAAAGAAGATGATGTTCTGAATAAGATTATTGAGCTAGAACTAAAGGACAAAGAGAAATCCAAATAGGAGGGATAGGTCTAAAAGGAAGTAGGATGGCAACAAGTAAGCAACCTTTGGACCCGAGCATTCGGTGGGTTATTTGCTTTTGTTAAGATAGTCTTTGGGTGGTGGCAACAAGTTGCTTAGCTAGTTTTTGGGTGGTGGTAACAAGTGTTTGTGGTCCTGTGAACTAGTATTGGTTTCTCACCAACAAAATGCTTGGTTTTCCTTGTTCTCCTTCTTTTCTTTCTCATTCTTATTGATGTATTTCCATATGTAATGTATGGTTCGTCATCACTAAAGATTTTCTTTGCTAATAAAAAAAAAAGGTAAAGATAAGATTGACAACATTAATGAAAACACCCATTATTGTTCTCATAATTTCACAAATGTCACTGTCACATCATTTTGAAATGGTTCTTTTGTTTTAAGATGCATTTGAAATGCATAATCTAACAACTTTATTTTTTTGCTTTTCCCTCAAAGAAAAGAGCTACATCTCAATGTTATTATAGTGGTGGTTTGGTAATCGGAAGTAGGTGGAACTCTAGCTCTATATATGATTTGAAATGTCTTCGGTTCCTTTAAAAAACAAAAGAATGGCCATTTGCTTAGTAAATATAGGATACCATAGTTTTTGTTTGATTTGTTTGCACATCACTGTTCAAATTATTTTAAATTGCAAGCAGGTTGTACCTACTCATTATATTAAAGAGGTCAAAAGGGTTAGTCCATGAAGTTGCAAAATAACAATCTCCGTGAATTTTCCCAATTACGTTGTTGTTTTTTATTTTATTTTATTTTATTTTTTGGGAGGGGGATAAATTGCATCTAGTTCCTATAGTTTCAATTGACTCAATTTTTTCCTTAATTTTGAATTTTACCTCAAGTTAATCCAATCAATAATGCCAATTAGGGTTTTAATGCAAATTGTGCACGTAAACCCCATGTGTCATATCTTTGTGGACAAAATTGTAAATTCACCACAATCCATTGGATAGGTCGACACTGTCCAAACGCGACGCTTCACCTCTCAACTAATTGGATCCTGTCCTAGCTAAAATTTTCCTCCACTTATGGATGCTCCCAAACCTTGAAAGTGCAAAACCTTTGGCAGTGAATGAAACGCTACGGCAAAGTTTGTTTTTTTTTCTTTCTTTTTCTTCTAATTCGTGATAATGAAATCATTTTATTTTAAATTCTAGAAGAATTAAATTAAGTGATTCCTGCAACTTAAAACATGTTCTATATTTTTTGATCAGCAAAGTAAAAGTTTTATTAAAAATATGAAATTAAAAATACACGGAAATGAAATACACCGAGAGATATTCATAAAGTCAAAACTCCTTTACTACTATTGCTCACATCCACACAACCTAACTCTCAGCCTCATGAGTTTTTTAGATTTTAAAGAACGAAACATATTACAAAAAATTAAGGTTTTAGAGACCAAAATTTAGAAACAAAATTATTTTTTAAGGATCAAATATTTTTGTTGCGAAAAGTTTCGTTATTATATTTTTAGCAACAAAAATTAGACATTAGTAAGGAATTATTATCTTTTTGGGACCAAATTTTTTATCTCAAAAAATAAACCATTTTGAGACCAAATTATTTTATCCCTAAAGTCTATTTATTAGTGACATTTTCAAAATTTTGTCGCTAAAAGCCTTATTTTTTATTTTTCGAGACGACCTTTTAGCGACTATCCTCATGACGATAGAAATTGGTCCCTAAATGTCTTTTACAACTAAACTTTCACTTTTAGAGATCAAAACATTTAGTCTCTAAAACTCTTATATGTTGTAGTGACAACAAATACAGTAAAAATAATAGCTAAGTAAATCTTAACAATGCAACAATAAAAAGCTCAAATCACTTCAAATGCCAATGCAATATTGTAAAACCACAGTGAGAAGCTACTAATTTGATAAGATGTTGCAAAGAAATGAAAATTTTACAAACTAGTTTTCAAAGCTAAAAAATTGTGTGCAGGAAAACCAGCACATGCAATTTTTTTTTTTTTTTTTTTTTTTCGTACATTATTTTTTATCAACAAAATAAAAATATATTGATGTAAAATAGGTGGGTACAAGAGAAGTACACTGGTACATGCATTCTTTATCTAATTCATGCATAGAACTTCCCAATTATCTGAATAGATAAATGGCATGTAGAAGCAAATTTGGAATTGTATTTTTAACTTCTTATATTATCTTTGGATTTTCTATGTCAAGCTTAAAGAAATATTATATATATATACATGTTTAGATTATTAGAACCAAAGAAAGGAACATGCAATTGATTAGACTACCATAAACATAAGATAAAAGCTCTTATTATATTAAGAGAGACACCAAACACAATTTTAATTGGCTAGTACCATTGTCATTGGTGCTCTTAAAAAGGATGTTTTACTTGACACACTCAAAGGATCCGAGAGTTTTCGCAACATGGAGGACCCTCTTCACATGGATTCACATGCCATCGCTAATAAACCTTAATTTTATAATTTCTTTGAATATAACATTCCCATAGTAAAGCCGCGATGTTAATGGAGCCCATCTCGGCTTTACTAAATAAATTGCCTTGATTAAAATAATCTTTATCAAAGAATAACAACAAATGGGTTTTTTTTTAAATTCTTTTTAAAGGTTAGCTTTGCCAAATCAACATTTGCAAACCCTAGCAATCTTAAAAAGTCTAACAAGGCAATTGATTATAAAACATTGAAAGGGAATCCACAAAGCCTGCATTAAGGAAATGTGGACCACTAAATAAAGCCGGAATTTAATATGTAATCGAAAAGTTGAAGTGATTAATATAATAAACACACCATTATGCATCAGCAATTGAAATTATGGAGCATCTTCACTTTTCCAAGTCCTTGATGCTGAAAATTTTTATTTGCTGCATATCTACCTGCCGTGGAGTACACGCTGTGTTCGGTTGAACAAAGTGCTGTTTGACACTACAACATTTTCTTAGTTTAGTGACATTTGAAAGTGCCACAAAACTATTCTTCTAATGACATTTTTTGGTCTTGTGGCATTTTGAACAAGTGCCACTTCTATCGGTGCCACGGTAGATACGAGTGCCACGATAGATACCTGCAAGTGTCACTGCACCATCATGGCTAAAAACTTTCAATGACATTTTAATGTCATGGTAGATATTATTTGTGGCACTATCAAGTGCCATTAAAAGAGTTAGTGACACTTATAAGTGTCATTACACCATTATTTGTGGCACTATTAGATTTGTAGAAGAATTTGATCTGCTCTTGCGAAGACTCGAACCGCCAACCTCCCGCACCATAAACCTTATACACTATACTCTTCCCACTACACCTCTATAGCACCACATGATTATATATGCAATATATATTATTTATATAATACATACATCTATATTAATATGTATAAACATAATTATTTTATTGAACATAATTTATGTAAAATAAACTATTTACTACCAAAATAAAAAAATACCACTTTTGGCGACTAAAAATATTTTTTAGTCGCCAATTCTATACTTTGGCTACTAATTATTTTTTTTGCTAAAAACTTAACTTTTGTCAACCAAAATCGGATTTGGTCGTCGAAGATGCACTTTCACTACCAAAATTTTGGTCACAAAAAAATTTTATTCCATTTAGGATTTTAGTTCTCCGCACTAAAATGACCACTTTTGGCAACTAAACTTATTTTTAGTCGCTAATTGTAGACTTTGGCTACTAAAATTTTTTGGCACCAAAAGCTTTACTTTTGGCTACTAAAATTTTTTAGTCAAGAAAACCCATATAATCGTGACTAAACTTATTTTTAGTCGCCAATTGTAGACTTTTGGCTACTAAATTTTTTTAGTCGCCAAAAAGCTTTACTTTGGGCTACTAAAAATTTTTTAGTCACTAAAACTCATATAATCAGCGACCAAACTTAGTTTTAGTCGCCAATTGTAGACTATTGGCTACTAAAATTGTTTAGTCGCCAAAAAGCTTTACTTTGGCAACTAATCTTTGTTTTACTTTTCAATGACCAAATTTTTTGGTGCGAAAATTTAGTCATGAATATGCTTTTTCCTGTAGTATATGTTGAGTTTAATTCATTTATTTTTAATCATATTCTGCATTTTAAAATTTTAGAAAATATATTGGCATTTTTGTTTTTTCAAAATGTCATTATAAACAGAAAGTTTTTGGCTTAGTGGCATTTCTCAAAATACTATAAAATATTTGTTTATAACACTTTTCGCCTAAGTGCCATAAAAGTAATTTGCACCTACCTAGTGTCGACATTTTTAAAAATGCCATTGCAACTAAAATTTAGTGGCATCTTGGTAAATGTCACGAACATAATTTTTGTATCCTTATTTTATAAAATGCCATAAAATTGATGTGACATTTCTTTATTGAAATACCACCAGAGCATTATATGTTTTGTGGTTCTATGGCATTTTTCTAAAACATTTAATGCCAATTTTTATTTTTGTGGCATTTTCTAAAAACATGCTATTAGTGTAGTGTCACTAAAGTATAAATTTGTTGTAGTGACATTTTTGTTGTAGTGAAATGACACTTTTTTTTATAATTGAAATGCCACTAGAGCCTTGTATGTTTGTGGCTCTATGACATTTTTCTAAAAAATACCACCAAATATTCTTTTTGTGACATTTTTTAAGAACATGCCACTAGTATGGTGTCACTAAAGTATGTTTTTGTTGTAGTGTTGTGACACTTGTTCATTGAAATGTCACTAGAGCCTTTTATATTTGTCGTTTTGTGGCATTTTTCAAAAACGTGCCACTAAATATCATTTTTGTGGCATTTTCTAAAAATATGCCACTAGTGTAGTGCCACTAAAGTATGTTTTTGTTGTAGTGTGACCTAATTTTCATAGTGCGCGCACGCCCTCTCTTGGATCATATCGTCCCCAGTTACATATATATGCTTGGTGTTTGATGTAATTTGTTTCAATTTTTTAATGTAAGAAAGAACTTGGAAAATTAGAATTGCAATAAATAAAAGTTGCAGTGTTATTTAAAACCAAGATGAGTCTGTTTTAAGAAAGAATTAGCAGACAATTTTTTGGTTGATCATTGTCTTAAGAATCTTAACATATGCATAATTCAATGAATTTACTAAGCTCCATTTGTGTAAAAATACAGTGAAAAGGGTTTTCATTTCTCGTCCATCTGTGCACATCAGTAGGAGCTGTCAAAGAGAGACCTATTTTTCTTTAAATTTCACTAAATTTGAAGCCAAAATAACTATATTGGCAAAGAACCATAACCTTCTTAATCAAAATAGTTTTACAAAACTTCTATGCACCTAGGAAAGTGTCTAGAATTTATTGAGCGTCTGATGTAGATTTAAGCTTGATGTGGTGTGGGTAATACTCATACCGGATGAATATGATCCATACAATTGCATTTTTGCGATCAAATTTGGTGACTAAAAAATTTAGTTGGCAAAAGTATAATGTTTAGCTACTAATTATTTTTAGTTGGGGTATATTGATTATTGGCGACTAAAAAAAATTTAGTAGCTAAAAATGCCACAATTGGCAATTAAAAAAAATTTAGTCGTTGTATAATTAGTTTTGGCTACTAAAATTGTTTAGTCGTGAATTAAAACAAAATTTACATTTTATCTTTGGTGACCAAAAGTTTGGTCCAAAAATTTATTTTCAATGATTAAAAAATATTTTAATTGCTATATAGTTAGTTTTGGCTACTAAAATTATTTAATCGCCAAATGAAAAAAAAAATTACTTTTTATCTTTGATGATCAAAAGTTTGGTCGCTAAAAATTTATTTTCAACGACTAAAAAAAATTTTAGTCGCCAAAGAACTAAAATATTTAGAGGGAGACATTTCAAATTTTTGAGGGATTTATGGAATTAATTGGCGACCAAAATATTCAGTCGCGAATTGTGTAAAATGACAAATAACCATATATATTTTGTTTCCAAACCAAACCCTAAAACAAACCAGCGCCTCTCTCTCTCTCCAGCGTCCCTCTCCCTCTCCCTCTCCCTCTCCGCTACTCCTCTCCCCTCCCTCTCTTACCGTCGCTCCACCAGCCACAGAACAGCTCTCCTCCGCCACTCCTCCTCGCGTTCTCCGGCAACCAGAGCACCGATTCACCTCCTTGTTGGTCACCGTCACCTAAGATCCATCACCCACGGAAGCTCAATCGGCAGCTCCTCCTTCACAAAGAGTGGTGAGGCTGCTGGCTTCTTTCCCCTATTATATATGCTTGAAAAATAAATCAAGAAGACCACCACCACCGTATATCTTCTCTTTCTCTCAATCTCCAATCTCTCTCTATCTCTACTGTGGAACCAAAATTAACCCCAAAACGCTCTCACTCTATACAAACTCTATTCACTCAATTATAAACCATAGTAGAACTTACTTTCTTCAATCGAAAATGCAAGATATGTTCGGTTCCGTCTGCCGATCGCTAGTGTTTTGTTCGCCAAACGGCGGTGGCGGCGACAAAGGCACCACCGTCAGAACCCTAGTTGTCAAACAGGTCAATTCTTGTGTAGTTATTATGTTCTCTACTCTTTCTTTCAATTTGATTTTTAGTTTAGATTTGATTTTAATTTTTGGTAAAATTTGAATTTGAAAATTCATGCCTTAGCTCTGCAGAGTTGCCTATGCATTGATTAAGCTATTAATTGTCTTGTTTTGATTAAGATATTGGTTAAATTTTGGCTTTGGTCATACTTCTTGATCTCAGAAGGTGAATTGGAAATTCCTACAAAATTGATCTCAAGCTTGCTTTGGAGATTATAAAACCTTGCAGATTTCTGGCTTTAATAATCCGACAATGTTAGTGAAATTTTTTATTTTCTTTATTAAAGTAGCATTATTCAGTGTAAAATTGTATGATTTGATATAGAAGTAAAGTGTTCTTTATCCACTATTAAACTATTGTGTGTTTAAAATTCATGTTCCATTTTTTCATCAAATCTCTAGTCAAAATGCATAGTTCATAGATGTGGGAGGTAAGTAGATATTCTCTAATAGTTGAGATGTCTTGATGTAACTAACCTTATTTTTTATATTGTGCCGCTAACAGTAATCTGAGAAAATGAGATTATGGAATAGTTGTTGGCCAACAAGGCTCTTTTAAGAAACTATGTCTTTTAGGCTTTGGTTACTTCAAAGAGTGCTATGTGAGAAACTTATCGGGCTCAACTGAAAGTCCATGATCAAGTTTTAAAAAGAAATTAAGGCTTAGATTAGCAAGATTTGCCCCCAAAGAAACCTAGGAAGTACTTTCTAATTTTTGAAAAGAGTAATGTGATGACTTTGAATTATTGGACCATATTATAATCTTTTAATTCAGTTTTTTGAAAGAAAGATAATTGCCCTGTTTCATACAAAAGTAACTATAATATATATCTCTACAAGATTGATTTTGCCTTTGTTACTGTATATTTTAGAACTGAGTTGTGGTTATGATTCATGGGGTGGTTTTGTTTTTGATCTTCATTGTATGCGTTGGACTTGTTAGATTTTTTTTTTTTTCCAAATTATTTTTTTCTTGTTATGTTTTTATTAAATGTCATGCATATTTATTGGGGCCTTCGTAGGTATTGATATTATTGTTAACCCCACCAAAGTTCTATAGCATCACTTGCAATTCTTCAACTTTGTGCCATTTTTTGCCTATTTCCTTGTGGCTGAGGTTTTCTTTTCTCCTTAACTTTAGAATTACTCTCTCTATGGGCAGTTTTGTCAAATATCAAGAACAAATAACTATCTTAATGGGTACCTACGTTTTTAAATTATCTTATGAAGTTTATGTTTGGGTTTGAAAAATTTTGTGCCACGAAGGATTTCCTTCTTCTTGATAACCCTTTAAGTGGGCTAACCAATCAAATACCTTTTTATGATGCAAGTCATTATATTATACTTTTTTGAAAAGTTCATGGTTTGGTTCCAAAGGTCGCTTGACTTTCTTTTTCTTTTTCTTTTTTTTGTAAGCTAAGTAAATCCAATAAGCACATTTTTGCTAGTTCTGTTTATGTTTGAGGTATCTGCAATTTATTTGATCTATTTCCTTGTAGTAATTATTACAAAATGAATTATCATTTGGGACCTGAGAGTACCATCCTTGCTAAGAATTATACTGTTAATTAATTCTCTGAGTGTGTGTAATTGTGTAATATCTTGTACTATCATAAATTGTATCATAATAGTTTCATATCTAGTTTTATCCTGTGACATTTTCTCATTGATATCTTCATTTTCTAGCTTCTAGAACATTAACACCATATGTATGACAGAGGCAATTCTTTATTGATGTCTCTCTCTTTTTGTTTGATTCCATCAATAAAGATTTATTTTGCCGATCAAAAAAAAAAAACACCATATGTATGACAGAGGCAATTCTTTTTGTCATTAAAGTTGTTTGTGTTTAATTAGCTGCTGGATGGAAGGATCAGCAAAGTTGGCACAAAACAGTAACAGTTCCAAACCATGGAGGTGGACATTCAGGCTTGCCGGACTAATACAGGAGCACCCCAAAGAAAGATTGGTGGATTTGGAGGGTGGGAATTGTGTAGAGTACTAGGTAAAAACATTTTTTATTCGGTTATATTTAGACTTGTATTTGAATGATAAGATGAAGCTTAACGGTTAATTATTATCTTGGTCTTTGATGATTTTAGGAATAGCTAGGCATGTAAGAAAGTGGAGTTTTTGCATTTGAACATGTGTAGAAAAATTGTATTAATAGGTAGAAAGTTAGAATTATTAATTTTATAATTGTTATAATTTACAGATAATATATCAGAATTATTAATTTTATAATTATTATAATTTGAAATGTCAATTTTATTGAATAAATGCTAATGGTTAATTTTTTTTTTTTTTTTTTTTTTTTTTTACAGATTACTTTTGCGTGGGCTATTGTGGATATTTATTTTTGTGTACAAAGAGCGTTTGTTCTGTATATGGAAGACATATATTTTTGTACAATTCTCTATTTTGGAAATCCAATATTTTTGTATGTAATATTTAGTTTAGATGGATTATACTTGGTTGGTATGGATTTATATAATATTTGGAATATGATGTTACAAGTTAAAGTTTTTGGATAGTTGATAATAAAATGGGTATTATTGATAATGGATTTAGACTAATTGACAGATATATTATTCTGTATATGTACAAGTTACAAGTTGCATTGATAATGGAATACATCTAATTTAGAAATTAATGAAAAATATTCAATTTGTGCATTTTAAAAAAATTAATGAATTGAGCTTTTGGCAACTAAATATTTAGTAGCCATTGTTGGTGACTAAACAGTTAGTAACAAAAAAAAAAAAAGAGTTTTTTGTGACTAAAAAATTAGTAGCTAAAAAGGAGCCCAATGATTTTGCCGACTAAATATTTTAGTCGCTAAAACAAAAAAGCACATTTATTGAAAACTTTGGGATACTAAATTTTTAGTTGCCAATTGGCAACTTTCGGCGACTAAAAAAAATCTTTGGTGACTAAAAAATTAGTCGACAAAAGTGTAATTTGTTGTAGTGTGTGAACTTTTGGCAACTAAAAAATTAGTCATCAATTGAAGACTTTTATTAACTAAATAATTTTTAGTCGCCAATTGAAAACTTTTGGCAACCAAAAAATTAGTTGCCTATTGAAGACTTTCAGTGACTAAATATGTTTTAGTTGCCAATACCTTTCTTAACAATCATCTAGCAACAAGCCTGGCAAATAAAAAAAAATGTTTTGGCGACTAAACTATGATTTTTGGTGACTAAAAATTTAGTCGCTGAAAGTATAATTTGTTGTAGTGAATTAAATTCTGAATATTTTTTTAAGTTTTTTTTTTTTTTTGTGCAAAGTATTGTTATTTGGGTAGAAATATCACTGCAACTTTTTCATCCTCAAAAGTAGAAATTTTGCTGCGAAAAGCCAAATTTAAGAAATGTTACTAATAAATGTATTTTTAGAGACAAAATAAAAATGTGCCAAAAAGTTTACTTTTGAGAAAAATTTTAGTCTCAAAAGGATAATGTGCATAAAATAAAAAAATAAAAAATAAATAAATAAATAAAAAGAACAGTATGTTAGATGTCCAATTATGTACATTATAACACTTTGACAAATTAAAACATCTTCTCCTTAAAAGGTAAAATCGTCCCTTAATTTATTGCTGTGTTAGTATCTTATTCCAATAAAGCATATAATTAGTAAGAACCCTAAAAATAAATGAACCTTACACCATAAAGTTGCTATATATTATGCCAACCTCTTGGCACATTCACGGTGTTTGGTATGACTTATTTTAGCTAATTTATAAATTTTAATTTTGAAAAAATTATTTTGAATTATTTGGTCAAACTTATTTTAAATAGTTTTTAATTCTAACAATTTATTTTAATTTTAAAAAATTGATTTTGAGAAGCTGTCTCCCATCTGCTTCTGATTATCAATCTCTGCTGTGAGTATGTGATGGGTCGTTGAACACACCAAAATTAAATACTAAACTATACCAAATTCAATTAGAATAATGGCAAGTCCAGGTATCGATCCACATGGACAATTGTGAAATTGAACTAATTTAATTGTTAAATTCCTAAATTAATTTTGATAAAAAGATTGATTGTTCATAACCTAATTTAATAACAAATAAATTAAACTAAAGAATTAAATTATCAATAATAAATGATATTGGGTTTACTAAATTGGAAAAAAATCCTAGGGTAGAGAATTCACCACTAACCACATAATTAGGGTTTCCAATTGAAATCAATTATGCTATGGTTTGAACGGATTAATGTTTCGCAACTACAAACTCAAAGCATTTGACAAGAAAATCATCACATTCAATGTACGAGCACGAACCATCTCAAATAATACGAATCGTTCACTCTAAACTAAGGTAGTGATACGACTCGTTCCTCGTAGTATGGTTCGTCTCATATCTTGAATGTGAAGGAATAGAAAACACATATATGGATAACATTCAACAATCACAGAAAGTCAAATATTCGAAGAGATAATGAAAAATATATAAAAGAAACTTCTAAATTACCATACAAATGTTCAAACATTTACATAATTAAAAATCAAAAAGAAAACAAAATAATTACGTGGCTAGGGTTTCATCAAAACCCTAGAAAAGAAGACTAGCCACTCATAGAGGAGTAGAAGGAGGTAGATTGAGAAGAAACCACCATGGGAGACATCCTTGAAACTTTTTGTTTCTTCCCTTCCAAACCCTAGCCTCTCCCTTTAGGTCAAAACAACTTCAGAACCCTAAAAAAACCTTTTTCTTGCCTTTTTATACTTCTACTCACTTCCAAACAGGTTTAAAACGTCGATTTGACTTTCCCAGAAAAAAGTCAACGCACGTGCAGAAAAGTCAACTCTGTCCAAATTCTGGCTTTTTGTTCATTTTATACTCCGACGATATATAACCTGATTGACATTCAACACACACAAAGTATACGATTTGACCAGCAAGTGAAGTTAAGAGATTCTAATTAACGACCTCAATGATGCACATTTCGAGCTTAATCAATATGTTAATTTACAATTATACCTTTAGAAAAAAAAAATTTATATGAGAAATGTATACTAGCAGTGAATAACAAAAAATAAAAGTTAATTCACTTTACAACTTACAAAAGTAAATTTAATTTACAATTAACAAGGGTAAAAATGACATTTATACATCAAAAAGCTATTTCACAACTTACCAAACACTACTCAGTAACTTAAATATATAATACGACAATCGCACCAAACAAATTAACAATTTCTGATTAAAATTATAATTTATAATCCGTTAAATTATAATATATAATATATTTTAACAGTTACATCAAACACCCCATTGAAAGGGCAAAAGTTCACCCAATGCTGATTTTCACATCTCTGAGGGAAATTAAAAATAAAAAACTAAAATGGAAAAGAGTGAATTAATAATTTTGATTCTCATTACAGTTGATTGATGACCACTGCAATTTTTAAACTGGAAAATTACAAATATATACTGTGCATGTGATAATTGTTCTCTCTTATAGGCAACATATTATATCTATATATATGAGCTCTGATTCTTAAGCAGCACAAAATGGATCATCAATAAATATCATCATATAATCCAACTATATAGAAACATTTGTTTCAGAGAACTTTTTTTAATTTACTTTTCTTTTCAACTCTTTCTTGAGAAGAAAAAAATAAAAAATAAAAAAACAATTATAATAATAAGACCGTTCTCAAATTGCAAAAATTGGATTCTATTTAAATTGGTAGCAAATAACTGTTATCGAATCTATATATCACTAGAATAACATATAGTTATCAGTAACATACACAATAGGCCAAGGGTTTTTTATTGTCAAATATTTCTATTCCTTATCCCAATTCAATCACGATCATTCGACTGTGTAAAAATATCACAATATATCTAATGGATGTGACCTGTTAGTGATTTGAAAGGGACATGAATATTTTAGTACTGAGAATCTACATGGTGAGGATTTCTTTCTATCCAAACAACTAATATAAATGACTATTGCAAAATATAATTAAAGCCACAATTTCATTCTTCACAATTAACCCTTAACCTTGAATATTCTTGCTCCATATTTCTGTCTCATACAACTTTATACCAAAATCGAAAACAAATGAATACTTTCTTGCATCTTCCTAAAGACAACAAAAGTTTTACAGTCCTTCATGGTAATGACACACCAATGAGGGACAATTGAGGGATAACTTCATACTGACTTCTGGAACTTCCCATGAACCCATACCCTCCGCATGCTCTTTCCTTTCCGGCGATTCACGGACATAACACAACAATATTCAAGCTCAAGCTGCAAAGTCAGGATATATAACAAGTAGACATATGGTAGTAAGTTGGCATGAGCTTCACTCATTGGCAAGTTTAATGTGATAAAAGGTTGTTTGGTTCGGCTTATAGAGTTGCTTATAGCTTTGTTATTTTTGAAATATGTGCCAAACAACTTATGAAACAAAAATAACTTTAAAAAAGCTGGAAAAAACTGATTCTAAGAAGCAAGGGGGGAGGTGATTTTAGCTTCAGCTTTCAGTTTGCTAGAAACTGCACCAAACTAAGCGCAAAATCTACCATCCTATGTTGGCACGGCTATGATTAACATCAAACTGATAGAAACAAGATTAGTACCTCAGTGAAGCCGGCACCCACAAAGAGATCCCTCACAATATCCAAACAAAAAAAGTAGGAACGAGTTCCATCAGAACGCATGTATTCCCTAAATCCCACTTTTTTGTCTGGCTCAAATCGAAGCATCGTCGTGTCATAAAGGCCTGAATTTTCATCACACTATTAATAATTTCAACGGGTTCCAAATATAGTACAATAAATAAAACTGAAAGAATTTTGGTGTTTCACTAGTTCATCCTTAAAATGCTTTTGATAGCAACAATTCACTCGAAAGGGTTCAAAATTTTCATCCAAAATCAAGCTAAAAAATAAAAAGGAATTTTTTGAAATTACTGCATCAAAATAAAAGTCTTCCATGCAACATATTCAGTATAAAAAATTGAAGGGAAAATTTTCATCTTGAGCAAACAGCCTTGACTAAAATCCTATAAATACACATAAATTTATGTTGTTTGTTGGGAAATTACCATAATCTCTTAATAGAAGTAGGCCACCAGGTTTCAATACTGAGAAACATGCTGCAATGGCTGCTGGCATCCTGTGAAGTGGTACCGCTGACAGCGTGAATATCTGACAGCCACAAAATACAAGAACAAAAAATCAGGATCCAATTTCATCATATTCTTTACTTCCTAATATATTTGAGGGGTGTAAATTTGGCCCAACGGCCCGTGGCCTGGCTTGGCTAGGCCTGGGCCCAAGCCCAAACCAAGACCCTGGGCTTGGGCCGTCTGTTTCGAAGCCCAGCCCACCCGAGGCTCAGTATCATTTTTTGTGGGAAAAAAATTTTGACGAGAAAAAATAGAAAAAAAATTTAAAAACGGTCAGGCCCGGCTGCTAGCCCGCCCAAGGCCGCCATTTTTGCACAAGTGGCCCGGCCTGATTTTTGGTGAGAGTCCACATGGCTCAACAGTGGGCCGACCCGAGCTCGGGCCCAGGTGAGCCGGGCCGGGCCAAAATTTACATCCCTATTTGAGTTGTGACAAGTTCAAGGTCTTCGGAGTTTTTTTTAATTATTCATTCGGGGGCATCGGTGAATAAGTTATGAATTTCATTTACAAAAAGATGAACAGCCCTAAATAAACCAATGCAATAGGTTGGTTTGTCAAATATTTAGGTAGTTCTTGAATGATTAGATCGTAACATTGTCAAATATTTAGGCATTTTTACATTAATGAAAAATAGTAATAAAGACTCATTGGTCAAATTTACAAAGTGATGAACAAAGTGGTTATCACACAAGAAGTTCAACTACAACCTAGAATTTAACTCAATAACTCATATCAAACATCTAAATAATCAGATTGATATCCCTTATGAAATTTGAACATTTGTACTTAGGTTGTGTTTAGATCTTGGATTTGTGGAGGAAAGGGAAGGGAAAAGTAAATGAAGTAGAAGTTAAGTTTTTTTCACTTTTCCCTTTCCTTCTTTCCCTCCAAAAATCCAAACTCAACATTTAAGTAACCACAGCTTCTAATGCACATAATGCAGCAACTAATTACATTATAATTCTTCAAAGAAAGAAAAAGGTAAATTCCTAAGGTTGTGTTCAGGTTTCAAATTTGAGGAGCAATTTGTTAAGGGGAGGGAAAAGTAACAAAAATTTACCTTCTACTTCATTCACATTTCCCTCCCCTTTTTTGTTCCCTCCATAAATCTCTTTTCAAATCTAAGATCCAAACACAACCTAAGAGGATGCGTAGACCCACTTCACCTCAAATTCTAACTTCGAATGCCCAACAACACATTAAGACTCAATTTGTGGAAAACTGGCAACATACCAAGGTCACAAAATCCACCCCACCAAGACAGCATTTATGTTCCTTCAAAGAAGAAAAATCATTTAATCCTGCCCCTCTCTCGTCTTCAACATCTGGAAGAGCAGAAAAAATTAGCTGAGTTCCAAGTAATAGCCCACAATATTAAGGAATTTATGAAGCAATGGATAAAGTAACTAACCAGAAAGGCAAGTGTCCTGCTTTTGCAGATTAACTTCCCTGCAAGAGTCGCAGGCCAACCACTTCGGAAACCCACTAATAGAAAAATCACAAGGGAATGGATGAAAACGATGTTTTACTGAGATTAAATCAGCGGCATCTATCACTTCTTCAGCCCTTTTAAGAGCCTCAACGCTACAATCACAAGAATAGACAGTGATGCTCTCATTGCCACTAGAACCAAAAATTTCAAGGAAAAAAATATATATCAGGTTTAAGGCCAGGAACATCAAGACATTGAATTAATCTCTACAAATTCACATGCTACACAAGATTGCAAATATTAATCTTTAATAAGAAAGTTTTGAGGACCAAAAGAAAGAGATTCAAATGATTAACCCCAAAGCCTAGAAAAGGGACATATGACCCCCAACAACTCTGCCTCCTTGGATGGTTTATGCAAGCAAGAAACTATTTCCCGACCATATACGTTAAACATGCATCTTCAAAACTCGTCCTTATGGAATCTCCACTGAAAATGAAACAAGTTGGGAACACGTTCAAAGTAGGAGTTCAGACAAGAATGAATGATGACTTCCAAACAAGTGAAAGTAATATGAATTGAAAAAACAACCAGGTCCTGCATAATTTTTCTAAATATCCTCCTTCAAATGTGTGCCTCTTTGGTCTCTATTGAAAAAAAAAAAAAAATGAAAAAAAAAACTATATTATACACCTCCAACCCACATAGCAGAAAACTGCTCGATATTTTAACTAGAAAATTGGTGTTTTGAGGAACACAAAATGAAAAATCATAACCTAACAACATTCCCAAAACATCAAATGATGCACTGTAACAGTCACAGAAACCATGCCAAGTAGACTGGTATCTGTTAGTCATTAAATCCTCTTAGAAGATTTAAAGCTAGTATGGATGTATTTTGATGGTTTTACAAATTAAAGTTATTTTATGTATTATAATTGAGACTTTTATGTTGTTATATTAGGAAATATGACACTTGACGTATTTTGACGATATCTTTTACGATGATCTGAGTGTTCCGGATGGAGCAGTCGGATTGATCCACGCTTTCCAAACCGGCGCCCGAGGTACCAAGCCCACAGAGAGACCTGCACAGGAGTTCAACAGGGAACAGGGAGTCCCCAGCGAACCCTCCGACGAGCAAGTTAGAAAGAGAGATGGAATATAGAGATAGATTAGTGATAGAAAAGCTTAACTCTTTCCTTGCCTTCGATGCCTGTTTGTATCCTCTGTTAATCATTTCGTTGTCCCTTCCGACCTGTCACCTTGGCCGAAAGCCTATGCTCTAGCTTTACCTTGTTCATGGTGAGGCCGTTCTGTCCCAATGGGGAAGGGTTATCTCGCAATAAATGTTGCAGGAAAACTCATTAATGGCTGATGTGTAATACAATAACTTTGCAGGATCTTTGTCTACTAATGTGGGTGGTTCTCTACTTGCCAAGTGTTTAGATGTCATTGATGTTTGGTGTAACGCTGGGTTTCACGAGTGTTGGGCTTTAGTATTTGAATCATGGATTGGACCTTAGGTGGTAGGTCATATCCTTTATGAGCTTACCCATGTCAGTAGTCCCCCATTCCCAAGTGAAACTTTAGTCCAACGAAGGGAATAATAAAGAAAACAAGGGTTGTGGGAGACCGGCGGGGCGAAGACCGACCAAGAGGTGGGCCGACGGCGAGGGGTGACCAAGCGGAGGAACCGACCATGAGAAGGGCCGACTGCGAAGGGTGACCGAGTAGAGGGACCGACCGTGAGAAAGGCCGACCGCGAAGGGTGACCGAGTGGAGGGAGAAGTGGCGGTGCGCGGGGCTCGAGGAGTGGCAGGGCACGTGGTGATTTGAAGTAGAAAAGACAGGGTAAGGGAAGGGGGCAGTGGATCGTGGTCGTACACGTTGCGGAATCCCGTAATGGGAAAGGTTAGGCGTTGAGCAAGAAACGAAGGGATAGGTTAATATAGGGTGTTTGAAAAGGCAGTTTTAAAAAAAAATTTGAAAATTTTCAAACTGGCAAAATTTGACCTTGACCCTTGGAATACAGGCAAGCCTTGGGCGTTTGGTTTTATCCGTTTTACCTGTCTTTGTGCAAAAAACCAGCACGTCCCAAAAGTAAACTCGTTTGTTTCCAGTGATACACCTCTGCAACATTTTGTGAACTTTCTTGTGCCCACGTCCGAAGCCATTCACAAACACACACAAGAAATGGCCCAAGAGGAAGTAGCAACTGCAAGGCTTGATTCGTTAGGCGATGACGATGCGGTGGAGTTGGCGGAACAGTACCGTGCAAAACGAAAGGAGGGGGGGCAGTTAGTCAGGCAGTGCGGGCTCGTCCTAGGATGATGATTGCGGCATCGAAACCTATTAGTCAAGTGGGGCCGGACCACTGGCACACGAAGGCCGATAAATCAACATGTACGGCGGAGGAGTTGGAGGAGATGCGCGAGAGGTATCAGGTTCCCGCAAAGATAGAGTTGAAATTGCCGACGTCGAAGGAGAGGCCATCCGACGCCTGACCGGGGGAGTTTGCCCTCTACAAAGAGGCGCTAAAGGGGGGGTTGAGGTTGCCGCTTCCCCGGATAGTAGTGGACGTGTTGAATCGACTGGAGGTGGCTCCGGGCCAACTGATGCCCAATGCGTGATTAGCTTGTGCAAGCGCGTGGCCGCGGGCGAACGAGGGGGCTGCAATGACGGTGGATGAGTTTTTTGCATGTTACAAGGCTTCGGGCCAGCAAGAGACTTGAGTCACTTTACAAGCGGCGGCAAGGAAGGGTCTGGTGGCGGGGTTGCCGTCGTCAGTGAAGGGGTGGAGGCCGTGGTGGTTCTATTTGTCCGCCAATGGGGGAGTAGAAGTGCGCACGGTGTGGAAGGTGCCAACCAAGTCGGTTGAGCCAAGGTTGGAGGCAGAGGCAGAGGCAGAGGCAGAGGAGAAGGTGAAAAAGGTGAAGGCATGAAGGGAGAAGAAGGACGCCAAGTGGGACGACCTTGTTCAACCCTCAACCTTGTTTGCCTCAAGGTTAGGCCCTCAGCCGACCGGTGGAGATCTTGCGCCGGCAGACCTAGAAGCAAGGAGGAAGAGGCAAGAGACGGAGGACAGAACCACCTTCGCCAAGGCCGATCAGTACAAAGAGGAGAAGTTAGGCCGCCCGCCCAAACCGATCGTGAGGGAACGAGTCCGACTGCGCTCCAAGCCGCTGGGGAAAAAGGACCTGAGCGGTTTTGAGCCACGACCACCTCCAGTGGATCCTCTGAAGGAAAAGAGCAAAAAAGAGGTGGAGGTTGTACTGAAAAAGAAGAAGATAGTACAGGAAAAGGAGGAAGGGCCAGCCTTGAAGAGAATGAAGGAGGGGATGGCAGAGAGGACCCCCGAAGTGGAGTTGGAAGGAACAACGAAGGGGATGGAGAGTGCCCTGGGCCCCGAAACACAAGTGGAAGGTGGGGCAACTAGCCCTGAGCAGGAGACAGAGCAACAGCCTAAGAAGGGGTCCTATGCTCCAAGGAGAAGGAGGAAGGGCCAGGTTGAAGACCGCCATTTACCACGCTCCAGTAGTGTCCAGGTGACTGGAGGGAGAAGGAGGTGAAGCCAGGACTGCCGCAAATCGGCTCTTGGGAGTAGTGGAGGACGCGGCCGTGCGTTCGATGGCAAGTTTCACAGAGGCCGAACTGCTAAGGGGGCTGTGCTCGGCCCAGATGGAGGCGACGGCCTTAGCAGGAGCTTTACTGAACAAAGCGGCACGCACAAAAGGCGAAGTTAAGCCACTGGAGGCAAAGCTGGAGGAGGTGAAGGCCCAGCTTGAAAGTTTAAGGAGGGAGACCGGGGGTTGGAGGAAAGCCGCACGGAGTGCGTGTGTTAGGGGGCTAGAGTATGCCCACAACGCCAAGAAGATGGAGGTGTTGGCGATGGTGCAAGGCTATTCAGCAGACCGTGCTAATGCTGAGCTGCTCGCGACCAAGTTAGAGCTGGAGACGGAAAGCCGCAAGGTGGTGTCGCTCGAGTTCCAGTTGGCTGGCGAGCAGAAGAAGCTAGAAGAGGCCCAGAAAGCCTGCACCGTCGCCAACGAAAGGTGGATGAGGCCATGGTCTGTAATGAAGATCTACGCGCTCAGTCGATCAAAGAAAAAGAAGCAGCAGATCAGAAGATCGAGAGTTGGAGAGGGCACTGGCGAACAAGCGGGCTAGACTGGCGGTTGAGAGGGCAGAGATGGAGAAGGCCCTGGCCGGCGAGAGGGCCGAGTCAGTAGCTGAGAATGCAAGGTTGGAGAAGACCTTGGAAGAGGAGAGGGCCAAGTTGGCATCTGAGAGGGCGGCGTACCCCAACCAATGTGTTGCAGTAGTAGAGCAGTTCAAGGGGTCCGCCGACTTCCAGATGGCCATTGATGCCGCTATTGCGAGCAGCTTGGCCAGAGAGGGAGATAGGGAGGCTGGCCCGTCGAGAGCGACCGCTGGAAGTAGGAGTGAAGAGGAAGTGATCCAGAACTTCCAGCAGTCGGACTTCTACAAGCATGAGATGGCTGAGTTCTGAGACAGCAGCTGGAAGACTTTTAAATGTAAAGCAGAAGAGTTATTCCCAGACTTGGACTTTAGCAATGTGAGAATAGATGAAGACGATGTGGCCCAGACCCCCCTAGATGAGGGTGTTGACGAAAAAGACCTGGCCTCGAGCGAGGATGAATGATTGATGTAAAATTTTTGCGTTTTGCGTGTTGCTGTTTGTAAATAAAAAAATTTTTGTTGTTTTTTTTTTTTTTTTTGGTCGTGTAATTTCTGTAGTGAATTTATGTCGAATTGTTTGCCGTTGTCGGAGACGATAGCTTGAGGGATGCCAAATCAGCACACGATCAACTGCCAGATGAATCTGGTTGTGTTCCGCTCGATAATTGTGGCAAAGGGTTCTGCCTCCACCCATTTAGTGAAGTAATCAATGGCGACGATTGCGAATTTGGTTTGGCCTCGGCCGGTGGGCAATAGGCCAACTAAGTCGATCCTTCATTTGGCAAATGGGTAAGGACTGCAAAGTGTGATCAGTTCTGTAGGAAGAGCATGAGGGATGTTGGAAAAGCATTGGCACTTATTACATTTAAGCACGAATTCAGTGGCATCTTGATTGAGAGTAGGCCAAAAGTAACCGGTGCGAAGTATTTTGTGGGCTAGTAACCTGGCACCCGAATGATTATCACATACACCCTCGTGGACTTCCCTCATCACATAGGTGGCTTGAGTAGGATTGAGACATCTTAGGTATGGGCGTGAAAAGCCCCGTTTATACAAGAGACCGCTGATAAGAATGTAGTTGGACGACCAGGCCCTGACTTTGGCAGCCTGGTGTTTGTCGACAGGCAATTCCCCATTTGTCAAAAATAGCATGATATCTGCCGCCCATGAAATAGGTTCATTTTGGAGAAAGTGGACTTCTTCTTTGTGGGGAAATGGCGAGGGGCGGTATTCAAGGCGGACGCCATGGTGAGAATCGGTTGGTCGTGAAGCTAATTGAGCCATTTCATCTGCCTTGTAGTTTTCCGTCCAAGAGATGTGCTTGATGTGGAAAGTGTTGAAGAGACGAGCAAAGGGGAGTGCAATGTCCCTGTAAGCCCGCATTGTGTCTTCCTTGGCATCGAATTCTCCCGTAATTTGTCCGACAATGAGCTGGGAATCGCTGAACACCTGGATATAGCTGACACCAATGTCTCTGGCTAGGCAGAGACCTACTATCAATGCCTCATATTCAGCCTCATTATTGCTTGCGTCGAACAAGAAACAAAAAGCACACTTAAAATAACCACCCTCTGGGGCGGTGAGGATGAGACCAGCCCCACTGCCTTCTTTGCAGGATGATCTGTCGACATTGAGGGTCCAAGAGTGGGGTTCTTCTACCTCAATGGGGATTGCGGGGGCGGAGGGGCCGTGGTTGGAGTGGGATTAGTGAATTCCAAGATAAAATCGGCAATAGCCTGCCCTTTGATCGCCGTTCGAGGTCAGTAGGAGATGTCAAATTGGCTGAGCTCGACTGACCATTGCATAAGTCTGCTTAACAGCTCTGGTTGTTGCATTATCTTCTTCAAAGGTTGGTCAGTGAGGACCACTATGGAGTGGACTTGGAAGTAAGGACGAAATCGTCTTGAGGCGTGACGAAGGCCAGGACATTTTTCTAGCAATGGATAGTTACATTGCGCCCACGAGAACCGGCTAATGTAATAAATCGGATATTTATCTTGAAACCGTCCTTCTGATGAGGGCCTTGTTGCGGTGCTCGTCTGACTAAATAAAGAAAAAAGGGCTCACCCGTGAGCGCCTGGGAGAGTAAAGGGGGGTTGGTCATGCACTGCTTCAATTGTTGGAAAGCCTCTTCGGATTCGTTCGTCCACTCGAAAGCCTGCCGAAGAACTTTGAAGAAAGGGAGGCACTTGTCCGTTGCGCGGGAAATGAAGCGGGTTGAGGGCGGCGACTCTGCCAGTAAGCCTCTGAACCTCCTTAACCGTTCTGGGTGACTACATTTCTATCAAGGCCTTGATCTTTTTGGGGTTAGCCTCGATACCTCGCTGACTAACCATGAAACCCAAGAACTTCCCAGATCCTGCGCCGAAGGCGCATTTCTCCGGATTGAGCTTCATTTGATACTTTCGTAGGGTGCTGAAGGTCTCTCACAGATGATCAGAGGCGAGTTTGCTCTTGACTAGCATGTCATCGACGTATATTTCCATGTTCTGGCCTATCTGATGATGAAAGACGGCGTTGACCAACCGTTGGTAAGTTGCTCTGGCATTTTTCAACCCAAATGGCATGACACGATAATGGTAGGTTCCCCGGTCGGTGATGAAGGAGGTGTGTTCCTAGTCAGACGGGTGCATCAAAATTTGGTTGTACCCAGAGAAGGCGTCCATGAAGCTGAGCATTTGATGACCGGCCGTGGTGTCAACAAGCAGATCTATGCGAGGAAGGAGATAACTATCTTTGGGGCAAGCTCGATTGAGATCGGAGTAATTGACGCAGAGTCACCATTTACCGTTGTTTTTACGGACCATGACCACATTTGACAGCCACCTGAGGTAGTCCACGTTCTTGACAAACTGTGCCGCCAGTAGCTTATCTACCTCAGAGGCAATAAGAGCATTGCGTTCTGGGTGGAAGATGCGCTGTTTCTGGCAGAAGGGTCGGAAATGGGGTTCGATACTCAAACAATGAGTGATGAAGGAAGGATCGATACCCGGCATGTCGAAATGGGTCCAGGCAAACACATCATTGTGTTCAGTCAGGAGGGTTATAAGATCGGCCTTGGCTTGAAGGGATAGTTGGCTGCCGATCTTAGCTGTTTTTTTCGGGTTGGTGGGATCAATGAGGACCTCGACAAGCTCTTCCACTAGTTCCCCTCTGACCAGCTCGTCTTCGTCTCTGACGTCAAGTCCTTCAATGATCATAGCCTCCTTTAGCTTGACCTCTTTAAGTGAAGCGACGTAACATTCTCTAACCACGGTCTGCTCTCCCCTCACCGTGCCGACCCCAAGGTCGGTGGGGAATTTGACAGCAAGATGGAAAGTGAATGTGACAGCTTGGAAAGCATTTAGGGCGGTCGGCGAGGATAATGTTGTAGCGAGAGGGGCGATTGGCGGCGAGAAAGTGAGCAACTTTATGGTCTGCCGCAGGTATTCTCCGATTGTGATGGGAAAATCGATGGAGCCTATGGAGGTCACCCGATCTCCAGTAAAACCGACTAATGGGGTTTGGAGATGGGACAGACTTTCTTCCCCGACCTTGAGCTGGCGAAAGGCATTTAGGAAGATGATGTCTGAAGAACTGCTGTTGTCAACGAGAACTCGTTGACTTTGTAATTGGAGAAGAGGCGATAGACGAGAGGGTCGTCATGGGGGTAACAGATGCCAGTGCAGTCGGCCTCCGTAAAGGTGATGGGCTCCATCTACTGCTTGAGCAGTTTGGAAAGGCAGTCCAATGTGGCAACTTCTTTATCTGAGCCCTGCCTTATTTTTCTGAGTTCTGCCCACTGAGCCGAGCGACATAGTCCTCCACAAGCAAACCTGCCAACAATAACTCTGATCTCTCCAATAGGGGAGGCAGGGTTGCCTTGTGCCCGGGGTTGCTGTGGAGGCCTATCATGACCTTGGTTAGGTTGTGTGAGCTATTAAGGAGGGATGCGCCAGTAGTTGTTTCTGATAGGTTCAGTCCTTTGCCTTTGCTAAGGGCGGGCTGTCGTGAACCGACTGAGACATCCCTGACGTATCAAGCCCTCGACCTGGTCTTTGAGGTTAACACACTTCTCCGTATTATGGCCGTAGTCCTGATGAAAGCAGCAGTATTTGGACTGGTCTCACCGGTTGGAAGGAGACCGTGATGGTTGGAGCCATTTTAGGGGATAATCTCATTGGATCTGGTTCAGGACTTGTTCCATGGGGGAATTGAGGGGTGTGTATCGTTCGAACCGGCCGGGCGGTCGGGTTGGCGCCGACCGGTCGGCTCGGGCTGGTCGGTCGGTATACTGAGGTGTTTGGTGAGTGTACTGGGTGTTTCTAGTTTCGGAGTCCTTTCTTTTCTCTCTGGGGGTCGGGTTTTTGGCTGTAGGATCTTGTCGTGCAGCTAGGGAATCTTCAGCGTTCATGTATTTTTGGGCTTTGGAAAGTAGGGTTGCCATAGAGGTGGGGGGTTTTTGGAGAGGAAAAAAAGAAAATCAGATGATCGTAGACCAGCCATGAAAGCCATGAGGATGACCTTGTCGTCGTTTTTCGCTTCTGAACCGGTGTTGAAGCGGTGTGAAGGCTGCTGTGACTCCCTCTCGGTCTGACGAATGTTGAGGAATTTGGGTTCTTGGGCCTTGTTGTGGCACCAATGAAATGGTGAAAAAGGTCACTTAGGTCTTTGGAAAGTGGAGGCAGTCATTGGCAGTTGACTAAACCAGAGTTGAGCCGACCCGTTGAGTGTTACGGGAAAAGCCCGACATATGGTCTCGTCAGGGAATGCATGGAGGACCATGAGGGTCCTGTGAGTTTCCAAATGGTCGACCAGGTCCGTTGTGCCGTCGAAAGAGTCGAGTGAGGGCATTTTGAACTTAGGAGGTAAGGGTTTGTCCTTGATAGAGGCAACGAACGGTGAGTTGACTGTGGTAGATGGTTTATTCTGTATGTTCTGCATAACTCCTTGGAGCTAGAGCTTCATGGCTCGGAGTTCTGCGTCCCAGAGAGGAACGTTGTCACCACCGGAATGCAACGGAGGCTAGACACTACTGGCCTCTCGCTCGGGGGTGGGTGCTTGGACTGATGGATGTGGGGCCCGGGGTGGCGGGTTCATATCTGGGGGAGAGGGTCGCAAGCCTTCCAAGTTGGGTGGGTAGAGCTGTTGGATAGGATGGCTCGGGGCTCGTTCTTGGTTGGGTGGGATATCTTGAGGTGGAGGAGGAGGGACGGGAAGGTCGCTTTGAAGCAAAGCATTGATCAGGCCTTGGTTTTGCTCTGCTAAGCGGTTGATGCTGTTGATAAGTTCTGTGAAATACTGCGGCGGGTTGTTTGGATTGGGAGGGTCGGCTTGGTGGTCGGCAACATTGTGGTGAAAAGCCATGGATCTAGTTGTGACCATCCACCTTAGTGGATGGCAGGAAGGGGTTATTGGGAAGGGGTCTCTGTCGACAATGAGCACAACTGGCGCACGAGTAAGATATTGTCCGCTCTGGCGAGGTGGCGAAACGACGCCCGTCGGCCTCACGACTTTAAAAGGCCTCTTACAAGGTGGAGGGGGCCAGTACACTTATAAGTTGATTGCAAGTGTCCCTCCCAGGCAATATGGGATTGCCCCAACATAACCCTCCAGCGGACTGGGCCGCGAACAGCGGGAGAGTTTGCCGAACGACCTGCATGGGCCACCAAACTGACGTGACTGGCTTCTCGCGCCCCGGTAAGATATTGTCCACTCTAGCGAGGTGGCGAAACGACGCCCATCGGCCTCACGGCTTTAAAAGGCCTCTTACAAGATGGAAGGGGCCAGTACGCTTATAAGTTGGTTGCAAGTGTCCCTCTCAGGCGATATGGGATTGCCCCAACATAACCCTCCGTGGGCATGAGCAATGGAGAGTTCTTGCGGACGACTGCATGGGCCACCAAACTGATGTGACTGGCTTCTCGCGCCCCGGTAAGATATTGTCCGCTTTGGCGAGGTGGCGAAATGACGCCCATCGGCCTCACGGCTTTAAAAGGCCTCTTACAAGATGAAGGGGGCCAGTACGCTTATAAGTTGGTTGCAAGTGTCCCTCCCAGGCGATGTGGGATTGTCCCAACATTTTCTTTTCCCATCTATCTCTCTTTTTACTCTTTTCTATCTCTCTTTACCCTTGAAACTTTACTCTGCTCTTGCTTTTATCTCCTTAAACAGCTTTAACCTAAACCTATCTAATCCCTTCTCTAATCTTTCCCTCTCTCCTCGGACCTCTTTCCCCTTTCTCTCATTTCCATCCTATGTCGCACAATATTTTGGAATATGCCTCTTCTTTCCTTCTCTTCCCATGTTCCCTCAACATGGTTTCTTATTGGGAGAGCAGTGGTGCATAACATTGAGGATTTATAAGGTTTTCTCCGTGTCAAAAGTTTTGCTGTGGATTTTCATCAAGATATGTTTAGCTCTTAGTTGCAGGAATCGTCCTACATGGAGACGAATCTTCCTAAGAAATGCGATTCCGCGTTTCTTAGGAAGAAACGTGTAGGAATCGCGATGGGATCGTTGGTGAAGAACAAAAACCCTAGGAGAGAGACAGAGGAGAGAGACAGTGAAGGAAGAGAGTGAGAAGACAAACCTTTGACTCCAGTATGTCGTGCCCTCGCCTCGCGATCTGCTGGCGATCTACTCCTCTTCGCTCTCGCCGTCGATCGCCATGGCCATCGCCGTCGATCGCCATAGCCATCGCCTTCGATCTGCGTCTTCTTCTTCTCTCTCTCTCTCTCTCTCTCTCTCTTTCTTGTCGAGTTCTGTGTCTGCCTTTCCCCTCCCGTTTCTAATATATAATAAATATAATAAATAATATAATTTGTTATAATATAATAATATAATATAATTTGTTATATAAATAATATAATTTGTTATATAATAATATAATAAATCTAATTAAATCAAATATAATAAGATTTATAAAATAAATCATTATTTTATTATTTTACTGTTTTTTAACATATTTTATTATTTTACTGATTTTTATTTATAATATATATCAATTAAAAATTAAAAAATATATATAAATAAATTAAAAATATTATCTATAAAAATAATACCTAAGATAAAAATAATAAATATATTTAAAAATAACTATTTAACTCACCTTTATATAATAAATATATTTTAGGAATAACTACTAAATATATATATATATTACCGTTTCCCGAGGCGCTCCCAACCTAAGAAACTTCTATCAGCTCACGCTTCCCCGCTCCCGCCCCCGCTCCCGCTCCCGCTTCGTGCAACTAAGGTTTAGCTACTAAATCCTATCAACAGTAAGTCAAGATCTATAAAAGAGGGGATCCTGGACCATAGTAGCTGCAACCCATGAGAAGATATATGAATGAATATTTCAGAGTTAGTGTGTGAGTAAGAGCATAAGTAAGTTAATCATTAGTTTTATAGTGACCATATCTATATTTTCATATTTTGTTGAAGTTTTTGTAGTTCCCAAAGTGAAAGTTGAGTTTTATAGATTAATATATCAGGAAGGATTTTTTTTTTACAATGTTTCAGTTGGTTTAGGGTTTTATGAACCTATTAAAAGGCCTCATCATTGTCAACGAGATCAGTCTCAACGATCAATAAAGTTCAGAACTAACTTGAAGAGCTTTCACTTTTTCTCTCCCTCTTCCCCACCCCCTTTTATTTACATTCTCTTTCCTTCTCTTCTCTATTCTAACCCTGTCGTTCTCTTTTCTGGATTCTCTGTTCTTTCTTTTCTAGGAGATTTCCTAACCCCTCTCTCTCTCAATTTCCTATAATACTCATCTCCCCTCCTTTCTCTCCTTTGGCTTATCTTCCTTGTCATACGCTCTCTTTTCAATAATCTTACAGTAAGGAATTATATTTTCTTATTTGGGAAACTTAGCACAGATTGCAAAGAAGAAACCAAAGTCCATTCCAAAATAGGAGTTACCTGAAGGTCGATATCCTGTTTGGTTTGCAAACATCTAATTCTAAATTAATTCCTAGGTTCAGCTTTGGTCATATGATAAGCAATGGTTAATGAAGTTCAAATGAGCCCATAGACTAGTATAACATTAAAATTTTGAGTATCTCAAGTAATACAATAATTTAAAGGAAATACTTGAAGAATTGAAAAATAGTAACATCAGTGCCACATGGTACAAAGTTGGGAAATTCTAAGAATCACCGTAAAATTGGTAGAACAGTACTGCCATTACCACATCCCAGTTCCAAAACTTTCGAATATTCATCACAAGACAATAGTTCAGGAAATTCCTTCAACAAATACCGCCTCTCCTGAAACCAATAATCAAGTTCTGGTATTAGACATGCTAAATTTTCAAACAAAGTCACAAAGGTAAATGAAACTCAAAAAAAATGTTTCATTATAATTACAAAAAACTATTAACAACTGTATGTATCTTGTTTGGAGTTCAATGGGAAATGTCACATTCAATCAAGCTTTAGTTTTATCAATTGTGGGTTGTAGTGCTGAAGTTTGATGAACCCTCTTTTGCTCTCATTGATTTCATTGGTGATGTAAACAATAAAGCAGTAGATTAATGGGAATAAGAAAAAGAAGTTTCACCAAAACCAGTGGCTTTCTAATCAATCTTTGATTAGGATTGAAAAGACTATCCCATTTCATTCAAATTCAAGACTCCATCATCACAAACAATATAACAAAATACCCATGTGGGTGCAAGTGTTTCTGTGTAAATAGACACAAATATAGATGCATATATACAATTAAAAACAGAAGCATACATAAACAATCATCGATATGAATGTGAAAGAGGTTGAACTGAACCTTGAAGAATTTTCCGGTGGAGTGACGAGAGTGAAACTTGTTCCATGCATCTGAGTCTTGGGAAGGAGAAGATGAGACAGACCCAGAAAAAGATTGAGAAGACGAGGGAAGATGGGTATCATCGAGAGGTAGAAGAAAGTGGTAGAGAAGAGATGGGTCGGATTCGATTTCTCGTCTGAGTTGATCCCACTCGAAATCCTTGGAGTGGTACTCTGCTGCTGCTGCTTCTTTGCTCATTGTTTTCTCTTCTTTTCTTTTCTTTTCGTTTCTTTTCTTGGGCTCCAAACATAAATAAAGATTGAGATCTCAACAACACCGACAAGTTCTAATACAGATTTATCGGAGGCCAATTGTGGCTCTATTTATTAGGCCAAAACTTAATTGAACTTGGGCCGCATGATGCTCATTCTTGCCCTAACTGGCCCATTGATTTGGGCTCTATTTATTATGGCCAAATTACATTGAACGCGAACCCAATGATGCTCATTTATGGGGCATTCTATTTGAACCCAAAAAATATCTTAATACACCCAATTCAGATTTATAAATTTTAATTTATATTATATTCTAATGTGAATTTACTAATAAGGATAACCTATATTAAACCCTAAAATAAAATATTTTTTTTCTCATTATACACCCCAATCCATTATTCCAATTCAAATCTCTACATCTTCTTTCTCAAAATATCAAAATTAGTTTTTCTTCTTCTTCTTTCGCACTCCAAAACTCCAATCCACCTTACCAAAACTCACCATTATTATTAACATCATTAATTTTTATTATTTTGAAATCATAAACCCTAGAAGAAAGTTTGAACAATCAAACAATGGAGGAAAGTGATAATCAAGATAATATTTTGAAACAATCCATCAAAGAGAAGGTAAATATTCATATAAAAATCAAAATATTTTCTTGATTATCATTTTTCTCCATTGTTTGATTGTTCAAACTTTCGTATAGGGTTTAGGGTTTTAAAATAATAAAAAAAATGATATTAATGATAATGGTGAGTTTCGGTAAGGTGGATTGGAGTTTTGAAGTGAGAAAGAAGAAGAAGAAGAAGACAAACTAACTTTGATCTATTGGGGAAGAAGATGTAGATATTTGAATAGAAATAATAGATTAGAGTGTACCATGAGAAAAAAAAAGAAATTATTTTAGGGTTTAATATGGATTGTCCTTATTAGTAAATTCACATTAATATATAATAAGAATTAAAATTTATAAATTTAAATTAAGCGTATTAAGATATTTTTTAGGTTCAAATAGAATGACCCCTCATTTATGAATGTTTATTTTTTCAAGTACGGTCTGCTATTTGATTGAGATTTCAAAATTTATCTTTTGAAATTTTATAGAAAATAATTTTTGTGAAAAATAAAAACAACCTTATTGTTTTAATGATTTTATCTTTTTTGCATGAAAATATTTTTTGCAAATTTAAATAACATTTTTTGTATTTATTTTTGTCAAATTTAAAATAAAAAAATATAAAAAAACCAATTTTAAAAATTAAACCAAATAGATTTCTCACTGTTTCATTATGTTATATTAATTTTTTAAGTAATCAAGTTTTAAGCTACCATGACCAAATGATTAATTTGGAAGTCACATGGCTAATCTTGGGTTGGGGCTTTCTTTATATCGATGAACTCGTACACGTACTCGTATTGATACGATGCGCGTGCGCGTACATCGTTAAGATAAAATTTTTTAAAAAATAGGATATAGATATTATTCTGGTACACTTATAAAAAAATATTTATTTTAAATTTGAAATAATGTAAAAATGGATTAAATGGATTAATTTGTTAAAATCCAACCTACAGTTAATATTTAATGCCAAAAGTAAAGATATAAACCAACAAATAATGCTATATGCACCAATTTATGCACTAACTAATGCACCAATTGATGATGTGGCATAATTTAAGAAGTTTTTCATATTTATAATGTAATTAATGAGTGGGGTCAATAATAATGCTATAACTAGTGTTGGTACACTAATTAGTATACTAATTGATACATGTAGCACCACTGTAAACCAACATTATATTAAATAACTTACAAATCATAACTTAATTTTAAAATCACTCTAAGCATAAAACTAAAAAAAAATTAGTGAATGGAATTTTATCTCTATAGTTTAAGAAAATATTATTTCAACTGAAGTACGATACGGTTTAAGTATTTATTAAATACGTCTGGGTACGTTAAAAAATAAGAAAAAAAATTTTTAATACGTATTTCGTATACCCGATACGTATGCAAAAATACTATACAAAATACCATACACCAATAAATATTCGATATAGGTACGACATATTTGTCAAACTACCTATGTTCCATAGATTTATATGCACGAAACTTCTTTTTTTCATAGATGTTTGGTGCCCATGTAACACATTACATTGTTTGCACAAGCATCTACTAAACTATTACACGTTGACCTCTCCTAAATTTAAAACTATTATTAATTTAACATTATAGTTTTTCTTAAAAATATATATATACATATATATTTTGTAAAAGAGAAAAACCATGAACTTGAAATGACTTGATTTTTTATTTTTATTTTTTTTTAAATTTCTATAGAAGATTCCATTAAGTGGAGTCCAGTATGTTATGATTCCTCACAAGTGCATGCCTTTAGTCACTAACTTCTTGTGTCCACAAACATCAAATCTTCATACCATAGACTTTTAAAGCTAAAAAAGATTGGGATTTAGTTAGGCAGACATTGACAAAGGTGAATCAGTTCCATTTCAAAAGCTAAAATGAAGCTAAGCTGTCCTCTATCGATGCTGGAAAGTGGAAACTGTGCTTTTGAACCATTCAAACGACACCACCTAAATTAGCTTAGTCTTTGCTTTGCTATTCAAAGTTGGTCCCAAAAATCTGCAAATAAAAAATATATTTCATTCACCTACCAAACTAATATAATTAGTCAAATAATGAGACTCGTGTTTGATTGAAGGATTTGAAAAGGAAAAAGAAAAAAAATAGATGAAATGTGAATAAAATATACCTACATTTCACCTACACACCTTTTCTCTTTTCTTTTTCAAATCCCTTCCTAAATTTCTCAATCAAACACAGCGTGACGGATTCAAACACGCAAGAGGCTGTTTCCTTCTAATCCTCTACTGCGCCCATAATGGCGATACCATAAAAAAGAATTGAAAAAAAATAAGAAAGAATACACCTTTTTTTTCAATCAGGAAGGAGAGTAGGGAAAGAGAGAGTTGTATCACGCAACGATAAGGCTGAAACTCGGGCATCAAACTTCATAAGAGAGTACCTCAACTACAAGGTAAACACTTGGATCTCGAAATATTCCACTTTATGACAGAAGTATGCAAATGAAAACAAGATAAGATCCTGGTAAGAACTTACAAATGCATTTTCATGCTACTCAATTCTGCAAAGAAAATCCCATACACAATACCAGACCTGAAGGATCAAATACAATTAGATTTATGAGATTTGAATTTAGTGAATCATGGTGAAGATTTTGTATAGAAGAACACAACTTTTTATTCACCCTATAAAGTTAAAAAGGTGAAGCTAAATTATGAACATGGTTGGAGAAAACTAGCAGCTCTAGTTTGTTCAAGGTCGAGTGAAATAATACTAAACATTTCTATGCTAGTATCTTGACGGTATTGATCCTATAAGCCCAGTAAATACTTTGAAGAAATGATGACACAAAATCTTCTTAATTTACTTACTAACTTCACATTCCTTCATTTGCCCGTTGAAGGACTCTTCGAAGCTCATCAGCCATTCCTTGCAAAAGTACAGGTTTTCGAATAACACCATTCATTCCCATTTGTAAGCATCTCTCCCAAACATGTTCCTCAGCACTTGCAGTGAGGGCTATGATCAATGGCCAATTGTGGCTTCGGTACTTTCTGATTCTCATTGCCACTTCAAACCCATCCATTTCAGGCATTTGAAGATCTAAAACAACTACTTGAAACAAATTCCCAGTTGGGCCAAGAGCACTCAAACATTCAAATCCAGATGAAACAGCAGTTACTTGGCAACCAAGTTTCTCGAGCAGCCTTTTTGTCACGGTTCTGTTTATGTCATCATCATCAGCTAACATAACTTGCAGACCTCTGAACATAGAGTTTGATTTTGGTTGCTCTGGTACATTTCCAGGTTCAAACATGGCTCTTCTAAAAGGTTGGATTTGAAACCCAAGAACAAGAGTTGTGCTTTGTGCCTCACCCTGAGAATTTGAGGATATCCAGATATTACCTTGCATCATCTGCAAATTATATTTAATCAAAGAAGATTCATAAGTTGAATTATTATCAACAAATGCCAATTATTATTGATCCAATTTTGCTTTTAAAAATTACTTCGAATTCAAATATAACCCTGGGGTATAACGACTAACGCCCTAAAATTAAATGTGTATCAAAACATTTTACAAACATCATTATTAACCATAGATGTAAGCCGTAGTTATGCATTGTAAAAACTGCAATTTTTTTTTAGGAAGTCACAATGTTCTGAAGGTGTTGTTAACATAAACTGGCAAGTTTAATGGTTAAAAATCAAAGAAAGAACAAAATTTTGCAACAAGACCTCTACAACTAATATTTTTAGGAGAATATGCTTCAGATATAAGGCAAGCCTGACATCACGATGCACATTCTTTATGAAAGGCTCACATCTACGTGCATCATAAATTTCAAGGCTCAGAACATTTTTCATTTAAATTACCAAAACTTATTATGAAATGGAAATTCTAAGCATAATTCTCATGTGCTCAACACAAATGCTACGAGACTTGAAAATGAGGTGAATGCAATGCAATGCAAAATATACTAGCAATTTTTTATTTCCAAGTGAAATCCAAACGTGCTCTACTGGTGCAGCAACAAAATCAAACTACAACATCAGAGGAAGAAAATTAACATAAAAAAAAAAATTTTGGGATTCTCACCTGCACGAGCTTCCTGCACATGCTGAAGCTGAGGCCCTCCTTGGCATTGTTGCTGTTGTGCCTCCTTCCAGCAAAATGTATGGTAGCGATCGAGCCATCATTTGACTGAGAGCCTCTATCATTAAGTTCAATTTCAAATTTTACACTCACATGCTCTTCATTACGTTTGGTCTCCACATTCCCCAAACTTTCTCATTCCTGCCCTCATTTCCTTTCTCAGAAACTACCGAAGATAACAGACCTCCCTCTGTCACTGGCGTTCAGTAGATGCCCAACCATATGAAATAGGACCTGAAACGTCCTCCTCTCATCGCCCATCACTTGATTGGGCAAAGAATTCTCAACATCTCTGATAAAACCAAAGCCCTTGCAAACACACAAGCACTTGATAAGACAAGAAGCTTCCTTAATCATAGAATGCAGCAGAAAAGGCCTCATCTCTAACGGAAATCTTCCGTTATCTTTGGCTGAAATCTCCATTACATCATTTACTAAAGTAGAGAGGTCGTTGCTAGTCTTCCACATCGTGTCGACAATGATTTTTTGCTCGGATCTCAAACTATCGTCTTGAAACATTGAAAGTAAGCCCAAGATTGAGTGCATAGGCCTCCTCATCCCACGGCTCATCACTTTTTGAAAAGAGTTCCGTGCCTGGTTTGCCATCAATGCATTCTCCTTCGCCTGTTGTAGCATGCGATTTTGCTCTTCCAATTTTTCCCTCATTAGTTGGGATTCCTCTAGAACTGCAGCGTGGGAGAGAGCCACAGCCACTTGATCAGCAACAACTGCCACTATCTCCATCTCATTACAGCTCCAAACTCTATTACTTGCGCTCGGAAGAACCAAAACCAATATGGCATAACAAGTCTCAACAAACTCCGGCGTACCCCCTTTAAAATTTGAAACATGAAGCATTGGCATCCGAATTGCCGCCACTGCACCCCACTCGGCAGACCCACCACTGCTTGCAGCCCCAAGTGCAGACTCTGGCCTCAAAACCCTAACCCCCTTGTTGTTTCTTATCTCTAATACATCAGGGTCATTAATAGGAAGTAACTGATGGTAACTGTTTGAAGAACTTGCTTTCAACTGATGGGTCAAGTTCATCTCTGTCTTATTCTCGTTTGGCATCCAAACTGCACAATTTTGCAGATCCAATGTGTTGGAAAGCTCAACCAAAGTGGTGTACAATATTGTGTGCTTATCAAGTGATTTCCTAATTTCTTGGGTCAGCATCCGAACATGCCAACTTGCTTCTTTCTGTTTCTTCATCATCCCAACCTCTTGGTCTAGCTCTAACACGTTCTGTTTCAAGAAAAGCTCTCTCACTTTCACTTTGAGGAGGAGAGGGATTAGCGTCAAAAGTGTTATTGCAGTTGCGCAAGAAACAAGGGCTGTGAGGATTTTGGCAATGGTTAGGGCTAGCATCAACTGGAAAGAGTGAGGGCCATAATAGGTCCAACCATTGATCAAATGGGTCAATCCACAAAGAACTATGAATGCAATGAATTGAAGAAGTACCCATTTGAATGGTACACTCGAGCAGCTAATGAAGTAAAGTAGCTCAATGGGGATCGAGAAATACGCTATTGCAATCAAGAAATCACTCACTTTCTGGCACTCTAGAATACTATGTATGCTCCAAAGCCCCTCGTCGTCGCAATGATAATGGGTGAATCCATTGTCGATGGCAGAAACACAGATCAATAGAGAAGCAACCAACAACCAAAGAGCGATAGCTTTTACCATTGCACCAAGCGAATTACTAGTCTAATCCATCTGACAAGTTTAACAATTAATTGAAGATCATCAGAGAACATTCCTTCAACTAGAATCCAACACACCCAAGTTTCAATTCTTGAAATCTAAACCTAGAATCTTGATAATACCAACATAGATCCATTATAAAAAAAATTAAAACCGATCTACTAGATTTTTTTATTTGAACATAATAGAGGAAACTTTGTTTGCTAGAAATGAATCTTCTGTCAAACAATGTTGATCTGCTATATGTGTAGATCCATTATTCTTTAAAAAAATCTAGAATACCCAAATACCTCAAGATCCAACATACCCATCTGCCAAAAACCTCAAAATTTGCTCTTTTTTTAAAAAAAAAAAAAAAAAAAATCATCAAACTGATCTTTCACAGTTCAATACTCTTTTTTTATGTTATCTTCTTGTTTTAGTTATGAATTGTTATGTACTTGTAGACAAAACCAGAATTGAAGAAAATCTGTGCTTTCTTTAACTCTGTGTTTAGGGGAAGGGGGGAGGAAATCAACAACAAAATTAGACCCAAAACATAAAAAATTAACCTTTAATCGAGAGAGGGAGAGAGAGAGAGACCTGAAAGAGAGGCGAGACCCACCTTCAATTCAACCCTGTAGTAGTCCCTTTCCACATTCACTTGTTTAATGTTTTGCTTATAACAGTGTTACTGTTCACCACTAAACGATTTTCAACTCTTTAGAAAAAAAGAACAAAACAGACCTTCATTGCACAAAAACCCCCCAACCAACCCACTTGACACTTTTAAAATACCCTCAAACGAGAGTCACAGTTTTACCCCAAACCCAAAACCCATTAATAAAATTACAGGTAGATCATCAGAATCTTATAGAGAGAACCACCAAGAGCAAGAAAGATGATTCTGTGCTGCGAGTGACCCATTTCAGAATAAGGAAAGACTCAGCATCAGAGGGGTGCGCGATGCAGTTCGGACGGTTTGAAAGTAAAATTATAAATCGAATAGTGGGTTAACGGATTAGTGGATTGATAAATTATAATTTGGACGGTTTTTGACGGATTGGCGAATTGAAGAATATTTTAACTAATTATCATACATTTGCATAATATATAACATTAATTTGTATAATATTTTTTAAATATATAATGCAAAGTTATTTTACATAATATGTTTCATATATATAACCACTAATTTGTAATAAATTTCATATCTTAAATCTCTCTCACACTTATTTTTATATTGATATTTCATTGAAAATTAAAAATATATATATGTATTAACTATAGCAAAGCGGAACGGTTCGGTTGGCGAATTATAAATTTTAAAGTTTAAATCGCAGTTAACGGTTAGCGGTTAGAGCGGTGCGAATTGATGCAAATCAATATGGTTTTAGCGAATTGGGCAGTATTTTACACACTCCTACTCAGAATGAGTGAGTACATCCTCTCTATATATATACATGTAGTATATATCTACTTCGCAATCTTAAGGAGATACATACATAAAAAAGTGAATATATATTTGTAGAGTGAGAGAGGGAAGAAGTTATTGATTGATCTTAATATGGTTACGTGTAGGGGGTCGTGATTGATAAAGAAAGTAATTTTTATAAATTTATATTAAATTGTTAAAAAATAAGGAGACTTATTTATATGGACGCTTATGTTATGTTAAGTCTTGTGTAATTTCTTATAGAGTTTCAAGTCCTATTTAGATTGAAATGTATTCCACAAGATCCTATAAATTGTAAATAAATAGTATTATATACTATAATGGCAAAACTATATATAGAAAATTAAATGTTACCATAGAAAATAACATTTTCATATTCAATTAAAAAAATCAAAAACCTAGTAAGTTTGCTAAATGTAACGTGACACGTTACTAGTGGCAGAGCCAGAAAATTAATTTAGAGGGGGCACTTACTAATTACAAAAATATTTCACGTAAATTTTTTACGATTGATTTCAGGAAGCATTAAGAAAAAAAATATTATTTATAACTAGTGTATCATGGACAATACAAAAAAAAAATATGGATATAAGCCTTAAAATAAATTATATAATGATAAATTATTTTTTGATACAAAATTTGATTAAAAATTCAATATAATGGTAATACCACGTCATCACTGTATGTAACATCGTCCACTAATGATAAATAAACGCATAAATAGTAAACCTCACATGTCAAATGTAACTAATAATATAGTAAATTTCATATCTTTATAGTGAGATTACTTATACTTGCATATCACTAATAATGACATCGTCGTTACATTCAAAAATTTTCATAGCTAATATGGTTTATTTATAATAATCTCTTCATTTTTAATTAAAACAGTCATTATTGTTTTCATAATTTTTAAAATGTCATTGACATCTCACTCTAATAATATTTTTGTAATTTTTTATTTAATTTTTTTTATGTTTGCAAAAAAAAAAAAAAAAATCCAAAATCCAAGGGGGCACGTGACCCCCTTGGTCACATGCTGCCTCCATCCCTGCACGTTACGTTATGTTACGTTTATGTAGGTGTCACATTACGTTACGTTTACGTAGGTGTCATGTCACGTTACGTTTATGTAATGTCTCATCTGATATAATCACGTTATGTTCGTTTATGTAGGTGTCGTATTACATTTCGCAAACTTAATCTATGGTAACATTCAATTTCCTATATATGGTTTTACTATTATTTATGATATTAACAACTAATATTGAAGGTAAATGTGTCAACAAATTTCACACAGAACTTATGGGAATATAAGTTTTTTAATAGGACCATATGTAGCCTAAGTCTCCCTAATAAGATTTATAAATAATTTTTCCTAAAAAATATGAGAAATATACATGATCACATTTATTATATAAGTTATAATATCTAAAAAGAAAATGAAAAATCCCCCTAAAAATACTCTCCCTAATCCCCCTAATTTTCATTTTTGACAACTGTTTTCTTTTTCTTTTTTTTCTGTTTTCTTTTTTTTTTTTTTTTTTTTACTTGTTATAAAATTTCGGGGGATTCAGGCCCCCTGATTTCGGGGGACATATCAAAACCGTATCTAAAATTATATAAATGATGTCATATCATATTATCTATTAATATATTAATATATATATATATATATATTAATGGGTATATATAATAGGGTCCTGATATGGTGTGTAACTCCTTTAGGTTGCACACCATATGCAACCAACACAAAAAATGTAAGTGGAATGTGTAAACATAAATCAGAACAGCAAACAGAAAGACGTAAGTATAAAGTATAAGTTGCACACTTAAGAAAAGTCCTATATAATATTATTCAACCATGCTACAGACTCCAGTGACTGGGCACCCCTAGCACCCCAGTGCCACATGACACACTACCAGTGGCTGAAGTTTAAAAAAAAAAAAAAAAAAAAAATTGTTTTCGGCCAATCAGGGCGACCCCAGTGACCCCACTGGGGTCTTAGCCATTTTTCAATATTATTTGATAGTAATTGATATAAGGTATGATTACGCCTCAAATTCACCAATAAATTTTCGAGAGAGAAGAGGCAAGATTTGTGGGACCCAGATTTTCTGAGTGAGGAGACCCTGGACGATCTTGTTTTGCATCCTCGTGAATGGACATTTGTCACTCTCCCGAAAGCCAAAAAAAAAAAAAAAAAGGTACTTCGAAGAGTCATTTAGGATAGGAAAATGAAAAATTCCCTAAAAATAATCTCCCTAATTCCTCTAATTTTTATTTTTAAAAACTGTTTTCTCTTTTTTTTTTTGTTTTTTTTGTTTTTTTTTTTTTACTTGAAATGGCATTTCGGGAGATTCGAGGGATGAATCACTTCCGTTTAGGATAATCTAAATAAGTGTATTTTAAAAAAAATATATGAAATATAGGTTAGGTTTGAAGTGATGTGGTAAAGAGATGATATGATTTAAATAAGATAATGTGACTTAAATAGGATAGTGACTTTTTAACTTTTTTTAAATTATACCAAACTAGGCCTTAGTTCTAAATTATAGAATTTCATTTTTAAATGTGATTATATAAATAAATAAAAAATTCCAAAAGGAGTATTTGTAAGGGAAATTTTTTATGGACAAAATAAAAAATATCAATAAAGTCAAAGATAGAGCAAATAATGTCATTTAAGTAAGTATTTATTAAAAGAAATTAATACATGAAAAATATTTCGGTGTTATAGAATCTAAAATTTAAGGAACATAAATGTGTTTCTTTTTTTTTTATAAAGGACAAACATGATTCAAATTGTCGATTTAAGATAAAATTAGGATCAATTCATTGTCTACTGTTTTATAAAAATTAGAATCAATCCAATCCATTTAAATTGTGGAATCAATCCACACCGAACCAACCATTTAAACATGATTCGGCTTGATTTGGAACTACTAGTTCACATAATCTATTAATAAAGAAAAATCATCTAACATTTTCATTTCAATATTAATCTGTTCATAATTTTTCAAAATGTAAACAAGCATATTGTTCCACTATTAATTTAAACAAACATAATCACTCTATTTGGTAGAACTTTGTTTAAGTTAAAAGCTGATAATTAGAAAGCAAAAGTTAAAAGTACCCCTATCTCAATTTCTAAATAATTAATTTTTTTAACTTATTTAAACTATTTCTGTCTAATAAGTTATAAGAAAAAATTACACCAAACAGTCTGGCACAGACTTTCAAATCAAAATAAACTATAATCACCTCTCAAAAATTGTAACAAACAGTCCCAATATCTAGTTCTACAACAACAATAGTAGCAGCTATCACCAAATTCTATAAAATAAAAAAAATAATTTAAAAAACTAAAATTGGTTCCACAATCCACTGTTAATTTAAATAAACATAATATCTAGTTCTACAGCAACAATAGTAGCAGTTATTACTAAATTCTTAAAAAAAAAATAAAAATAAAAATTGGTTCCACCATTATACTAAAACGGTTGGTGCACACACAGAGAAAAGAAGAAAATGAAATGTTATAAAGGGCATTGGTTTTATATATAAGTGGTAGGATAGTATGTATCATGGGTATATAATATGAATATAGTCTAAATTACATACGGTCCAGATCAATTTTAATCTGCAACATGAAGTGAAATTCGAAACCGATCTAAGGGGAATGGTTTTTCAATTTTACAATCCAAAATCAAATCACGAATTTAAAAATCTAATTCAAACCTACCAGATTAGATTGAACTAATTCAGTTTGTGAATTTTACAAATTCTTTGCTCAACTCTATTTTTTATCTTTTTTTACTTTTACAATTGCCAATTATCCCATATTCAGAAGTGAAATATTAAAATATATATACATCAATAAAATAAAAAGATAAGTAAATAATATCAATATTATAGAATCTAAAATTTAAGGAACTTGCTTTTTTTGGTTTGGGGGGACCACTATGGTAAATCCTTTCTTGTCACCCCAACTCCCCTCCTACCCTTTCCTTTTCAGTCAAGGCCACTGCCACCCTCTCAACATTGTCCCCGTTCCCAATCATTCCACTCCCCACCATCATTGAGTGGAATAACTATTGAAAAATGAGCCAGAGTATTAATTAGTGCTACTATTAATGATGTAACAGTGAACTTTACAATGAATGATTTGATATTTTAGTTTTAGTGTTGTATTTTTTTTTTTTTTTTTATTGAGTGTCATGTCATTAGTAATCTTTTTAGAGTTTCAAAATTAGTGGTCTCTATCATTGTTGATAACTATTAGATTGATTTTAGCACAAGTTATGTTTTTAGATTATTAAATAACCTATGACAAATTAATCTTAAAAAAATTAATTCCTTATTTTATTTTTCATTATCTTAAAATATTAATTTATTTTTAAAAATTAAAAAATAAAATAATATAAATTTACTATTTTGTTCTTTTTTCAAATTCATTAATAACACAAAAAATATAATTATAACAATTGATATTTTCAAAAATTATACTATCAAAGGATTTTTTTAAAAATTAATATTTTTAAAATGTAATAATTGTACTATAAAAAAAGTTAAATTTCCTAAAAACAACTATTATTTTGAAACGAAAGGGATAGTAAATTCGACCTAAAAGATGTGATATGCCTGAGAGTATGGAATCTTATGCATAAAGAAATTCCGAAGATATGTCATTTAAGTAAGTATTTATTAAAAAAAATTAATACACGAAAAATATTTCGATATCATAGAATCTAAAATTTGAGGAACGTAAATGAGTCTTTTTTTTTTTTTTTTTTTTTTAAAGGTGAGAATGATCCGAATTGCCGATTTGGAATAAAATTAAGATCAATTTATTGTCTATTGTTTCATAAAAATATAAACCAATCCAATCTATTTAAATCAGTGAAACCAATTCGAACCAAATTATTTAAACATGGTTCAGCTCGATTTGGAACTACTAGTTCACATAATCTATTAACAAAGAAAAATCATATAACATTTTCATTTCAACATTAATCTGTCCATAATTTTTCAAAATGTAAGCAAGCATATTGTTCCACTATTAATTTAAAAAAACATAATGACCCTATTTGGTATAGCTCTTTTAAGTTAAAAATTAATAATATGAAAGTAGAAGCCAAAAGCACCTCTACCTCAATTTTCAAATAATTAGTTTTTTTCAACTTATTTAAACTATTTTTGCCTAATAAGTTATAAGCAGAAACAACTTTTTTAAAAATAAAAAAAAAAGACTCATTTACGTTCCTCAAATTTTAGATTCTATGATCCAAATTGCCGATTTGGAATAAAATTAAGATCAATTTATTGTCTATTGTTTCATAAAAATATAAACCAATCCAATCTATTTAAATCAGTGAAACCAATTCGAACCAAATTATTTAAACATGATTCAGCTCGATTTGGAACTACTAGTTCACATAATCTATTAACAAAGAAAAATCATATAACATTTTCATTTCAACATTAATCTGTCCATAATTTTTCAAAATGTAAGCAAGCATATTGTTCCACTATTAATTTAAACAAACATAATGACCCTATTTGGTATAGCTTTTTAAAGTTAAAAATTGATAATCAGAAAGTAGAAGTCAAAAGCACCTCTACCTCAATTTTCAAATAATTAGTTTTTTTCAACTTATTTAAACTATTTTTGCCTAATAAGTTATAAGTAAAAACAACATCAAACAGTCTAGCACAGACTCCCTAATCAAAATAAGTTATAATCACCTTTCAAAAGCTGTAACAAACAGTCTTAATATCTAGTTCTACAACAACAATAGCAGCAGCTATCACCAAATTTTATAATAAAAAAATATAAAAAAAAAAGAAACTAAAATTGGTTCCACAATCCACTATTAATTTAAATAAACATAATATCTAGTTCTACAACAACAATAGTAATAGTTATTACCAAATTCTAAAAAAAAATTAAAAAAATTAAAATTGGTTCCACCATTACACTAAAACGATTGTTACACAAGCAGAGAAGAGAAAAGAAGAGAAGAGAATGAAATGTTATGAAGGGCTTTGGTTTTATATATAAGAGGTAGGATAGTATGTATCAACTATGAATATAGTCTAAGTTGCATACGGTCCGAATCAGTTCTAATTCGAAATCACGAAGTGAAATTCGACACCAATCTGCAGGGAATAGTTTCTCAATTTTCCAATCCAAAATCAAACCATGAATTTAAAAATCTAATCCAAACCTACCGAATTAGATTGAACCAATTAGTTTGTGAATTTTACAGATTCTTTGCCTACCTTACTTTTTTTTACTTCTGCAAATGCCAATTATCCCATATTTAGAAGTGAAATATTAAAATATATATATTTATACATCAATAAAATAAAAAGATAAGCAAATAATATCAATATTATAGAATCTAAAATTTAAGGTACATAAATCCTTTCTTGTCACCCTAACTCCCCTCCTACCCTTTCCTTTTCAGTCAAGGCCACTGCCACCCTCAACATTGTCCCCAATTCCACTCTCCACCATCATCGAGTGGAATAACTATTAGATTGTTTCTTAGCACAAATTATGTTCTTAGATTATTAAATCATTACCCTATGACAAATTATTTCTTTCTTTCGTAGTAAAATATTAATTTTTTATTTTATTTTTTATTATCTTAAAATATTAATTTCTTTTCAAAATTTAAGAAATAAAATAATATAAATTTATTATTTTATTCTTTTTTCAAATTCATTAATAACATAAAAAGTATAATTATGACAATTAATATTTCTAAAACAATGTACTATCAAAGGATTTTTTTAAAAAAATTAATATTTTTAAAATGTAATAATTATACTACAAAAAAAATTAAATTTCCTAAAAAGAATCATTATTTTGAAACGAAAGGAGTAATAAATTTGACTTACAAGATATGATATGCCTAAGAGCATTGAGTCTTATGCATGAAGAAATTCCGAAGGTATGTCTATATATAATTATAAGTAGCTATTGTTAATGATTTTAATTCATCTACTATAAGAGCTTGCCTAATAAATATTCTCTTTATTGGTTAGACAACGTTTTACCTCTTATATAACCTTTCTTGATTTGTTTGGTGGCTTTCGACTCTTTAGGAAGTTTACTCCTTTCCAAATATCAATCCTTTATTTGATGGGGTACTTACCAATTAGTCCTGTTAACTAGACTTATTTACTTAAAGGTCCTAACTAATAAATTTAACACTATAAAAATAAGAGAGTGATAAATTTATCACTAAAAATTTATTCATAAAATAAAGAGACTGATAAATTTATCACTATAAAATTATTCATAAAAAAAAAAGACTGATAAATTTATCTTTATCACTTAATAAATTATATCAAATAGGACTTAATGGGTAATAAGTCTCCAAAGTAGGACCTATTGGGTAATAAGTCTCCAAAGTAGGACCTATTGATAGTTTACCCTTATTTGATTGGGATTTAATCATCGATTTGAGCACCGTTCCAAAATCTACCATGCGTTCCTACTCAAATATGTTAATTTTACCTCCCACATATTCCAATTTTGGAGAATTAATGTGTCCCATGCACCTTTTGTAAGGTCATCTCTAGTTCATACTTTTTTAAAAAAAAATCAATTTTTAAGTTAAAATTTGACTCAAAACTAGATTTGATATAAGGACTTCATTACTATATTTATTTTTTATAAAATATTTTAAAGAATACTCTTATTCTAAAACCTCATTTAACCATTTTTTATGATGGATTAAAACTAACTCTAAATTTTAATTACTGAATAAGATAAAAAATGAATATGACTATTCTTGTTAAGAAAGAAAAATTATACGTATCTCATAAAATAACAAAGATTGTAAAAGATAATATATGTCATCACAGTTCATGTTTGGGAGAGATGGTTTAAGTGATAAGATTACTATATTCTTGTAATTTTGTTAATAAATTTTTTATTCTATTTCACATCTACCACACTTCATGAAATTAAGGGATATATCCAATTTGGCCACATTACCCATTGCCACAGACTAGGCACATGGCATGACTCCTGAGTCTTGTTGGGCCTGTTTGGTAAGATTTATTTTCAACTTATTTCAACTTTTAGCTTAATTTAAGTTATTTTGATGTGTTTGATTCAGCTTAACAATACATCTTATAGCTTTTTGTAAGTCAAAAATCAACTTATTCTTTGAGTGGGGGAGGAGAAGCTTAATTTATAAGTCAAAAATCAACTTATGTTCACAGCTATAAACTATTAAGTTACAAGTTATAATCACTTTTTTACAGCTTTACCAAACGAGACCTTTGTTGTTATCTTGAAAGTGGCATAGTTTTTAGTGTACACCAGCCCACGTTGACACGTGGAATCCAAAGAGAAAGAATTGCTATTTTGGGTAAAGTTGTGTCTAATTTTCTGTTTTTAGACATTCCATTGCAACCATGCAATGTTTTGAAGTTTAATTTCTAGATAGAGTTTGGTTGGTATAGTCAATGTTATTCGTTTGGTATAGTTTCCAATCAAACTAAACAATTTTATTCATAAAATTTGGATCTTTTTCCAAAAAAAAATAAGAAATGGTACTACACTTTGAAATCATTGTTTTCATCTTTAATAAAATCTTGCTTGCATTTTTTTTTTTTTCCCTTAAAAAAATTAAAGAAACAATAAAACTAACTTCTAAGTTTCCAACTAGCGGTTATCTGAAAGTCTGAAAAATGGCAAACAACTGCATGAAACTTTCACTAAAAATGAGATTTTAAAACGACAATATGTAAAGTAAACCACCCAAACTCATTCCGATGGCCAGCATTATTTTTCAAACACGTCACGATTGATTTTAAAAAATAAACGTTTTATTTAATTATTTTAAAATTAAAATTTGATTAAAACTATTCTGAATTATTACAGAATAATATAGAATTATAGTTTCTGTATTTTCCTATTTTATTAGCTTTGAATAATACAAAGTACTCTTTTTTTGTTTGTTTCAGCAGTTGGGCAATTGAATGTCTTCCTTGGAATAAAGGCTTTTTTTTTTTTTTTTTAACCTTTCATAAATTTTTCAAAGCTGTTCTGCTCTCATCCAAACAGTATTCACTCAGTTTATAAAATGTGAACAAACAAACAGCTACTATCACTACATTCAAACAAACAGTAACTAGCCAACTCTCATGCATGAAAACTTCTTACAAGCTGAAAATTGATAATAAAAAAACATAAATTAAAAGCAAAAACTAAAAACTATTTTTGTCTGATAAACTATAAGCAAAACCCGCACCAGACAACACCAATTTTCAAAAAAAATAAAACAAGAGGAGCTATAAGCAATCCCAGAAGCTGCACCAAAAAAGGCCAAAAGAGAATTCACAGAGGGGGTTTGTTAGGGCAAATAACTTACTGATAGAAGGGTGCCTAATAAACAGTAACAGCAGCTGAGAAGAGAGAAACTGTTTGGCAACACCTATACAACAGCATATCATCAAAATATTACTTCATACAGTGCATACCAGTTCTCAGGGAAGGACAGGACAGGTTACAGATTATACCAAAGTACCATCTCAAAAGCCCACAACTTTTATCTCTAATCTTGAATATGATCATAGTCCCCATTTTCCGGAGATTGGTGAGCGCCATGACCTACCCTTCCTGCAAATCAAGAACATCCCAATTAAACCCAACACAAACTTAACCGGTTAGGATTAGTTATTTTCCGACATGAACACGAATGTGACATGAACCGATAACACGAATATTAAATGGATCAAGTTAATGTTGAGATAGTTTTGACACAAACCCGAAAATGACATGACACGAATATGATCAACATGACACAACACCCAACCCCTAATCCCAACTCTCTCCCACAGACACCACGCAAAAGCACATGCCCAGGCCCACAACCGATCAAGTAAACGGTACCTGTAAATTCGTAACCAGCATTGATCCTAGTGTCTGTTCCGCTCCTCCAGTCAGTTTCCCGTGAGTTTGTTACCTGCACATCACGAGGCTGAATGATGAATTGACTACCACTAACACTTTGATGATCTTCACTGCCTCTGACCGGGACTCTTCCAGAAGAATCAACTGCAGATTGGAACCCAACACCAGAACCTGATGCCCCAACACCTTTTGCATCAGCAATTATATCCTTCTTGGTGTCAATAAGAAAGGTGCCAACAATTACCTGTGGACACACAACCAACTAGTGAGCAATACTTGTAAGAGAGGACTGCTTATCACCCTCAAGGAGCAAAAAATTAGGTAAGAACTATTGCAAAACAATTCTTCATTGGCCAACAGCATGTTAAACATAAATTTAGGTGTTGTTATACATTAAAGGTATGCACAGGTCGGTTTGAGTTGGTTTTAGGGAAAATCGTCAACTGTATCACTTTTTACAGATTGAGAATTTTACAACCCACCGCCAACATCCATTCTTGACGGTTAGTTTAAAAAATTTTAGGTTTCAAACCAACGGTTTGTGATGGATATAAATACAAAATGAGAAAGAATATCAATGAACATACAACCTTGTTTTTTTTTTTTCAAACAATTCAAACAAAAAAAAATTATTTATTCCAATTCCTGACGCAAAATTCACAAATTAATCAAATGTATGATGACATTTGAAATTATGTTTCACAAATTAATATACAAAACAATCAAATTAGAAAGGGGAGGAAAAAAAAAAAGCAATGAAAATGAGGGGTGGGTGTCATCCAATTAATGATAGTAGGGTTACAGAGAGGTTGTGTGTGAATAAATGGAAGGTAATTTTGCACATACATATAGGCAGGTTGGGTCGTTTTGTAGACAGGTTGCCACACTGTAACCCGTAGGCCAACCAACCACCAGTTTTTATCATCTAACCACCCAAATTTTCAAACCACTCCGGTTGGTTTGGGTAGGTGTGGTTTGGTTTTTTTTTTTTTTTTAGCGCACACCCATAATTAACTCAATGCACAAGGAGAAATAAAATCTTACGTCTAGGTGTTTCACAGACATCAGTGCTCCAAGAATTAGATAAAGGTATTGTTAGTTGTTTAATCTCTCTCTCTCTCTCTCTCACACACACAGAATCACACATGCAACAAGACAGCAGAAGGTAAGTGTTGTCCTTTAGTTCATACAGATGATTGTTTCAACTAAGATTACAATTTACAATTGAAACACTAACCTGTACTGGGCCTGCAGCCTTCAAGGGTCCACCAATACCACCCCCAATGATATGGCCATCAGTACTCGAGAGGCAAACACTCAACCCACCAGTTCTCCCTCCGAGCTCAGTACGGATATAAGATCCAGAAAGTGATAGGATGTCAAACCGTCCCTGAGATTGAAGTAAGCAATAGAATTACAATATATCAAAAAAAAATTGTTGAAAGGACTGCAAAACCACATTTCAGTGCATCAAGTTGTCTTGCAGAATAATCTCAAAAAGGTGGAAATCTAAGCAAAGGGAGAAGCCAGTGTTTTAGCAAAAGATAGTTGCTTTATCTGAAAGGTCAGTTCTCCGCCTCACCATTTATTGTTCTTTCAATTTTGATGATTTGGTGGAATAAAGACATCAAATGAATGTGGGAGATTTCAATTTCGACAGAACATGTAAAACCTTGTAAGGTTAATCAAATGGGTTTACACATTTAAGCTTTGCAAGAGAAAACATGGCAAAGAATGTCACATTGATTTTTTTTAATCCATCGCTTAGGTCTCCAATCCATGTGTTGTGGTAGTAGGGGAAAGCGATAGACTACGGATGTGCTTAAAATAAAAGGCAAGAGAAAAGAAAGAAAATGATTTAGGTGTTGAGCAAGAAACCTCACTCTTCTTAACCTAGGGTTTTGTGGAGTTTCATAAGGGGTACAACCAATGTTTCCTAGAATGGGGAAGTGTATGTTCTCAGAAGCTTTGATTCAAATAAGAAGTCAAGGCACCTTTGGAGTTGTGTAATTTGTGCAGTATTGTGGGTTTTATGATTGGAGAGAAATGCAAGAGTCTTTAAGACAAATCAGATGATATTGGTGGCTTATGGAAAAATTTCTATTATTTGACTTCTTTTTGGGCATTGGTTTCAGCACCTTTCAAAGGAATTGTTTTGTTTCTTATTAGTTAGTAATTTGAGGGTGTGTTTTGGAAATATTTTTTTGGTCTCTTTGTCTTCAGAGGATTTCTTGTCCTCCATGTTTTTATTTGTATATTATATCTCTTTCTTTATTAATAATATTTCTTTTTTCGTTGTTGATTAAAAACTAAAATTAAAAAAAAAAAAAAAAAAACTAATAGCAGAAGTGATAGCGCAAGAAGAGTAAATGGCCTGGACAGCCAACCACTTTTGTTATAATGATCAAATATAAATATGGAGTTCTGAAAATAACATGTTTGACCTATGAGCAAGCTTAAGGAAATAAATAAAGAAGAGGAAGAAGTAAAAGATAAATTCCTCTTCATATCTCAATTTCTTGCTTCACTCAATTGATGATGTATCCTTTTGAAGTGTCAGCAAAAATAACTGATTAAAAACTACCTCATATGTAATGTTGCCTCCAGATGTTGCTGGCTGGCGCAGACACGGATTAGAGATGGAACCAGATGCAGACAGAATACAGATCTCACGCTTGGTTTGTTGCATGAACAACATAATCTTCTGGTATGTGTCCTATAGAATGCATATATATTTTGTTAGGACTACATGTTTATAACTAGAAGAAAATAGTCTGATTTAGAAGAACAAAAAGAAAATCCTAATAGGCATCAGCACAACAATCAAGAAACGTAACATACTGATATATCATCACTTGCAACCAAAAAAACTAAGTAGAGAAACCAGTCTATAACAGCAGAAACATAGTCAAATTATCATTAGCACAAAAACCTTACAGCCAAAACTGAATCATACCAAGCCAAATCGACCATAACCCAAGCCCTTGCCCTACAATTGGACCTTTGGAATTTTCAGCGACCAGATCTTAGAAACTCATGCAAACTTAAGCTTCTAAAACCAAACCAACGTTATCCCTTTTTATTAAAAAAACTATGAATTTCCTAGTGATCAAAACCCACCTCAAACCCAAGATGTAGGATGCACCATCCAAATTTCCTAGTGCTGTTCTACATTATACATCGCCTCTTGAATCTTTTTATTAGGATTTAATTTAATATCAGTTTTTCATATCTTATATAAAACAATAGAAAGAAAAATTTTATTGCGATCCAATTTAGAGGATGTACAATCTGTGAAAGTCTTGTAACTAAAGGCAGTGTGAAAGAAAAGCATCATCACATGATCACAAACTTTGCAATAAAAATTTCAGCCAGTCAACAATTGTTCTCCGAAATGTAAGAGACTATTACATTGAAGGGAGTAGAAAAAGAAGATTTAGCCTGCAAAACTCGTTAACTCATTACTGAATAAACAGTGTACTGAGGGAAGGTTCCGTCATTAGTTTTCCATAAAAATGCTGAAGAGTGCAATCTAAGATACCAACCAAAAGAAGAAGGATATTACTCCATATAACTTCCTAAGGATAAGCAGATTAGATTCCAGCAAAAAAACGAAATTCTAAAAGGTAGCAATAAAAATTACAATAAGGCTTAATTTCCAAAAAGATAATGTAACAATAAAAATTCTAGAATGTAGCAGACTTCCACCTCTCTTTTTTAAGTTTTTTTTCCTTTAAAGGTTGTGTATAAAGAGTTGCAGTACACCACTGCAGTGCTTAAGTTTGAGTCAGTTGTTCTTGTATTCCACAATTGCTTAATATATACTGCAAATGAGGCAAAAAAAGCAAGGAAGCAGGAAATGAAATGAAACAATAACTGAGATGTAATTTCAGGTCAACAGTCCAAAACATATGGAACAATCACAGCACGCACAAGAGAATGCCTAGTGACAATAACAATTAATTCCATATAAGTGACAATTTTTTTATGACAATATTAAATTTAAAGAAGTGCAAGCATACTTCTCCAGCAGCTACAGAAATAATATGTGGAGTAAAACCTTGCCCCGCATTACCTGCATCACCCAGGTAGATGTAAATGCATCAAATAAGTATTTACATATGTATCTCTCAACGACAACAGATTGATATGAACTTAGACATTATTGTAAAACAATAAAAAGTTCCACAACACAAGGGATGATATTGTACATAAAATTGTGTATTGAAAATATAATTGCAATAATTCTTTCAAAGAAAACTAGGTATGGAAAGCTACTCTTAATCAACCAAATGCACAAACAGGTTTAGAAATATGAAGCACTTCAGAGAAGCAGCTATAGAAGATATGCCTGCATCTTACAAGAATGAGATGAGCAGATTTAATCATCAAATCATATTTATAAAAAGTTATCCGCAGATGTTCATTTTTATAAGCAGTGAAAGACATCAATGAAGAAATAAGATATCCACATTTCTTTGTAAAAATCGCATTGCGTGTAACACTTCTAACATGGGTAACAGAGCGTGTCTACACCATGCAATAAGTCAATTTTATGCAATTTTCACTGGAATGTAACCAAATCAAACCAAACCAAACCTTAAGTCCCATCAAATGGGGTCGGATTCATGAATCCTTCTAACATGGGTAACAGAGCGTGTCTACACCATGCAATAAGTCAATTTTATGCAATGTTCACTGGAATGTAACCAAACCAAACCTTAAATCCCATCAAATGGGGTCGGGTTCATGAATCCTTCTTCTCTACTCGACTTTATCAAGGTCCATTTGGTTAATCAAATTAAAGAAATTCATATCTCTACTTACTACACTAGCTCACGTCAATCTAGGTCTGCCCCTTCCCCTAACAGTTCCATCTGCCGTCACTGTATAACATCTCTTCACTACTGCCTCTGTTGATCTCCGTTATATATAACCAAACCATCTCAATCTATTCTCTCTCAACTTATCTTCTATCGGTACTAATCCTACCCATTCACGAATATACTCATTTCTAACTCTATCTTTTTTAACCTTGTCACAGATCTACCTTAACATCCTCATTTCAGCAACACTCACATTGCCCGTATGCTATGAAGCATGGACACTCCAAAATCAGTGCCGTGGCGGTGTCCGACACGCGGACACGCCGGGGACACGGGGACACGCCGGGGACACGTACGGGACACGCCATCTGCCGTGTCCCTTTAATTTAATAATTTTTTTGTAAGGGATACGCCAGGGACACGCGTGTCCACAAGGGGACACGGCAAGAGGAGAAACCAAAGCCCTAAATCAGAAGAAGAAAAAGAGAGAGAAGAGAACCTGTTCAGTCGCGACGCGAGCTCCATCATCTCCAGTCATGATCTCCATCTCCATCGAGGTTCTTGTTCTAGTCGATCTCCATCTCATCTCGACCTGGTAAGTCTCCTCTATGTTTCGCCTCATCTCTCTCCTCTCTGTTTCACGTCATCTCTCTCTGTTTCGCCTCTCTCTCTCATGATCACTCTCTCTCACTCGCCTCTCGCCTCTCTCTCGCTTCTTCTTCGATCTTCTTCTTCACGATCTTCTCTCCTCTCAAGCGCTCTCTCTCTCTCTCTCTAAATCTCGCGATCCTCTTGCTTTTGTCTCAGTTGAGTTGAGCCCTTATTAAACAAAAAAAAAATTAGAATAAATAAGATAAATAAAAAATAATAGAATAGTTATAATATTACTATTATCAGATAACTAATATATTATAAAAATAATATAACTATTATATATTATATAATATATATAACTATTATAAATAAATAGTTATTATAAATAAATAAAAATAATATATATAACTATTATATTATATAACATATAAGATAATATATAATACATATTATAAGATAATATATACTTATACATATTAATAAAAAATAAAAAATAAACACATATATGTAAAATAAAATAAAAAAATTAATTGAAACACATTATTTAAAAAATATAATAAACAAATAAAATAATTAATATGTATTAAAATAAAATATTTATAAAAAATTAAAAAATTTGCCGTGTCCCCTGCCGTGTCCGTGTCCTCATTTTTTAGAAATTGCCGTGTCCCGTGTCCGTGTCCGTGTCCGTATGCGTGTCCGTGTCCGTGTCCGTGCTTCATAGCCCGTATGTTACACTTTTGTGGCAAAAAACTCGGTTTCTTGTAGCAAAGGTTGTTGATAGGTCACAGTAGATAGATAAGATAAGACAGTGATACATGGTCTTTGCAAGCTACTCCGGTTAAGACATTGTTGACAAAAATGAATTTAGACTCTAGGATCCAATTAGATTGTACTCTGGAATATCACAGTTAATAATATTTCCCAAGATCAAGTACTAGATGTAAAACATTGTAAGATAAGACTAAACATATTGAGATGAACAAAAGTCATATCCTCTGTGAGATTTGGGATCAACCCTAATGTTCTCTCCTCCTCTTCTGGTGTCACTTTCCTCTTTTGCCTTGATCTTCAATCATATTTACCTCAGATCTAGTCCAACTAAACACCATAAACCTAGTCATAACTCATGATGCAATAATTGCAAAATCAAGGTCAAAACAAAAATGAGGAAGAGAACGAGGTACTAGAGCTCGAGTGATTTTTTTTATTTTCATTTATCTACTTGGACAATTGAATTAAAAATAGTTAATTTTTTTTAAAAGAAATTCTTTTAATGCCTGTGCACTTGGGGGAGGGACATAAATTGATTACATGCCAGTCACATGACTACTTAAGTGACATGACAAGTTGAGCTATCGCGTCATGACATGTTAGCAAGTGAATGCTTAGGTTGAATTATGGATTAGAGCCCTATAAATGTGCAAGTCTAAGAAATGGGAGGTATTTTTTTAGTGAAAATCGTTGGTTAAAAGGATTTTCAGTAAAGCTTGTTGTGCACCAAAAATTCAAACTCATCTTGTATCAAGATATCCAGCATAGAATTGGCAACCAAATTTCTGGTTCAAAAGTCCACCAAACCCAACCATCTAGGACTTCAGTTTTATCAAAAGATTACAAATTCAGAAAGTGCATTATAAAACGCTTGTAAACTCTATCCAAAAAGCATTAAAGGACTCCATAAGTCATTGAACCAAACCCTCAAAGGACTTGAAGTTATTGATTCCTCAACTATTAAGGGCAAACGCACCAAAATCATCATAATCAAGAAATCCCGTAAAAGCAAGAAGAAAACAAAAGTTCAAGAAGTTTTTTTGTTACATTTTTTTTTTTTTTTTTTTTTTTTTTGGGGGGCCGAGCGATTTACATGCACTTGCACAGCAACATCTCAAACATACTGTGTCTAAAAATAATTAAAAACACCATCACAAACATATTCGTGACCAGGTGGCAGCAGATACTACTTGAGCAGTTGATATTGGACAAGATTATAAACTGCTTAATCAACAGGGGAAAAAAACACCTTCTGCAGGCAAATAGAATGCAAATTCACATGCCTTTATTATCTTAAGCTTCACATATTCAGAATATTTCAAAACCCACCAAGGGTAACCGACTAGGTCATTTGAATGGAATATATATTGGAAAGGACCATTGTTGGCAAAATGAATTTGAAAACAACCATTCAGAAAATGGCAGACCATGAAACACTAGAGAATTGACAAGGCATATTGATTATGCCTAGGGTGTGGCAGCAGCATAACAAAACGAGGGGCTTCATGAACATAACAAATGTCTCTTCCTCAATTGTATGCAAACATAGATGCCCATATTTTCATCCTGAATTCAATACATTAGGCAGTAAAAGGGATTCAAAAATCCACCAAGGGTAACAAAATAGGATTTAACTTGGTCCTATATATATATTGGATAAAATTGGCTGTATATATTTTTAACTACATTAAAACCATGCTGATAAAGCCAAATCACATACCAATACTACTACCCAAATAAATGTTTATCAAAAAATAGAGAGCAATAGGGTTGGATGAGACACTCCCTTATCAAATTATCAGGCATATGCCTAGGTAGGTTCGAGTCTGCCTCTGCCAGTGCAGCTTCTCTTATCACATTCATCACATACCGATTATAAAAATAATACCCAAATAATTGATTTGCCACATTGGCAACACTTGGTTACCTTTTGCACAAACACATGAGCATATAACCACTTGAATCTAAAAAACTAGGCATGGAAGTAACAAAACAAATTGAAAGGTTCCATACATAAGGCCCTTGTGAAATCAAGTAAAGATCGAGTCTTTAAAGCAGACTACAGAAGATTGCAACACAAACAAACAAACAAACAAAAAGTTCGTACACAATGTATCCCCAAATATTACATGCAAACACAAAATCAACCCCCAAAAAAACAAAAAAAAGCCCTCTTCACATAAAATTACAGAAACAGAAAATCTCTGAAAGGACACAATTTACACAAATTTGTACATGCAACAAAACAAAACACAACAGAACACTGAAACCACTGCAAAATCAAGGAATTAGAGAAAAAAAATTAGGGTTTAGAGAGACCCACCAAGAGCAGCCAACTGGGATTTCTTCGAAGGAGAAGACAGAGACGAAGCACCAACGCCGCCTCCAAAGGGCTGTTCCTTCTTCTTCGTCAAATGCGACGACGACGGCGCTCTCTTCGCCGCCGCCGCCTGCTCCGGCGTGCCGTACTTTCTAGGTCTCCCTCTCTTCCTCCGCACGCTCTCTAACGGTGGCGTGACAGCCGATGGAACGGGGTTAGGGTACACCATGTGAGGGGCTCTGTTGTCGGCGTTTTGAAGGATTCCATTGGTGGGTGAAGTGGCGGCGGGGCTCTGGTGGTGCGGTGGCTGAGGCTGGTGGTGCTGTTGGTGGTGCTGGTGGTGCTGTTGGTGGTAGTAAGAGCTTAGTCCACTTTCATTCGGTTCCATTCGCGAGGAGAGAGAGAGAGGCAGAGAGAGAGAGAGAGAGAAGGGTATGTGTGTGGTGGAGGAGTACGGGAGATTTTTTTTTTTTTCTTTTTCTTTTTCTTTTGGAGTTTTTGGTTTTTAGTTTTAGGTTTTTATTGTATTGTATTGGAGTGATGGGTTCTCAGCCCTTGGATTGGCATATCTCAAAATGCACACAAAGGATATATTCTCCGTTTAATTTCCAATAATTATTTTTGAGATTTTTTTTTTTTTTTTGGCTTTTTTATGAAATTTTTTTTAGGCTCCGTTTGGGAAGTGGATTGGCTTTTTGGCTTTTTGACTTTTTTGACTATTTTAGCCTGGGCTTAAAAGTTTGGTTTGGGAAGGACTTTTTGGCTTTTTTGACTTTTTTTGTGAGAGAGGAGTGTAATGATTATGGGTTGGATGTGATATTTTGTTTTTTGTGGCTAAAAAAGCCTATTTTGTCTTTTGTGGCTAAAATAGCCAAAAAGCCTGACTTTTTGGCTTCCCAAACGGCACTTTAGGGTATTCGAGTCAATAATCCAATCTAAGTATTTTTTATACCTGAAGGTCCACACGTAATTTTCAAAAATTTTATTTTCACACATTTATTTATCTTTATACACACATTTAATGAAATTTTATTTTAATGACAATTGCGTCTTAAAATAAAACTATTACAATGGACATCAAAACACACCCACAATATTATATCATAATTTTCTCTATACACATCTTTTTAAAGCAAAAAAATTCTCAATACACTGTGATTTCTACTCTTTATTATATATATTTATATACATATTGTGCCATCTTACTTGGAGATTGGTGATTCTTGAAAAATTGATGTCTGGACTGATTAATGTTAGATACATTAAGTGTATACATGCTTATAATTCAGTATTGCTGATTTTGGACTAAACACGATGGTCTTGCAATGGATCGAAATATATATACATATTGAGGAAACAAATACGGTGGTTGGCAAGGGCGAAATGGCATGGTAGTGAAAGCTAGGGTGCCTGAACCAACAAATTTACCCAAATGGAATGCCGAATTGGGGGGCACAACAGCTTTAGAACCCAATTTCAACTCCTATGACAATTTATTGCTTGAAAAATCACTCTTTGCAATTGGTTGAATAACCAATACAGTTGGGATTTGATCAAAATTGACAGGAACTGCCTAGTCATCTTGCTAGTTATTCAATTGAAACACTCTAATTAATAACCCTAGTTTCACAAACCCATGAAGCACGACACTCAAAATGAGCAACAACACTCTTTCTTAGCTCAAAACAAAGCAAATTTCATCCCCAAAGCCTAGACCTAATTGTTGAGAAACCCAAGAGAGCAGTGAAATGGAAATGGAATTTGGTGAATGATATAAAAATTCCATGAAATTTGCAATTATTAATCAGTTTGGGAACCCTCTGGTAGCAAAGAAATTGAGGTTATTGAGAAGAAGAAAAAGGAGGATTGGTAAAAGGGATAAAGGTGTGTGAAAGGAGGATTTAAGTGGTATGCGTACAAGATATGAATTAGGGTATAATTGAAACATTAAGTGTGTGAAATGAAAAAAAAAAATCGAAAATCAAATTAATAAGTGTTTGTATTGAGAAATGATGTGCACTGAGGTAAAGAGGTGTGTGGAAATAGAATTTCTCTGTAACTCTATTATGTCCATAAGAACAAGTTTTTATGAAATGACAAAAATACCCATGTATATATATGTACATGGTTCCCAACTCAAACCCTAAGCAAAATCATTTTCTCACTCTCTTTTTCTCTTTACTTCGCCGCTCATCAGGTACATTCATCGGCAATGATGACACCATCGCTCTTCGCTTCACTGCCTCTGTCTTCTTTAAGCAAAATTCTGGCCAGTTCACGAAGTTGCCTGCAACGAAGAAACTCCGATCTAACTAGATCATTGACAAGTCTGATATCGCCACCCTTGGGTCTTTATTTCTTTCTCTAAATCTTTACTTCATCTCTCTAGATCTGAGCGATCCACCACAGAGATAACAATGTATACATATTGTTCGTTCATAGCTTAAACACTACTAAAGATATCTATCTATGAAATATCTCTCTCTCTCTCTCAGTGATTCGTAGTTTTGTTGATCTTGTCAATTTCTTGTCCTTATAGTCTTCTCATGCAAGGTTGATGATCAAATTGTGTGATGGTGTTTGATTCTTTTTAGTTTGGGCTTGATGTCAATCCTAGTATAAAGCTATTAAATGACCTCCATACTGTTTTTTCATATTTTATACCTAGGCTAGATGGATAATTGCATTATTATTATTATTATTAGTAATCTTTTTATGTAAATGTACATTTTGAATTGAATAAACTGAAGAATGCTTCGATTTCACCATTCAGAAAAACCCTCTGTTTGCAAGTTTGATTGTAGGTTTTTGAATCACAAAGAAATAGAATTTAGTGTTTTTTTTTTTCCCCTTTCCTTTTATTTTTTAATTTTTTCATTTCTCAAGCTTTTGACTTGAAGATCTAAATATTTTGCTAGCATGATAGGATGGATTCAGGAGATAAACAATAATGTTCAAAAATTCGCATAACCAATCTTGCTCTACCACCACACCGCTGTCTGTGGTGGCTCTTATGCTTGGTATATTTCTTAGATTTGAACAGATCACTCTTGAGATCTAGATCTTCTTCTTCTTCATCACTGTGGAGAAGTGGTTTGGAAATACTCTTCAGATCCTGGGAGACGCTAGTGATCCTCAGCTAGTCACTTGAAAAGATACAAACACTCCGGTCAGGGGTGCCAGAATTAGCACTCCGACGGACAAGTCAGTTCAGACACTCAAGATAGCTTGTTTTCTAAGTTAAGTGAAGTGATTCTTACATACCTTTCTAAATCTATGGTTCTTGTATTTATACTTGCTTTCTGGGCCTCGGGGCCTGAGCCTACTTTTATCCTACTCCCCTTTTATTTATTCGGAGCTACTGATCTCCGGCTATTCGGCCTTCATAGCGTATTCGGCATCCTAGTCACACAATACAAAGCCAAATAATATCTGATTTCTGGGGTACGCACCTTCCGACTCTTCGGTTTATTCGGCTCCCATAATTGGCCCCCAAGCACTTTACCAACGATAGTTGGCTGAAGTGCTTGGTTCTGAGTTTCGAAAAGTCAGAGCCAAAATTCAGCAGTTGGCCTCATGCGGATATCTAAACGCATCCCTTTCGGTTGTCGTGTCGACTTCCCGCCCCCTCGTACGTGTCTATTTATTGCTATTTAAAATTTTGACGTCCTTTCAAGTATGTATTTTATGACGCTCGTCACTGGATTGCCTTTTGAATCGTCCCTGCAACTCTCTTTTCCGATATCTTCTTCGTCTTTTATAAGTTCTCTCATTCCTTGTTTCGAATACTCTTTCTAGTTTATTCCTTCCTTGGCATATTCTTATAAACTATAGGGTATGGCGAAACATTTAAAAGACCTTCTCTCGTCAGATCGAATTGCTGGTTTTAAACGCCATTTCTCCATTCCTGATGATGTCCATCTGTCGCTTATGGCAGACGACACTCTTGATATGGAGAGGAAAGACAAAACCACGATTGTCTTTCCTCTTTTGTCAATCGCAAATGGTGGAGTCTGTTTTTTCCTTCACCCGTTTCTTAGGGTTGCGCTTCGCCATTGGGGTTTAATCCCTTCCTAACCCAATGTGAATTTCTTTAGAATTATAATGGGGGTTATAGCGCTTAACCGTCGCCTTAAAATTAACCTTGGCATTCCAGCCATCCGGCATTGCTATGCCTTGGCTAAGTCTTCTGGTCAGCACGGGCGTTTCTTCCTTAGGGCCAAGGATATCGACCATCAGCTAATTACTATGCTTTCCAGTTCTGGAAAACGAGTTGATGATGTTATGATTGTTGTCCAGGGTAACTAGGAATTTGGCGAAGGGGAGGATCACGTCGACTCTATTCCTAGACGGAGGGGCGAGCCAAGTGGCCGATTGCCTTCTCGCTTTTATTATTTGTTCATTTTTGTTGTAAAGCCTCTTCTTTGAAATGTTACGACTTAGCTTGTGCAAGGAACGACTTGAAGAAAGTCCTGTCTTCAACTGACAACGCCGTTCTTTCGGATATCAAAGTCGCGCTCAAGTATTTCAGCCGTCGAAGTCTTCAGAAACAAGGGAGGGCGGCCCACATTCTGCTTCGTTATGAGCCGACATATACGACCTTCTCGGCGGCGAAAAATATCCCGGTTCTGGAGGGTGAAGATTCTCTTATCGCTCTTATTTTGTCCAACTTCAAAAACTTGAGGCAGGCTGGTTTTGAAGGGTCTAATTCGGAGCGGGATGTAGCTAATGTTGTCGAATCAGATCAGTCCGAAACCGAGTTTGACGAGGTATTGAATTCGGCCGATCCTCCATCCACTTCGAGCCGAGGGGATCTTTTACTTGACGGCGCTTTTCACGGCTTAGAGGATCTTCCCACTGCAGGCTCCAAAGACATGGCTAGGTTAAGACTGACACAACTTGCCAAGAAGGCAAATACGGAAAGGTTGGCCTCGCGGCGAAGAGCGGAGGCCCTTCCGTCTGAAGTGCCACCCGCCACCGAATCTCAATTCTCCCTGCCTGTTAGCGAATCAGAGTCCTTGCGCGTTGAGGTGGAGATGGCAAAAAATCGGTATGCCGAATCTACTTTGATCTCGCAGGCCGGCCATGAAGTTCAGGAGGCAGAGAAACGCCCTACCGAGTTTGAGGCCAGCTCAGAAGAACGAGGCGGCAAACGTCCTCGATTAGAGGGATCGAATGTGATCGTTCCTTTTGTCATTCAGCCGATGATAAAAAACATGTCAGTTTCTTCTGATGCTTCGGCGCTTAAAGATCCAGAAGTCGCATTCAGCTTGGCTACGTCCGTGTCGTTGCCGTTTGACAGGGAGGCTTTTCGGGTGGAACCAAATCTGAATGCGACTGCACTAGCCGCCCAATTGGCACTTTTGGTACATATTCGGACTTTACTTCACTTAATCCAAATGTTGTTGAAGTTATGGTTTTAAATTCTTGTTTTGTAGACCATCGGAAGGATAGCCGACATGGGCCGTCGCCATCGCGACGCCATCAAACAGATTGGCCGTTTACGAAAGGAAGTTGAGGACTAGAGGAGAAGGGCCGACGTCGAAGCTTTGAGGGCGAACCAGGAAACCTTAAGGGCCGAGGCCGAGATGGAGAGGGCTCGTAACGCGGATCAATTAAGATTGAATATCGAGAAGAAAGCGGACACGAACGAAGATGCGCTCAAATTAGCCCAAAAGGCGGTCTCCAAATTGGAGGCTGAGTTGGCTAAAATGAAAGCGACGAAGGAAAAGGCCGACTTGGAGTCTTCCAAAGTATTCGAGGCCGGGAAAAATGCTAGACTCGTCGAGTATTTAGACCAAGTCCCCAAGTTTGAAAATCGGGGATTCAAACATGGCTGGCACAAAGCCCTTGCTGCTGCTAAAGCTTCATTGATTATGCCAATACCATATGAGCAAGTGAATGTTGAGCCATTGGAGTCTGATTCCGATGGCTGATCTGGGCGACTAACATAGTTTTTAGGATGTCGAATGTATTTTTACAGTTTTGAATTTAGTATTTTTCATGTGTTGCTACAGTCATATTTGTTTTGTTGTTAGGCATTTTCATGCAGGCTTGCAGCTTTTTGTTTAGTAATTTGCGTATATAAAATTCATGAGTTGTGCTCAACTTGCTAAGGAAAATGATGTTGATGAATGATATTGCTTTCGGTTATGGTTAGATCGGCTACTTAGCTTAGGTATTTGGCCGACCAGATTAATAAATCTGCCCTTGCCTTCGCTAGAGCGCGAGCTTGGGAAGCCGAATGGGCCTAGCTCGTGGGCTAGCTGAGGTACAGATTGGTCGGCGCTTACGCTTGAAAATATGGCCGACTAGATTAGTAAATCTGCTATTGCCTTCGCGCAGGGCGCGAGCTGGGGAAGTTGAATGGGCCTAGCTCGTGGGCTGGCTGAGGCACAGATTGGTCGGCGCTTGCGCTTGAAAACATGGCCGACCAGATTAGTAAATCTGTCCTTGCCTTAGCCAGGGTGCGAGCTCGGGAAGCCGAATGGGCCTAGCTCGTGGGTTGGCTGAAGCACAGATTGGTCGGCGTTTGCGCTTGAAAACATGGCTGACCAGATTAGTAAATCTGCCGTTGCCATAGGGGCGAAATGAGGCGAATGGCCTAGCTAAATTGTGGTGAGGCACCTTGGCCTGCCGCTTGCACTTGAAAACATGGCCGACCAGATTAGTAAATCTGTCCTTGCCTTAGCCAGGGCGCGAGCTCGGGAAGTCGAATGGGCCTAGCTCGTGGACTGGCTGATGCACAAATTGGTCGGCGCTTGCGTTTGAAAATATGGCCGACCAGATTAGTAAATCTGCCGTTGCCTTCGCTAGGGTGCGAGCTCGAGAAGCCGAATGGGCCTAGCTCGTGGGCTGGCTGAGGCGCAGATTGGTCGGCGCTTGCGCTTGAAAACATGGCCGACCAGATTAGTAAATCTGCCCTTGCCTTTGCCAGGGACCAAGCTGGGGAAGCCAAATGGGCCTAGCTCGTGGGCTGGCTGAGGCACAGATTGGTCGGCGCTTGCGCTTGAAAACATGGCTGACCAGATTAGTAAATCTGTCATTGCCTTAGCCTGACCAGATTAGTAAATGTGCTCTTGGTTTGAGAAGCCGAATAGGCCTAGCTCGTGGGCTGGCTGAGGAGCAGATTGGTCGGCGCTTGCGCTTGAAAACATGGCCGACCAGATTAGTAAATCTGCCCTTGCTTTAGCCAGGTCGCGAGCTCGCGAAGCCGAATGGGCCTAACTCGTGGACTGGCTGAGGCACAGATTGGTCAGCGCTTGCGCTTGAAAACATGGCCGACCAGATTAGTAAATCTGTCATTGTCTTAGCCTGACAAGATTAGTAAATGTGCCCTTGGTTTGAGAAGCTGAATGGGCCTAGCTCGTGGGCTGGCTGAGGCGCAGATTAGTTAACGCTTGCGCTTGAAAACATGGCCGACCAGATTAGTAAATCTGCCTTTAGCCAGGGCGCGAGCTCGCGAAACCGAATAGGCCTAACTCGTGGGCTGGCTGAGGCACAGATTGGTCGGCGCTTGCGCTTGAAAACATGGCCGACCAGATTAGTAAATTTGTCCTTGCCTTAGCTTGACCAGATTAGTAAATGTGCCCTTGGTTTGAAAAGCCGAATGGGCCGGACAATTGTCATCCGACTTTTGACGTTAGGGATTACTGACGTTGCCTCGGGAGAGCTGCATACATTGAAGGATAAATAGGGCGAGTGCACGCCAGAGGCCCTACTTATTTCCATTCAGGCAATTTGAGAGGGACTAAGATTGACTGAATTGGACGCCGCAATGAGTCGCAGTAGCGAGCCTATGCGTACGGAAAGAAGAACGTCCAAGGATAGGGAAACACAACAGCCCCTTACTTGTCGAAGCAGATCGCCCCGAGAGGACAGGCAACAACGGGGAAATTCTCCGCGCCGCGACCGAGAATCGAGCCTGATGTGACGCCACGACCGTTGAATTTTGCAGTTTTTGTGAGGAATAGGCCAATGACGGAGGCGGATTCTATCATCAAAGACCCAGGTATGGCAGTCGAGTTCGCTCGACAAATCTTCTTGCCGGAAGTCCAACAATCGATGGTCGGACGTCAAGATTTCGAAGTATTTCAAGACGGCATACCTGGGGCCGTGAAAGAACTATATACTGCTTACGAAGTCGGCATGCGTTTGCGGGAAGTGCGACGTGAGAGTGAGAAAAAGGACGAAAGGAATCGCAGTCTGGACATTCGCGCGGAAAAGGCTGAGCGTGAGCTTCGGGAGCTGAAGAATATTCAAACGAGCGCGTCGGTGGCAGCCGGTCAATCTAAATTGGTCGTTGAGGAGAGAGTGACCCAATGGACCTCGGGTTATGCAAAGGGGTTTCAAGACAGCCTGAAGGCCGGGATAGAAAAGACCAAACAAGACCTTGCCAAGGAGGTCTGCCGATGTGAAAATCGCAGATTTAAGCACGGCTGGATCAAGGCCCTTCAAACCGAGAAAGCTCTCGAAGCCGTGGGAATCGATTCGGCTACGCCCTTGTATCATCGTCACTACTTACCTTATTCCAATTTCGAAATTGAGAAGAGCGACGATGAGGGTGCCGAATAAACAGACTTCGTGCCGAACAAATAAATTTTTTTTTTTATTTATTTATTTTCGACGTCTGTATTTGGTCTTGAAATGTTTAATTAAATGTATTATTTCAACTTACTGGAGTTTTGTGTTACGTGGTGCAAATGTTTAAACATGCATTGATCGGCCCGAATAAAAACAATTCTCATTGAATATTTATTCGGCCAATGAAGTGGTCCGAATGCATCTCACAAGGGCTTCGAATCTAGAGACTTTTGGCCAATCGTGACATCCACGATGGGCGCTCCGAATTCGAAGTCTTAATCGGCCTTAAGAGGCTTATTCAGCCTTAAGGTGTCTTGCCCCAAAATGGGGCTCCGAATTCGGAGACTATTTTGGCCAATCATGATATCCACGAAGGGCGCTCCGAATCCGGAGACTTAATCGGCCCTAGGGTGTCACGCACCGAAAGGGCCCTCCGAATCCAGAGACTTGATTTTGATTTGGGCCAATCGTAACATCCACGAAGGGCGCTCCGAATCTGTAGACTATTTTGGCCAATCGTAATATCCACGAAGGGCGCTCCGAATCCGGAGACTTAATCTGCCCTAAGGTGCCGCGCATCGAAAGGGCGCTCCGAATCCGAAGATTTGATTTGGGCCAATCGTGACATCCACGAAGGGCGCTCTGAATCCAGAGACTATTTTGGCCAATTGTGATATCCACGAAGGGCGCTCCAAATCCAGAGGCTTGATTTGGGCCAATCGTGACATCCACGAAGGGCGCTCCGAATCCCGAGACTATTTTGGCCAATCGTGATATCCACGAAGGGCGCTCCGAATCCAGAGACTTGATTTAGGCCAATCGTGACATCCACGAAGGGCGCTCCGAATCCGGAGACTATTTTGGCCAATCGTGATATCCACGAAGGACGCTTCGAATCCGGAGACTTACTCAGCCCTAAGGTGCCATGCACTAAAAGGGCGCTCCGAATCTAGAGACTTGATTTCAGCCTTTGAAGGCTTATTTGGCCCTTAAAGGCTTGGGAGTGAGCTTGCGCAAAACGAGAAACTTTGTATTGCAACGGTGGAATATGTACAAGTATCAAGCCCACAAGTCGGGTCAATGATAGAATTTACGTAAATTTGTTGAGTTCCAAGGCCGTGGCAGGCTTCTTCCTAACATGCCTGAGAGCCGATATGCCCCTGTTCCTGCGATGGATTCTATCTGATAGGGGCTGTCCAGTTTGGACCCAATTTTCCATCGGCCGGTCTCCGGTCGGCTGGAAGTACCTTCTTTAGGACCAACTCTCCTGGCGTGTATCGGTGTATCTGAACTAACTGATTATACGACTTGGCGAGCTGCTATTGATACCGTGCCATGGATGCCAGGGCGTGGTCTCTTCGTTCTTCGATTAGAATTAGATCCAGGGCAAGCATCATGTCGTTTCGGCTCGTATCAAAAACTTGCGATTTCAGAGTTGGGAGGCCGATTTCCAGGGGTAAGATTGCCTGGGTTCCAAAGCATAGAGCAAACGGCGTTTCTCCAGTGGATCTCCTCGGCGTGGTACGATGAGCCCACAATACACTCGGCAATTCTTCGACTCATTTGCCTTTAGCTTTTTTCAACCTCTTTTTGATGCTGTCCAAGATGGATTTGTTAGAGGCTTGGGCTTGACGATTGCTTTGGGGGTAGGCCAGTGTAGAGAAATAAGGTCGAATGCCATACTTGCTGCATAACTCTCGATATACACCACAATCAAACTGGGTGCCATTATCTGAGATAAGAGCTCTCGAAATGTCGAATCGCGTTATGATGTTTCTCCATACAAAGCGTTTAATGTCGGCGTCTCGTATATGTGTTAAAGCCTCCGTTCGACCCATTTTGTGAAGTAATCTGTCGTGACGATTAAGAATCGCTTATTCCCTGGGGCCCTCGGCCATGGTCCTACGATATCAAGTCCTCACTGAGCAAACGGCCAGGGGTTGGTGATAGAGTTCAACCCTTCGGCAGGCTGATGGGTTAATGAGGAGAACTTTTGGCACTGTTCGCATTTTTTTACATAACTCTCCGCGTCAGCTCTCATTGTCGACCAATAATATCCCTGTGTTATAGCTCGATGGGCCAAGGAGCGTCCGCCAGAATGGGCACCACAACTGCCCTAATGTATCTCTGTCAGGAGCTCCTCCACTTTGTCGGGGTGTACGCATTTCAAATATAGACCAGAGAGGGACTTTTTATAAAGCTCTCATTGCGGATCCAGATAGTATCACAGGGCTTTATTTCGCAGCTTGTGTGCTTCTTTTTTGTCCTCCGGGAGTTGTTCAGAAGAGAGGAATGCAACAATGGGGTCCAGCCAGCTTGGTGTGGATTCTATAACGTTGACATGGACTTCCTCCGAAGGGCCAATACTTGGCTTCGGGACGAAACCTACTTCAATGGGCCGTTTGATCTCAGAATTGATGGCGGAGGCTAGGTACGCCAAGGCATCCGCGTGTGTGTTCTAGTCGCGTGTTATTTGGTTCAGTTCGTGATGGTCAAATTTTGCCAGCAAGGAGTTGGCCGTTCTCATGTAGGCCGCCATACGGTCATTTCTTGCCGTGTACTCCCCCTTTAGTTGATTGATTACCAATTTTGAATCACAAAACACAAGCAGACGCCGAATGCCGAAAAGGTGCGCATTCCGCAGACCGGCTAGAAGGGTTTCGTATTTGGCTTCGTTATTTGATGCTTCGAAGCCAAGCTTGACGGCCTGCTCAATTACTGCGTCGTCTGGAGACATGATTACAACTCCGGCACCACTGCCCCTTTGGTTAGATGATCCATCACAGTATAATTACTAAATATCCTCGACATAAATTCTCCAGTTTGGCTTTGGTCGAACTTCAGCCTTTGGTCGAACTTCGTCAGGTTTGAGGTTGGCAACCGGTGAATTCAGCAACAAAGTCGGTCAACACTTGCCTTTTGATTGCGGTTTTAGGTAAAAACTGAATGTCGTATTGGCTGAGTTCAAGAGCCCATTTTGAAACACGTCCTGATGCTTCTGCACTCCGTAGTACTGATCGAAGGAGATAATCTATTAGCATCCCAATGCTATGTCCCTAGAAGTAATGCATCAGTTTTTTTGCCGCCATGACTAGGGCTAAGATGAGTTTTTTGAGTGAAAGGTAGCGTGTTTCGGCGTCAACCATTGCCTTGTTCACATAATATACTGGCCGTTGCTCCCCCTCCTCGTCTTTTAACAGTACGGCGCTGACGACCCTATCGGAAACTGCCAGATATAGAATGAGCGGGTCACCAGCGGCGGGTGTTGTCAAGAGAGGTACTGAGCGGAGGTAGGTCTTGAGTCCGTTGAAAGTTGTTTCACACTCGGTGGACCATTCGAAAGCCTTACCCTGCCGTAGTGTCTGAAAGAATTGTCGGCAGCGATCTGTAGACCGGCTGATGAACCTGTTGAGTGCAACGGCCATCCCCATCAACTTTTGGACTTCCTTTACTGAACGGGGGGAGCCGAGTTCCAAGATTGCTGTGACTTGCCTCGGGTTAGCTTCGATTTCTCGGTGATTAACGATATAACCCAGGAATTTGCCAAAGCTGATTCCGAACGCACACTTGGAAGCGTTTAGTTTCATTCTGTATTTGCGTAAGAAGCTGAATGTCTTTTTTAGATCGGCTATATGATTCTGTTCTTCTTTGGACTTGACCACCATATCATCGATGTATATTTCCATAGTGTGGCCGAGTTGCTCTTTGAACATGGTGGTGACCAATCTTTGGTAGGTTGCCCCTGCATTCTTCAGCCCAAAAGGTATAACTTTGTAGCAATAGGTTCCTCTTGGGGTGAGGAATGCAGTTCTTTCCTGGTTATCTGGATGCATGGCGATTTGATGGTAGCCTCTGTAAGTATCGAAGAAGCTTATGCGTTGATGATGCGTCGTCGCATCAACAAGCTGGTCGATTCTAGGTAGAGAAAAACAGTCTTTGGGACAAGTTTTGTTCAGATCCGTGAAATCAACGCACACTCGCCAAGTCCCATTTTTCTTCTTCACCACCACTGTATTAGAGAGCCACGTAGGGTAAGTGACTTCTCTAATTGCCCTGGCGTCAAGCAATTTGTCGACCTCCTCAACAACGGCGGCAGTGTGCTCCGTGGCCGACCGTCGGCCTTTCTGAATGATCGTCTTACATTTGGGATCGACATTCAGATGGTGCTGTGAAACTGATGGGTCTATTCCCGGCATTTCGTACGGAGTCCACGCAAAGATGTCGAGGTTGTTGAGCAAGAAAGAGATCAGCTGCTACCTGGCGGCCTGATTCAGAGAGGCGCCGATCATGAAGAACTTTTCTGGGCTTTCATCGATGTCAACTCGGTCTAAATCTTCCGTGGCCTTCTCATTTGGATGCCGCCCAACGTCATCAAGGATCTCCCGATTCGGAACCTCAATAGAGTTCACTTGCAGTTCCTTTGGCGTTTTGGCGGCAAGGAGATAACATGCTTGTGCCGATTTCTGGGATCCGCGGATTTGCTCAATGCCGTGTTCTGTTGGGAAACGTAGTAGTTGATGATAGGTGCTTGGGACGGCCTGCAAGGTATGCAACCACGATCACCCCATGATGAGATTGTATGGCGATGGCAGCCCGACGACCAAGAATTCCACATCCACCGTTCTAGAACCTGCTCGAACGGGTAAGCTGATCTTTCCCAACGGGTACTCGGGATTGGCATTGAAGCTGAATAGTAGATAAGGAGCCGGAGTCAGGTCTGACTCGTTGAATCCGAGTTTAGTGAAGGTTTTATAATACATAACCTCCGAAGTACTGCCCTGGTCGATAAGAACGCGTTCGACGGTGAACCAGTTTACACGTAGCTCAATAACCAATGGATCGATGTGAGGGAGTGTTACGCCGATCAAATCAGAGTCGTCAAAGGTGATACTTGGCGTTTCTCAAAGCCGTTTTGCTGGCGTGAGTTTCTGTTGGGGACTTGGATATGATTAGATCGCATGCATGGCCGGGGCTGCTGGCAGGCTGTATATCACGTGGACGGTGTCAGGCGGAAATGCATCATTCGAAAGGACAAGTGTTTTGATCGCACTCTTCCAGACGCATTGTTGGAGACGTTCATCCTTTGCCAGCTCCTCAAGATGATCTGTTGAGGCATAGCGGCCATGAGTTGTTTGCTATTGGGCTCGAGATCGTCGATCATCTGCCCTCAAGGGTCGCACAGAAGCCTAGCGCACTATTTGTTTGGATTTTGCTATTTCCGAGGCTAGATCGCGACGAAGGTGTTCGTTCTCAGCGATGGCGTTGTCCAATCTCTGTTTGGTTTGCCTAGCTTGTGCCATGGTCGCGTGTATTGTCTTTTGCGTTGGGTTTGAAGATGAGCAGAGGTCCAAGGCAAGTCTTGCTGCGATGGTTTTTGGTCCAAGCGAGTTTGTTGGAGTGAGGTCATCTCTCTGTGTGATCTCGTCAGTGGCTATCAGAGGATCTTCAGTCACGCCTGCCATGGATGTATTTGAGTATTCCCACAGACGGTGCCAGTTGTGGAGAAGTGGTTTGGAAATACTCTTCAGATCCTGGGAGACGCTAGTGATCTTCAGCTAGTCACCTGAAAAGATACAAACACTCCAGTTGGGGGTGTCGGAATTAGCACTCCAACGGACAAGTCAGTTCAGACACTCAAGATAGCTTGTTTTCTAAGTTAAGTTAAGTGATTCTTACATACTTTTCTAAATCTGTGTTTCTTGTATTTATACTTGCTTTCTAGGCCTCGGGGCCTGAGCCTACTTTTATCCCACTCCCCTTTTATATATTCGGAGCTACTGACCTCTGGCTATTCGGCCTTCATAGCGTATTCGGCATCCTAGTCAAGCAATACGAAGCCAAATAATATCTGATTTTTGGGGTACGCACCTTCTGACTCTTCTGTTTATTCGGCTTCCACAATCACCATTTTTCTTTCTTTTTTTTAGCACCATTTTTTCTCTTTCAATTCAACAGATAGTTGTAGTTATTTTTGTTGTTGATGTTGATGATGTGTTGTTGTTGATGAAAATGAAAATAAAAATGAAACAGATTGAACAGATAAAAAGGAAATATTTGAATAGATAAAAAAATCAACAAATAAAAAAATTGAAAATTTTGAACAGATAAAAAATTTTAACAGATAGAAATTTTAATAAATAAAAAATTTCAATAGATAAAAATAATTTCAACAGATAGTCAATGAAAGTCAAACATATAAAAAAGGTGAAGGGATAAAATTGAAAACAAAATGTTTTCCAAGATTTATCACCAAACTATTTCACAAAGTGATGATACAGTTCGTTCTGGTGAATGGACTGGACCTTCGCTCTGGTGAATGGACTAGACCGATCCAAGCTCCTCAAGCCCATTGGAGGACCTGCAAACAAGTCCAGCGGGGAACGGGGTAGTCCCCCGGCGAACCCTCCGGTGTGTGAATTAGAAGGGGAAGTAGACAATGTAGAGAGAGAGAGAGAGAGATAGGAAAACTTAACCTTCTTCTTGTCTTCCAACTTTGCTTATATCCTTTGGTAATCATTTCACTGTCTCTGCCGTTCTGACCTTCCCTCCGAAAGCTTGTGCCGTGGTTTACCTTATTCAGGGTGAGGGGGTGCCATTCCGACTGAGAGGTGTTGTCGCCATAAATGCTGTGATGGGCTGCATTAATGGTGATGTGTTGTGGCAATAACTTTGCAGATCTTTGTCTGCTGACATGGCCCGTTCTGCACCTGCCATGTGTCCGAGTATCATTGGCCTTCCCTGCTCAGTTGGCCTCCAGCTGTGCTGAGTTTTACTACCCGGGTTATGCAATGGGGTCTAAATGGTGGGCTTGGGTCTGTTCACTGTGGGCTGTGGTCTTTGTGGGCCTATCCATGTCAGTAGTCCCCCATTCCCGAGTGCAGCTTCAATCAAACGAAGGGAATAGTAATGAGAAAGATGAGTCCGACCCGGCAAGGCTGACCGAGTGGCGGCGGAGAAGCCGACCGTGAGGTGCCGACGCGAGGTGGCCGGCGGGAGAGGCGGCCGTGAGGGTGGCCGCGGAAGATCGATCACAAGGCGTCTTGCGCGAGGTGGCCGAAATGAAGACCAACCACAAGGCGTGAAAACGCGAGGGTGGCCGAGCTGGAAGACCAACCATAAGGCGTGAAGACCGCGAGGGTGGCCGAGCTGGAAGAGCGACCACAAGGCGTGCCGACCGTGAAGGTGGCCGAGTGGAGGGGCACGGGCTCAAGAGGCAGCGTGTCACATGATGATTTGAAATGGAAAAGACAAGGTAAGGGCAGAAGTCAGTGCATCGGGACCATACACGTGGCAGAATTTCGGGGGAGGGGAAAGGTCAAGCGTTGGATCAGAAGTGAAACGTTGGGGCATTATTATGGGCATTGAAAAGGTAGTTTTGGCGGACGATTTGAAAAGTTTTCAAGCTAGCGAACATTAATTGGGATCTTTGGAATACGGGTAAACCGTGGGCTTTTGGTATTATTCGATTCACCTATTTCTTTACAAAAACTCAAAACCTTCGAAGTATCAGTTCCTTTGTTCTTGTGATACCCTTTACAACATTTTTGTACCTTTCTTGCACCTGCATCAGAAGCAATACGCGGACACGCCATAGTTATCGCCCAGGAAGAGTCTGCGATTGTCATAGTGGACCCACTTGGGGATGACGATCGGAAGGAGCTAAGCGGCCTTGATCTGGTCGAGGGAGGTGGAGAAAGCGTGATGCAATCCCATGGTTCCACCGTGATAGCTGCGCCACAACCAATCAGCCAGGTGGAACCAGATCACTGGCATTCGAGGGCTGACAGGTCCATTATTACTATGGCGGAGTTGGAGGGCATCATGAGAGGTACCGGCGGAGGTGGGTTAACCGCCAACATCAACGGAGAGGCCGTCTGATGCCAGGCCAGGGGAGTTCTCCCTCTATGAGGAGGCGCTGAAGGGTGTGCTGAGATTGCCACTGCAGCAAATCGTGGTGGATGTGCTCAACCGCTTGGAGGTAGCACCAGGGCAGCTAATGCCCAATGCGTGGAAAATTTTGTTATCTTGCGCAAGTGCATAGCCGAAGGCAACAGAAGGGCAGGCCATGACAGTAGATGAGTTCTTTTGCTGCTACAAAGCTTCAGGGCAGCAGGAGACTTGGGTAACCCTCTGGTAGCGGGAGAAGGGCTTGGTGGCAGGGTTGCCGACTTCGATCAAAGGTTGGAGACCCCGATGGTTCTACGTGTCCAATTCGGGAGGTGCTGGTGTGCGCACGATATGGAAAGTGCCAACCAGATCTATGGAGCCAAAGTTGGGTACGGCGGCGAAGGAGAGGGTAAAGAAGGTGAAAGAGTGGAGGGAGAGGGAGAAGGTCAAGTGGGACGAGCTTGTTTAGCTGCCTTTGTTCGGTATTTGGGTCCACAACCGATCGAGGGGGACCTCGATCGGTCGGAGTTGGAGGCCAGAAGAAGAACACAAGAGGCAGAAGATCAAGCCATCTTGGTGAGGGCCCAGAAGTTCAAAGAGTCGCAAGCCGACCGACCGCCCCCACCAGTCTCGAGGGAGAGGATTCGACCTCGTCCCAAACCCTTAGGAGAGAAGAACTTGGGCGAGTTTATGCCACGACCACTTCCAAAAGACCCTTTAAAGGAGAGGTCGTTGAAGGAGATGGAGGCCTTGGGCGTAGGGAAGAAAAAGAAGAGATTGAGGCGGAGTAAGGGAGAGCCAGCCCAGAAGAGGAGAAAGGAGGTGAGGGTGGAAGAGGCCCGGTCTGGCGGCGAGCGGAGGTGGGTAGGTGGGGAGACCCCAAAATAGTAGTCGTCCCAATCGGGGTAGAGACCCCTGTGGCCAGATACCTCGAGGTGGCGGTGATCGCCCCAGATGGAGGTTGTGGAGAGAGGGCCCACAGTGCAAGTAGGAGTTAGGGCGGCGAAATTTGGGCCAAGTAGGGGCAGAGATCAAGGGCCTGCACCTCAAGAACGAGGAGTTGGTCGAGTCTGTTGATTTATCACGCGTCTTTGTGGGTTTGGAAAATTTGGAGGGAGAAGAAGGCCTAGCCAGGGCGGGGGCGGACCGCCTAGTGAAGATCGTGGAAGAGACAGCCCTGCGCTCGGCATCTGGATTCAACGAGGCCGACCTGTTCAGGGGGTTATGCTCCGCCCAAATAGAGGTAATTACCCTAGCAGGGGCCTATTTGAGGAAGGCCAATTTGAAGATGAAGAGGCCAAGGTAGCCAAGTTGAAGAAGGAAATCTTGAGTGGAAGGCTCGTGTTGAGCGCAAGCAGTCAAGTTGAATTTGGAGGACACACGCGCAAGGTTGTGTCGCTCGAGTTCAGTTAATTTGTGATCGAAAAAAGTTGGAGGAGTCCCAAAAAGCTGCGCCATCGCGATCGGCGGCACAAGAGGCCATGGCGACAGCGAAGAAGTGGTCAGAAGGATGAGGTAGATGCCAAGGTTGAGGCTCTGCAAAAAGAGTTGGAGGCCGAGCGTGCCAAGGTGGAGGAGGAGAAAGAGAAGCTGCAGAAAGAGGTGGATCAGAGAGAGGAGGCGGTACGTGGAAAGGAGACTTTGCAGAGGGGATTTGAAGCAGAGAGGGCAAAGTTGATGGCTGAGGGAGAGGCCCTGAAGAGGGAGCTAGAGGAGGGGAGGGCTAGGGCTGCAACTAAGAGAGCAACCTTGATGAATGAGCTGGACGAGGAGAAGGTGAAGGCGGCATCGGAGAGGGCGGCGTACCCTGATCTGTACGTCGCAATGGTGGAAGCTTCAAGGATCTCGAATTTCGATGGTATTGGCTGCGATTGCCAGCAACTTAGCAAGGGAGGAATCTGGGGGGGCTGGCCCATCAAAGACGACTGCTAGGGGAAGAACTGAGTCTGAAGTCATTGCAAGCTACCAGCAGTCGGACTTCTACAAACACGAAATGGCGATCTTTGGGGCGATGGGTGGAAAATGTTCAAGCGGAGGGCTAAGAAACATTCCCGAACTTCGACCTTAGTAGTGTGACGATTGGGGAGGATGATGTGGCCAGACCCCCTGGATGAAGGTGTTGAAGAAGCGAGATCTCGCCTCGGTGACGAAGAAGAGTGATTGAAGGTTTTGTACTTTAAGAGTTGTTGTTTTGTTTTTACACATTGTACCCTTATGGTTTTGTTTTGTTGTTGTTTTTTTTTTTTTTTTTTTTTGAAGTACTTATAGTGGGTGATGTACACATTGTGAATGAATAAAATTTCCTTTATGTGTTATATTTGACTATGTTCGTTTGTGCGTCTGGAATGGACGAGTGCTTGTAATGAAAACTGGTGATGAACTTATGAAAAATTCAACTTAAACTTGTGATGATGTTGAGCAGAGGTCAATTTGTGACGAAAGCTTCATGCAGAGTTAAGTTAAAAAATTGCCTCACGCAGAGTGAGAGTGAACTGGTAAAATTCCTTCATGCAGAGTGAGATTGGACTTGTACAAAATATTCAAAGAATGAGAATGGTTGATTGTTGAGAAATTGTGTGAAATTGTGGGACATGATGTTTGAATGAGATTAATACTTCCATAGGTTTCAAATCGTAATTAAATGTTCAACTGAAAGCCTGTAGAGAAGAAACTTGAGAAATAGGCTAGATGGTGGGGAAGGTAATCTGGTTAGTAAATGAAGTACGTGAGAACACCTTTGGAATTTGACTAAGTAAAAACATGGTCCAGGGATTGTGACTGAGTGTCCTACTTTTGAAATTTCATTGATAGAATGATCTCAGTGTAGACCTGGAATTAGAGCTGCAAGTAACTTGTTACGGACCAAAGAATGGTGTGATCGATCTAGTTGATGCTTTGGGGGCTCGGTTAATTTGAGGCTTTGAGTGCTCGATGCAGGACGAGACGTCGAGTCTTTCGGATGGTGAGGCTTTAGAGTGCTCAGTCTGGCTGAGGCTTTGAGTGCTCGGTCTGGCTGAGGCTTTAGAAGCGCTCGGTCTGGCCGAGGCTTTTGAGTGCTCAGTCTGGCTGAGGCTTTGGAGTGCTCAGTCTGGCTGAGGCTTTGGAAGTGCTCGGTCTGGATGAGGCTTCGAGTACTCGGTTTGGCCGAGGCTTTAGAGTGCTTAGTCTAGCTGAGGCTTTGGAAGTGCTCGATTTGGCCGAGGCTTTTGAGTGCTCAGTCTGGCTGAGACTTTGGAAGTGCTCGGTCTGGATGAGGCTTCGAGTGCTCGGTATGGCCGAGGCTTTAGAGTGCTCAGTCTGGTTGAGCCTTTGGAAGTGCTCGCTCTGGCCGAGGCTTTTGAGTGCTCAGTCTGGCTGAGGCTTTGAGGTGTTCGGTCTAGATGAGGCTTCGAGTGCTCGGTCTGGCCGAGGCTTTAGAGTCTTGGATCTGGTGAGGCTTTGAAGTCTTTCGCCTGGAGGCTTTTGAGTGCTCAGTCTGGCTGAGGTTTTAGAGTGCTCAATCTGGCTGAGGCTTTGAGTGCTCGGTCTGGCCGAGGCTTTAGAGTGCTCAGTCTGGCTGAGGCTTTGGAAGTGCTAGGTCTGGCCGAGGCTTTTGAGTGCTCAGTCTGGCTGAGGCTTTGAGTGCTCGGTCTGGATGAGGCTTCGGAGTGCTCAGTCTGGCTGAGACTTTTAGCGCTCGGTCTAGCCGAGGCTTTTGATGAGTGCTGCAAGCAAAAATTTGATTGGGGCGACAAAGGTAGCTGGGAGACAAAACTATTGTTATGAGAAATGTAGTACAATGATCAAGAATTACATTATGCATCAAAATGAAAGTACAACAATTGAGCAATACAAAAGTAACAGCCTATTGAAAGTAGCGTTTCAGGTGTTCAGCGTTCCAAGGGTGGGGAAGGTCTCGACCCTCCATATCTAGGGGGAGGTATGTGCGGGGCGTGGGCGAGCTTTCACAATGTATGGTCCCTCCCATTTGGCCGGACTTTCCTCGGTCGGATTTTTATGGCAAGTGGCCTCTCTTAAGACAAGATCTCCTCTGGTAATTCATGGTCGGACTTTGCGGTTGTAGTGCGTTCTCATTTTTTGCTGGTATGAGGCTAGTCTGACCGCAGTGGTGTCCCTGAGTTCTTTAATCAAGTCTAGGTCCGCTCGACGGAGGTCTTCAGTCAGTGTTGAATCCGGATGTAGAACCCTAGGCGTTGGCGGTGACTTCTCTTGGGATAATCGCCTCGGTCGTCGTTAGGCGAGGGTTTCCGGTAGGAGTCCATTTGTAGTTCGGTAGGCCCAGTACATTTGGTAGTTCTCGGCAGAGTCCTTGGCGACCTCGAACTTAGCCTTGATGATCTTCAAAAGAGACCGATTGGTGACCTCAACCTGGCCATTGGCATGGGGATGACTGGGAGAGGAGAAACATGGTTGAATCTGGAGGTCCGCACAGAACTTTCTGTATTTGGCGTTGTCGAATTGTTTACCGTTGTCTGACATGATGGCCTGAGGGATGCCGAACCGGCAGACGATCGATTGCCAGATGAACCTGGTTGTGTTCCGCTCGGTGATGGTAGCTAGGGGTTCGGCCTCTACCCACTTGGTGAAGTAGTCAATGGCGACGACCGCGAACTTGGTCTGGCCTCGGCCGATGGGAAGTGGGCCGATCAGGTCGATCCCCCATTTGGCGAACGGATAGGGGCTGGAAAGTGTGATCAACTCTGCAGGAGGAGCATAGGGGATGCTGGCAAAACGCTGACACTTATCGCATTTAAGGACAAAATCAGTTGCATCTTGGTTAAGAGTTGGCCAAAAGTAACCAGTGTGGAGTATCTTGTGAGCCAGAGACCTGCCGCCCGAATGGTTGTTGCAAATGCCCTCATGGATCTCCTGCATCACATATGTTGCTTGGGTCAGATTGAGGCATCGCAGATATGGCCGTGAGAAACCACGTTTGTAAAGGACGCCGTCGACCAAAATGTAGTTAGCCGACCGAGCTCTGACCTGGGCGGCCTGTTGTTGGTCATCTGGGAGTTGTCCTGTGGTCAAGAATAGGAGGATGTCAAATGCCCAAGGGATGGGTTCATGTTGGAGGAATTGTACTTCTTGTAGGTCTGATGAGATGGCCAAGTGGGGAAGGTACTCGAGGCGAACTCCATGGTGGTCGGAGGTGGTGATGCGGAGGCGGTGAGCCATCTCAAATGCCTTTGGAGTTTTCGGCCCGGACGTATGTACTTGATGTGGAAGGTATTGAAAAGGCGAACAAGAGGAGTGCCATGTTTACGTAAGCGCGATCGTGTCATCCTTAGCATCGAATTCCCCATGATCTGACCGATGGTGGGAGTCACTGAACACGCGGATGTGGCTAACACCAAGGTCTTTGGCGAGGCGGAGTCCTGCGATCAGTGCTTCATATTCGGCCTCATTGTTGCTGGCTTCAAACAAGAGACGGAGGGCACACTTGATACAACCACCTTCAGGGGAGGTGAAAATGAGACCAGCCCCGCTACCTTCCCTCCGGGATGACCCGTCGACGTTGAGAGTCCAAGAATGGGGGTCTTCTGGCTCAGCAGGAGTTCACGGTGGTAGAGAGGTAGTGGCTAGGGTAGGGTTGGTGAATTCTAGGATGAAGTCGGCAATGACCTGTCATTTGATTGCTGTGCGGGGGCGGTAGGAGATATCAAACTGGCTAAGTTCCATGACCCTTTGCATAAGTCGGCGAAAGTTACAGTTCTTTGCATGACCTTCTTCAGGGGTTAGTCGGTGAGGACCACTATAGAATGGGCTTGGAAGTAAGGACGAAGTCGTCTGGAGGCAGTGACCAGGGCCAGGGACAACTTTTCCAGCAGTGGGTAGTTCTGCTCTGCTCCCCTGAGAGCTCGATTGATGTAATAGACCGGTCGTTGAACTGAGCCGTCTTCCCTAATGAGAGCTGCACTGACGGCGGTGTTTGATACTGCTAAATAGAGGAAGAGGGGTTCGCCTGCGAGTTTGCTTTTGACTAGCATGTCATCCACATACACCTCCATGTTCCGACCGATCTGGTGTTGGAAGACTGTATTGACTAACCGTTGGTAGGTGGCCCCCGCGTTCTTCAGTTCGAACGGCATGACACGGTAGTAGTAGGTGCCCCGATCGGTGATGAAGGATGTGTGTTTCTGGTTAGATGAGTGCATCATGATTTGGTTGTACCCGGAGAAAGCATCCATGAAGCTGAGCATTTGGTGACCGGCCGTGGCGTCGACCAGCAGATCAATGCGGGGGAGTGGATAGCTATGTTTGGGGCAAGCTCGGTTGGTCGAGTAGTCGACCTGAGCGCCACTTGCCATTGTTCTTGCGGACTAGAACCACATTAGGCGACCACTTAGGATAATCCACATTTCGATAAATCGAGCCTCGAGGAGTTTGTCAACCTCTGACTATGAGATTATTGCGTTAAAGTGGAATATCTGTTTTTTGGCGATAAGGTCGGAAATGAGGTTCGAATCTTGGCGGTGAGTGATGAATGAGGGGTCATACTGGCATGTCGAGTGGGTCCAAGCAAAGACGTCGTTGTGCTTTCGGTCAAAAGGGCGGTGAGTCGGCTTTGCTTGGAGGATAATTGGTCGCCAATCTTGGCGGTTTTGATGGGTTGGTGGGGTCAATAGGAACCTCAACGAGCTCTTCCACCGGTTCTCCTTGATCGGCTCGTCTCATCCCGGACGTCAAGTCCTTCAATGATCATCGCCTTCAACTTGACTTTAAGTGAGGCAACATAACACTCTCTCGCCACGATGCATTCTCCCCGTTATTCGATCCGAGATTGGTAGGAAACTTGAAGGAAAGATGATAGGTGGATGTGATGGCTTGGAAGACGTTGAGGGCGGTGCGGCCGAGAATGATGTTGTAAGCAGATGGGCAATCAACCACCAGGAAGGTGAGTAACTTCGTGGTTTGCCGTGGGTACTCGCCGATTGTGATGGGAAGATCGATGGAACCAATGGAGGTCACGTGATGCATGATGAAGCCGACAAGAGGGGTTTGGAGCGAAGAAAGGCTTTCTTCCCCGATCTTGAGCTGGCGGAAACAGTTGAGGAAGATAATGTCTGAGGAACTGCCGTTGTCGATGAGGACCCGTCTGACCTTGTAGTTGGAGAGGATGGCCGAAATGACGAGGGGATCGTCATGTGGGTAGCGGTTGTCCGTGCAGTCGGCGTCCGTAAAGGTGATAAACTCATCCATTGCTTGGGTTGTTTGGAGGCGGTCAAGCGTGGTGGTGACTTATCGAAAACCTGCCGTATTCTTCTAAGTTACGCCTACGAAGTGGCGTGATGGTCACCCGCAAGCGAGACCACCTGAGATAACTCTGATTTCACCAACAGGTGGAGGTGGATTAGCTTGTGGCCGGGGTTGTTGGGGAGGTCGATTGTGGCCTTGATTTGGTTGAGCTAGTCGCCGTGGCGGAGTGTGTCGGCGATTGTCTCTGTGGGGTTCGGTTCTTTGCCTCTGCTGAGGGCGGGTGTCTGTGAATCGGCTTAGACGTCCCTGGCGGATGAGGGTCTCCACCTGATCCTTGAGGTTGATCTGTCGTCGGTGTTATGACCATGGTCTGGTGGAAACGACAATATTTGGGTAGTCTTTCCGGAGGAAGGGTTCCGTAGAGGAGAGGCCATTTGAGGGGTAGTCCGTTGGATGCAGTTAAGGACATGTTCCATAGGAGAATTGAGAGGTGTATCTGCTTTCGAATCGACCGGGTGGTCGGTGCTGGTCGTAGCGATGGTCTGCCGGTATAGCGGGGTGTTTGGTTATGATGCTGGGCGTTGCTGGGTTCTTGGTCTTTTCTCTTTTCTTTGGGGGTTGGATTTTTAGCTGTTGAGTCCTGCCGAGCGGCTAGTGAATCCTCGGCATTCATGTATTTTTGGGCTTTGGAAGCGGAATTTGCCATGGAGGTTGGGGGTTCTTAGAGAGGAGAAAAGAAATCGGATGACCCATGACCGGCCATGAAAGTCAGAAGGATGACCTTATCGTCATTTTGAGAACTTCAGAGCCGGTGTTGAAGCAAATGTGAAGGCTGTGATGATTCTCTCTCGGTCAGCGGATGTTGAGGAGTTAGTCATGGCGTCGGCTGGCTTCGATGAAGTGGCTCAAGAACGAGTTGCTGAGATGCTGAAAAGTGGAGACCGAGTCTGGTGGTAACTGGCTAAACCATAGCCGAGCCGACCCCTTCAGTGTCACGGGAAAAGCTTGGCACATGATTTCGTCAGGGAAGACGTGAAGGATCATGAGGGTGCGGTAGGTCTCCAGATGGTCGACCGGGTCGGTTGTTCCGTCAAAGGAGTCGATGGTGGGCATTTTGAATTTGGCGGGCAGGGGTTTGTCTCGGATGGAGGTGACAAATGGGGAGTTTGCTGTGGTGGAAGGCTTGTGCTGGATATTCTGCATAACCCCTTGGAGCTGAAGCTTCATGGCTCGGAGTTGGCGTCCCAGGGAATGTTATCGCCACGAGAGGAGACATGTGTTGGGCTGTTGGCTTCTCCCTCGAGGGTAGTCTTTGCGGCCGATGGACGTAGGGGTGGAGGTGGTGGATGTATATGTGGGTGAGGGGGTCGCAAACCTCCCGAGTTGAGAGGATTGGGTTGTGGGACAGTATGGCCCGGAATTTGTTCTGGATGGGGTGGAATATCCGGAGGTGGTGGAGGAATAGGGAGGTTTCTTTGGAGCAGGGCATTGATTAAGGCTTGGTTTTGTTTGGCCATGCGATTGATGCTGTTGGTGAGCTTGATGAAGTATTGTGGTGGGTTGTTTGGATTGGGAGGGTTGGTTTGGTGATCGGTGGCATTATGGTGGGAGGCCATGGATCTAGTCGTGACCATACACTCGACGGGTGAGGTGTAAAAATTACTGGAACAGGGTTTCCGGCGGCAATGAACACAACTGGCGCATGGATCAACCAGTTCCTGACGCCAGCGGTAATCTGATTAGATTACGGTGAATGGGTGGACCTTCGCTCTGGTGAATGGACTAGACCGATCCAAGCTCCTCAAGCCCATTGGAGGACCTGCAAACAATCTAACGGGGAACGGGGTAGTCCCCCGGCGAACCCTCCGGTGTGTGAATTAGAAGGGGAAGTAGACAATGTAGAGAGAGAGAGAGAGATAGGAAAACTTAACCTTCTTCTTGTCTTCCAACTTTGCTTATATCCTTTGGTAATCATTTCCTTGTCTCTGTCGTTCGACCTTCCTTGAAAGCTTGTCTTAGTGGTTTACCTTGTTCGAGGATGAGGGGTCATTTCGGTGAGAGGTGTTGTCGCCATAAATCTTTGTGATGAAATTTGCATTAATGGTGATGTATTAATAACAATAATTTTGCAGATCTTTGTCTGTGACATGGTCTGCTTTTGCCATGTGTCAAGTATCATTGGCCTTCCTTTCCGGTTGGTTAGCCTCGGTGTCTTTACTTGGGATTTCTACGGGTTATGCAATGAGATCTAAATGGTAGGCTTGGGTCTATTCACTGTGGGCTGTGGTCTTTGTGGGCCTATCCATGTCATAAAGTATGGATCTCTCATCAACAAAAAATATCCCACCTAATATCTTATACCCTCCTTATATCGGATTTATCATCAATTAATCTCTTTTTTTTTTTTTTTCTAAATCACAAAAAAAGTAAATTATTTGTAAACAAATTTTTTTTTTAAATGTTATAAATATTTTATTTTTTTAATTTTAACTAATATATAAAAAAAATTTAGTAAGAAAAATACAAAAATTGTATTTGAGTTTGAAAATTAAAGGAGTGTTATGTACGTTTACAATTTATTGGTTTTAATATAATAAATGTTTTTAATATTATTTTGAAAATAAAAAAGTTATTATGGCGATAAGTAGTTGTTAACGGTAGGAGATAGTCAGTGGTGGTTAGAAGTGATTATCCATGATCAAATGTGATTCTTCATTATTAGAGATGCAATGGCTTGTACTAGTGGTCATAGGCGCCGTTTGGCAAGGAAGTTTGGAATTATTTTAGTTATAAAAGATAAAATAAATTATTTTAGTTATAACAAATAAAACATCACATTCAACTCATAATTATTATACTATTCTCTCATAAAAAAAGTCAACCAAAAAACCAAAAAGACCTTTCTAAACTAAGTTTTTTAACTCAAACTAAAATAATTTAAAAAATCAAAAAATTAAAATGCCAACCCACTTCCCAAACGGAAGCATAAGTGAATGAGGTGGGTGGCGTTTAACTAGTGACGGTGGCCTGAGTTTGTTGACAATGACAATCAAAATTTAATGGTTGGAAGTAGGGGATTGACTATTCTGAAAAGATGATTAAAGTCATTTTTTAATTAATTATTTATTTTTGATTATATTATTTTTCATATTTTTTGTATGTTTTTTAAAAAAAATTTAAAAAAAAAATAGCTTTTAATCATTTTTCTAAAACAATCCATAATTAATGAATGTGGGTAATGACCAGCTAGAATGGGAGAATAATTAGGATTTTGAGAAGTTGGTTAAAAATTATTTTTTTGATTTTTTTTTGCTTTTTTAAAAAAAAAAAATATAGATAATGTGACTTAAAATAGGTTAAAAGTTCTCAAATTGGCCCTTAATGAAATTGTTTTCAAAGCAAGTGAATGTAAATTTGTGGGTAGTTATATACAAACACAATTTTATATACAAAATGATGCGTCTCATTTTCAATAGAGGCTAAAAGTTACAAAATTAATAGATATTTATAAATAAAAAAAAAATTGGGTGTTTAATTTCAAATTCAGGGTTAAAAATTCAAAGTGAAGCCTTCAAAGTGATAATTTTGGGTGTTTTGTTTGTTTTGTTATATAAAACAAATAAGTTTTGCTGTTTCAAATAGAGAGATTTATTTGTTCTAAAAGTAAAATTTTAATTGAATGCTAAAATTTATAACCTTCAGTGCCAAAAAAAAAAGAAAGAAAACCTTCAACACCATTATCACCGCAACACAATAATCTAACGGTGAAATTTTACTCAGTAAAAAAGGTTAGTGAAATTTTACTAAAGTGAATGAAATTTCACTGTTTCCAAGAAATTGACATTTCTAATAAGTGCTAAAAATTTCAAAATTGAAGATCAATTGCAAAATATAGGTAATTAATCACAAATTTAGGACTAAAAGTTTCAAATTGATAGGAATTCCAAAATGACCAACAATTAAATTTATTTGCTTTAAAACAGTGAAATTTCATTGCTTTTGAATTTTGTTTCAAATGCCTATTTCTTTGCTCTCACTCTCCACTGCTTAAAAAACATAAATATATAATTTTGGGGGGAAAAATTAGTGATGCCTTTTGAGCTTATAGAATACTAGTATTTGCATATAAAAAAATATATTTGTCCAAATTATCAAGTAATCCCATCCCGTCATAAAATAAAAAAACAGCAATGTGTTTGGTTTGAGTTTTTTGAATTAAGTTTTTTGAAAACTTCAGTTTTTGATTTTCGTGTTTTTTGTTTTCGATGAATATTTTTAAAATTTTAAATATTTTTTTTACTTTTTAGATGCCTTACTTAGCTATATCTACATAGTAAAAAATTTGTGAAAAAATATTTTAAAATTTTAATAAATACATAAAAATACAAAAAATGTACTGATTTCTCATTTTTTTTTTGTATTTTTGGTATTTAGTGAATTTTTAAAAGGTTTTTTTCACAAATTTTTTACTTTTTAGGTATATTTATGTTAGGTATGTCTAAAAAGTAAAAAAAATTGCTTAAAATATTAAAAAAATTCAGTAAAAACAAAAAAACACGGAAAACAAGAAAGTAAAATTTTCTAAAAAGTGTTTTTGAAAAAACACAACCAAGCAATCCTATACCATTAATGAAAGAGCAAATACAAAATCTTGATTGGGTCATTTAATTGAAAACCATTTCTTTGGATAAGTAATTCAAAACTACTTATTTTCTTTGCTGCTATTAGTTTTAACAATGGAATCAGCTTATGGTTTATTAAATGACATTAATTATCTTAATTGTTTGGATTGAAGGAGTATTCTTAAACCATGTAGGGACTTGCCGAGTGCACCCACATAACTCCCTAGGGAGCTTCCACAAATGGCGCCAAATGAAGTAGCTAACCTTCTCCGACTAGCACGATATTGTTCGTTTTGGAGTTAGGTGAAGCCAGTAGCTAACCCCTCATGGCTTTAAAAGGCCTCATACTAGTCGAAGGGAGTTAGTCTACTTATGTAGTGGAACTGTGATCTATCATAGAGCGATGTGGGATGTGTGGACTTGCCGAGTGCACACACATTAATGTTCAACTATGCATCACGAAATAGTGTTTTGATAACATGAAATTGAATATAATTGAATATAAGGATTGGACGATGGTGTGGTTGATGTAGTTATTCAAATGAAGTTTTTAGTTAACGTTGATTTTGGATCATGACTCGTTGGTATAATAATATAAGAAATGAAAACAAATTTTCTGTACAATGGAAAACAGTGACAATGGGAGGCTGACCTTGGCGGTGGCGTACTGTAGTGGCAGCAACAATTGGCGAGGTGGGGGGAGGAGGAGGATGATCCTTTTTAGGGTTCAAAATGCAGAGACAAACACTTTTTCTTGTATTGTGTTTTGGACTGGACACTAAGACTCAGATGGGTTGCTTACCCAAAACTACACATACACCATATAAAGGAGGATATATGGCTCAATTGATGTTTAATCAAAATTTCTACAATAGCTTTTTTTGTTATTATTATAGAAATAATTTTCATGCTTCTAAATCAATAAATTTTTTTATTTGCACCTCAAGTTTAATATTCAAAACCACACAATTTACTTGTATTCTATTGTGTTTTACATTTGAACATCAAAGAATGACTTTTTTTTCCCTTCAATTGTAAGATATTTTCCCAAACCCTTCAATAGGTAGCTTTAGAGAAAAGTGATTTGAAATATTTAAATATTGATGTGCCTGAACAGAATTTCAAATATAGACACTCCTTCAGATGATTAACATAGGATTACAGAAGCGTGAAATTTAGCAGCCACAAATAGTAAAGTTATATTCAATGCTTGCATAACATTCCACGGAATTAAAAGAAAAATAATTGTAACATAGCCCTTCATGGACTTGCCTAATTTTACATTATGTACTTGTGTCATCACCATTGTTCAGTGCAAGGTATTACCGCCACTGTTTGAGCTTTCTTTGCCCGACTCTTTGCCCTGAAACCTTAACTCGAGTGTTTAAACTCAAAACCCCTGTCCCAGCTCACAAGAGTTAAACATCATCATCAACTTCATTATTGTCAAAACAAACCACAGCAGTAAGAGTTGATAACCATGCCTCCAGCCCAATCCGAGCATTTTTCTTCCTTGTTAGTTCCATCTTGCCAACAGCCTGCTTGGGAACTCCACATTTCATTAGGACAACCTCAAGTGATTTAAATGTAGAATCATCGGGCTGAACAGAAGATTCCATCATCTCTTTAAAAATTCCCACGGCTTCTTTGAATCTCCCATCCGATGCATACAACCCTAGCACATGATTATAACTCAATAAATCTGTCAGAAGTCCCAATTCTCTCATCTTTTGTGCAATCTGAATAGCTTCCTCAAACCTCCCAAGTCTCTTGTACATACACAACATCATAGCATGTGAAAACTCATTTGCCTGTTCTTTTCTCTTGAGGTTCTCAAAAATATCTTCTGCTTGTTTAACCATAGATCGCTTCGCTGTAGAGATCAATCATACAATTTGAAGAATATACATCAGCACCAACATCAAACGATTGTAGCATTTTGTATGTTTCCTCTGCTTCTTTCAAGTATCCAACTTTAGTATAAAGCTTAATCAAAGACGAATATATAACATTATTCATGGGTATGCTTGCCTCTTTCATTGCATCAACATAACTTAAAGCCTCTTTAACACTTCCAATATCAGCAAATGCGTTTATCAGTACACCGTAAACAACAACATCAGGGTGGACCTCAAATCGAACCATTTCTGCAAAAACTGCCTCTGCAGTTTTCAACTGACCCAACTTCACAAAGCTTGATATCACTGCACAATATGGGACGCAATCACTTACCAATCCTGCCTGTTGCATTTTCCTCACATAGAGCACCGCTAAGTGTGGCAGATCGGCACTAGCTAGCATTTGGACAAGAGAATTGTAACTACATTTGTCTGGAACCACATCATGTTCCTCCATACTGTCTAATAATTGGCAAGCCTTATCATATCTCTTGTTGATTCCATAAGCTTTAATCATCACATTGAACTCAAGAACACTAGGCTTTTACCCTCTTGGCAACTCATATTGAAAACTTTCTCAGCTTCATCAACATGCCCATGTTCCCCAAATGCATCAATGTTGGCAGAGTTGCACTCGGGACTCATATTCCCTTCAAGATGAAACCTCATGAACCATAACCATGATTTGTCAAGCATGCCAGCTCCTATATACATTCTAGTCAAAGCTGATTGGGTGAATTCATCAATCTGAAGACCCCTTTCATCCATCTCCAAAATGAGATCTTCAGCTTCACCAACCATGTGTCTTATTGAGAATGCATACAAGAGGGTGCGGTAACTCACAACGTCCGCTCAATCAAAACCTCCTTCATATTTCTGAAGTACTTTGCTGCCATTTCAATATCATCATGCTTAGCATGAAGAAAAATAAGAATATTATACGTCCTAGTATCAGGTGAGCACCGGAGCTCCTCCATTCTGCGAATTAATGAAGCAACTTCCTCCAGCCGGCCCTGGTTACCACATATGTGAATCATTGTGTTGAAAGTCACAGTATTTGGCACAATCCCATCTTTTAGCATCCTTGCAAACGTTTCCGATGCTTCTTTAAGTTGCCCAGCCTTGCCAAATGTGTCTATCAGGGTATTATATGTGTATGAGCTCAAAGAAACATGTCCCCGAGAATCACCATTCATTGTGGTAGATATTGTTGGGGTGCTAGTTCTTCCCTCATCAAACCAAGATTTACCCAACGACCACTTTTTGAAGAACTGCTCGGCTTTTTCAAATTCCCCTGCCTTCTTGTATGTTTGAACAACAATCCCCATAGTCACCTCATCGGGTTCCATTCCTTGTTTGGTCATCAATTCCAACCAACAAAGCGCTTCATTCTTGAGCCCACCTTTGCTATAAACATCAATCAGTGTACCATAAGTAGAATTTATCGGCATAATGCTTCTCTTCTCCATCTCATCCCACAAACTCTCGACTAAGCTCCACCTCCGCGCTTTCCCAAGAATCCTAAGCATTATGTTGTAGTGAATCACATTCAACTCGTAACAACCTTTCCTCTTGAACCAATCAAAGATCTCCAACGCCCGTTCCCAACTCGATTGCTCCTTCAAAATTATAGTCCTCTCCTTGTTACTCAAACTCTCTTCCCACGGCCTCAACGCCTCATCCAAATCAATAACTGTTTCCAAAGCTTCCAAAATTGCTGGAATACACCCTCCGTAACGTAGCCATTTCGTCGAACACTTGGTATGCGTCTTCTCTACCACACCATTCCCATTAACAGGAGTCAATTTAACCATTGAAGCTCTCTTGTTATCGATTCTAGAACTACCCTTTGTGTTTTTTCCATCTGGGTTCTTGATAGAACCATGTGGATTTGAGCTAGGCTCGTGAAGATGGGTTTTTGGGTCATGGGTTTGCTTATAGACTCTGCTAAATCTCTTGACAGCTCCATTGGGATTCCTAGGAACTTCTTGATCTTGGTGTTTCTTGGTGGGTTTGAGATTGTTTGGCGGAGATACTGACACTAGTGGATTGTTGGGTGTGGAGGTTTTTGTGGAATTCAATCTGTGGAAGCAATTGGTATCTATATGTTGGAGCTTCACCAACATTTTCCCTAATTGTTTAAAGCCTATCCACAGTTGCTCTGCTTTTTTCTACACAAAACAAAGGTGACACATCAAATAGCCTATTTTATTTTATTTTATTTTTTTAAATTTTTTTTAGACTAGATCAAATAGCCCTATCCACTTGGCCCAAAAACGTAAGCAAACTATAAAATAATAATAATAAATAAATAAATAAAAGTAAATTACACTGACACCTCTTAAAATTTGATCTAATTACATCTCATCTCTTGATGTTTTGAAAATTATATTTCAACTCCTATGATTAATAGTTCTATTTCACAAACCCGTACTTATGTAAAAAAATAACAATTCTTAGTAGAAAAATAGAAGAAATTATATTAGAAAAAAAAAAGTAGAGCAAAGGGAGAAAAAAAAAAAAACAGAAGAGGTAAAACAAAACAAAAAAAGAAAGAGTGCATGAATTCAATATATTTATTCCATTTAAATAATTACAATGATAGAAGTTAGTGTAATTTTCTAAGCATCAATGGTGACATATATTAAATCCAAACTTTAAGAGGCGTAAGTGTAATTTATCCTCCCAAAACAAAGACTTAGGCCATGGTTTCGTTTTCACAATTTTATTTCAAAATTTTTTAAAAGGTAAAAATTAATTTAGTGAAAAAGTAAAAAATAAAAATAATTATCATTTTTATGTAATTTTATCTTTTGGGAGGCTAGTAATATTTTTAAAAGTATTTTTTTAATATTTATTTTTATCCAATTAGTTTTCATTTTTTCATTAAAAAAAAAAAAACCCAAGCAGGGCCTTTCTTTCCAATTCAATAATTGGACCGACATCTCCAATTCAATTGTTGGACTGCATCCAATAAAAACAAGAAGAAGAAATTTGTAAAATCCTCTAAAGACATTTCTAAAGAAATATGTGATCTTTTATAATTAAAAAAAAAAAAAATACATGTTTGAAAATTTGTATGATTGCACTATGTAGGAAGACTTAAAAAATAAAATGTCAAAAGTAAAAGCTAATATGTGAATTTCCAACAATTGCACTACTATATTTGAAATATTTAGAAAAATTAGTAAAACTTTCTTTAACATAAGCTTATGTGAGCTTAAGTTTTACTTAAAACGTTTCATAGTCGAGATTATTGAGTTTTTAAATTATGAAAGTGTAAATGCACTTTATGAATTTTTGTATGCGTTTGATTTATCTTTTTTTTTCAAGCCTTTCGTTTTTTTTTTTCAGCCTTACGAAAAAATATGTATTTTTTCGTTTTTTAAAAAGTTAACATATCAATATATTCATCTTGCCTTAACATTGTTGTCTTAAAATTAATATCTTAATATATTCACGTCACGTACTTGTGTTAGTACTTCTTAATCCGTTACTTTTACAGTTGGTCGAAATTGAATATGATAGCTCTGAAAATATAGCAATATGTGCATGTTGGTCCACATCAAGAAAATTCAAGTCAAAAGGAAATTAAAACTAGGTATAAACCTAGAATCCATCCAGGATTCCTTAAAAGCCACAAGAATCAATGAGGTTTTGGTTCTGTGGGAAGACTTTTAAATTTTTCATTCAAAATTTAGGTTCGAATCTTCATAGTTATTTGTTGGGATTAAATATATTTTTTAGTGTTCAGAGCATGCTGGGGGCTTTAACTTTGGCCCTAATGTAAGTACGGTGAGATTCTCTACAGATGCGTTGTGAATGCTAAGAAGTAATACTCCCTAAAAGGTATATGGAGTAGTCTATTTACATATCTATTTTCTTGCGACCAAAAAAAAAAAAAAAAAGCCACAAGAACCATAACGAATAAACTATAAAATATGGAGAGTTCTATTATATACACCCTCATACCGTCACTACAAGAAATCAACTTTTTAGGGACAAATTTATTCCGTCCCTAAAAGTATAATATTTGTTAGGAAAAACTTAAGTCAACCAATTTTCTCCATTGCGAGTCGCGAAATTTGTCCCAAATGGCCCGTCCTGAAAAGTCAAAAAATGACTTTTAGAGACAAAATTTTACATTTGTCACTATAAATAGACTTTTAGAGACAAAAATATGTGGTTGCAAAAACTTTTGATTTTGAGACAACCAAAATTTATCTCTAAAAATCTAATTATAGTCCAACAGGCAGAGTGGTTATGAAGACAAAAATTAATTTTTGAGACAACAGAAATTGGTCTCTAAAAGTTTAGAGACCAATTTCCTTCCCAAAAGAATTAAAGAAATAGCTATTTTTCCATTCTTTTTTTTTTTTTTTTTTTTTTTAATGTTTTGGGAAGAGGGGATCACTATTGTTCCAAATTCACATTTGAATTAATTTTTGTCTCCATAACTACTCTGCTTATTGTACTATAATTAGACTTTTAGAGACAAATTTTGGTTGTCTCAAAATCAAAAGTTTTTGCAACCACATATTTTTGTCTCTAAAACTCTATTTATAGTGACAAATGCAAAATTTTGTCTCTAAAAGTCATTTTTTGACTTTTCCGGACGGGTCATTTGAGACAAATTTCGTGATTCGCAATGGAGAAAATTGGTTGACTTAAGTTTTTCCCAACAAATATTATACTTTTAGGAACGAAATAAATTTGTCCCTAAAAAACTTATTTCTTGTAGTGCGTATACATTCTTAGTTATACTATTTTCTTCTTTAGTCATAATTAATTTTTTATTTAGTTATAATCAATTTTTTTATTTAGTTATGATATTATTTTGAGATATTTGATTATGAATTTTTTATGTTTTGTTAATTATAATTTAAAAAATATAAAATTATGTCTTTTATAATTATAAAATGCATATGGTAGGAGAAATGTTTCCCATAAAGTATTATTCATAATTCAAACATGTGAAGAGATGTATATCTAATTTTCCTTTTTTAATAATGGGCAAATTATTAACACCCTCTTGAGATTTGATTAAAATACAAATTTTTTCTTGAAATTTGTGAAATTACATTCCGCTCCCCTAAGGTTTATATTTGCATAACAAATTGCCCCTTAAAGTTTATATTTGTATAACAAATTACCCCCTCATTTGTTTTGCAAATATAAACTTTAGGGGGTAATTTGTAAGTTTCCAAACCTCAAGAAAAAATCTGTATTTTAGTCAAATCTCGAGAGGTGTTGGTAATTTGCCCTTTAATGGGGGTGTTTGTTTGGATTTTTTTGAGTCAACTTATAACTTATAGCTTTCGAAAAGTTATTTTGGATTGTTTGATTAAACTTATTTCAAACAGCTTCTAATTCTAACAACATATTTTAGCTTAAAAAAGCTGATTCTGAGAAGCTGCTCATCCCTTACTTTTGATTATTAGCTTTTGCTGTGGACATATTAATTTACAGTTATACTCTTAGATTTTTTTATTTTTTATTTTTTTTTAAATTAGAAAAAGACCCAAATAGACTATAAATTATTATTATTATTATTATTATTATTTATGAGAAATGTAGACAAGTAATGAATAGTAAAAAATAAAAATTAATTGAAAAAATTACTTCACAATTTATTTAACAAACACTATTTAATAATTTAAATTTATAATCTAAAAGTTACATCAAATAAATTAATAATTTTTAATTAAAATTATAATTTATAAACTATTAAATTATAATTTATAATCTATTTTAACAGTTAAATCAAACGATCAATAACTAATGGTTAGTGCTTTGGGAATGTATATATATACTCTACGTACGGAGACCCATGCTGGGCAAGTTGCGTATTTTTTTTAAAAAAATTTCAAATTTAATTTTTTAATTTTAAAGTAGTGTTTGTTTAATAAAAAAAAGAAAAAAAGACTAAGACCCCCTTGAGAACACACCCCCACGACCCCCTTTTCCTTTTCATTGGCTGAAAACTGTTTGTTTGTTTGTTTTTTTTTTTCTCCCCACTCACCAACCCCCACATGTGTGTGGGTGTGGAGGGGGTCCCAATCGGCGCTGTGAAAAAAATATATAATGGAATAAACCTTATGGCAGTATTTGTTTTGAGGGATTGAGAGGTGGGATTAAACGATTAGTCCATTCATCTATTGTTTGGTTTAAAATTTTTGCATCGAACTATTAGTCTCAAATCTATTGGACTATTGTGTCCCGGAAGGTAAGACATAAATGGACGGATAAGGGAGAATATGGGATTATGTGGTGAAATGACTATTTTGACCCTCTATTATTTAATTATGTATTATATTTAGTAAAATTTAATAAAATTTAAATGTCTTAATTTAAAAATAAAATAATTTTATTTAATTTTTATTGATATTTTATTTATTTAATTTTTTAAAATAATTTTTTACAGATATTTTACTGATGTTTCATTTTAAAATTTTGTTTATATTTTATTTAATTTCATTATTTAAATTTTAATAGATGTTTTATTTAATTTTATTATTTAATTATTATTATTTTAAAAATAATTTTATTTAAAATTTTAATTAAAAAATAACATTTATTTTTATTGATATTTTATTTATTTAATTTATTTAATTTTTAAAAAATAAATTTATTTTATTGTGTAAAAAATAAAATAAAATAAATTTTTATTTAATCTAGTTAAAAATAATTAAAATATTAAAGATATGTTTAATATTGCTATTATTTAGTAAATAATTGAAAATGATAAAATAGTCGTTTGAACATTTATCATTTTCTATAATATCTCAAACAAACGTAGGATTTATATCCTATCCAACCAAATAGTCATTTTCTGATATCTAATCCATGACTAAACAAACATGAGATACAAATGCAGTCTAACCAAATAATTTGGGGACAATGTATTCCAGGACTAACAGTCCGGTATATTCCAATAATTCAGTCCGTCCAAACAAACACACCATATATATTTATATATCATTTTATTTTACTTATAATATTTTTTTATGAACTCTTATATTATATTTGGTTAATTAGAATGAAATGAAATAAAATGATTTTGTGCCTTTATTACAACTGTAGTTATGAGTGCGGATTTGCTAAAGTAAATTTTTTTTTTTAGCTGACTGGTATTAATTATACAAAAATTGAAGATAAAATAGTCAAAAGTTAAGAGTATAACAACCATACAAATAATCACTTTAGCATCATTTTTTTTTTATAAAAAAAATGGATAAATTACTGTTGGCTACATATTTTGTAAAAGCCAAATCATAGTTTGACACGTGGCAGAATAAGGGTATTATGGGAAGATAATTCAAGTCCTCGATCCTGATCGAACACGTGGCAATGAACATTGGTTCTCACGTGATCTGAGTAGCACTAGATTAGTAAAGAGATACAAAGTGACGTGGCTTCAACGGTTACTCATATTCAAATTCAAATACAGGAAGGAAGCTCAACTGCAAGAGATAGCGTAATGGGACTACTTCTAAGGCAGCATGATCAGCGATCATGGAGGAGTAGTTCGACGGTTTGAAGTGCAGTTCGAAGGTCATCTTTGACAAGTATAAATAGCAGGGAAGCCCTCAGAAAAGACCCCCAGACTCAGATCATACAAACCAGTCTTTACTTCATATTTTCCTTTCCAGTTTTACATTTCCTGTATTTTAAATTCCTGCACTTTAAATACCTGTTCTTTAAATACCTGCACTTTAAATACCCGCACTGCACTTCGATTCATAGGAGTAGTTTCAAGTAGATTCAAGTGGACTGTTGCTGTAAACCTCTTCGAGGCTGAGTTTGGACTATTGTAAGTGTTCATTTTAATGAAATACTTTGATTGTTCTTCATATTAACTGTTATTTCTCTTAATTTCTCCTAAGTCAAGCCACCAGTAAAAGTCCTCTTCATTGAGGCTGAAAGAACTAAAACACAATCGTCCGATAATTGGTTGGCAATTATAATTTCAGAAGGATCGATTGATCCTTCTTCGCCACGCATTTACAAAAATACCCTTCAAAAGCCAATATATATTTTTGGCACGCCATGGGACTTGTTAAAATGGCTGACGAAGGCGACAAGGAGAAAATGAACGCTTGGAAGAAGGCGTAGAAGGAGAGGTAGAGATACCTAATCCGAGGAGAATGTGGTAACACATCTGTGGAGACTCTATGCTATCGAACCTTTGGTCGAAGCATCAAGATTTACAGTCAAGAACCATATGTTCATAATATTGGACGAAACCAAGGAATTGGACCATTCACTGTCCCATCTACTCAGCCAACAAATCCATGGGATGGCTTGGTAGATGCTATGGGACAACAATTAATGAACACAATGGAAAGGTGGGCAACATCCTTTTTGGATTGAATGAATAACCACCAACCAACAAATACAAGACACACAGAGGAAATTTTAAATGTCCCTTAGCAAAGATTGGCTAGAGAAAAACAGCCTATGCAAGTTAATGGACAATCTAATGGTCAGACTAGTACTCAGAACTATGAAAGACCATCGCCTCAGTCTTGGTATGAACCCATTTCAAGGCCTGTAGTAGGCCAAAATGCCTCAGTACTCAACAATGAAGCCACACAAGTTGGTGGATCTGGCCAAGTACAAGAAACTGGCATAAGAATGGTGGCAAATCCCATGTTCGAAGCCATACCTGGCACTCGGGGTATAATAATCCCTTATTCGAATTTATACCCGGGGAGTTGGAAGGCTTTTCCACAAATGGAAGGGACACAACACTGCTCCAAAGACTTTCACAGTGTCCTTTCGCAGATAAGGCTCAAAGGGTTATCCATACCCCAACAAAGAATCTCGCACCACAGGGGCAAACAGTCCCAAATATACCACCTTATGGACCAAGAGGACCACAGGCACAAGTTTGTCCACCAAACCCTGTGTTTGTCCCTCCAGTAGTGGTTCAGCAAGCACAAAATATGGTCCCTAGGGACCAAATTACTGATATTGTTAGGGAGATGTGTGGACCGACGGGGGTCCAGACTCAGATATCTGAAAACCATACCCAGAATGGGTAGATAGGGTACATGAATACCCAAGAGGATTCAGAATACCAGACTTTACCCTATTCTATGGAACTGGAAATCAATCAACAGTAGAGCATATCCCCAAATTTGCTGCTCAGTGTGGTGAATTCACTAATCATGACTACATAAAACTGAGATTATTTCTAAATTCTCTAACTGGGGGAGCATTTGTATGGTATATCAACCTTACACCTAGCTCTATTCAAACTTGGTAACAAATGGAAGAGGCATTTCATGCCCAATTCTTCCAATCGAAGCCAGAGGTGTCCATGGCAGACTTGGCAAGATTGAGTCAAAGGCCTGAAGAAAAGGCTACTCAGTTTATTGCCAGATTTAAAAGGGCTCGAAATAAATGTAGAATCATCCTCTCAGAGCCAGAATTTGTAAGATTGGCTCAAAACGGTTTAGAGTTCAGGCTTCGAAAGAAGTTTGATTCAACTGAATTCAGGAATTTGGTCGAATTAACCTATAAGGTGTCTCGATATGAAGCATTACTAGAGGAAGAACAAGATCAAAATAATGCTTCGTATAAGACGTATTATAGAGATCCCAATTATGAGATCGATGCAGCAGAGATTGTGGGTAAAGAACCTGTAATCTGTGAAGCATTAATTCATAAGGATACAACCATCGACCAGCAGTTTAAAAAGAAAGACTTTCACAGAAAGTACTCTTTCGATTTAACAAAAGCAGGTGACATTTTTGATCATTTGCTTACAGCCAATTTCCTTAAGTTATCAAAAGGAGTAAAACTGCCATCTCCAGATGAACTTAAAGGAAAAGTATACTGTAAATGGTATAATTCTTGGTCTCATTCGACTAAAAACTGCATTGTTTTTCGAGACAGGATCCAAGAGCAAATTCGGAAAGGAAGTTTGAAGTTCACCAAAGCAAAAAGCCATGGGATTAGCGGTAACCCGTTTCGAAGTTGGAGAAAGCGCGGCTAATGTGGTTGTACCAAACTTTGAATCTATCTCTGTAGGGAATTGGAAGAGGTCAATGTGCAAATGCATATTGCCAACCGCATAACCGCCAAGAAGGAGACTAGAAACCCACAAGTTATTGGACAAGGTTTCTCACATCGGAAGAACACTCGATGAGGAAGCCGGATGACGATTCCTTGGAAGCGTTGTAATGTAGAGGATGTGTCGGATGAGACTAAGCTACAAATGGTTGAAGGGCTTAGATTGATGGAAAGCAATACTATAGGGATGTTCAGAGATGTCCTAAATCAACCAACGCTACAACAAAAGGCCGTGCGACTAGTGATAGGCGGCGACCATTAGTGGTTGAGCTGCTGATGAATACATGCTAAAGGCAAGAGGCCCTTGTATGAGTCTAGGCCACTTAACTACTACAGAATGGAGAGCAAACATTCTGAAAGAAGATTGGAGAGGAGTTCAGGTTATGGGACTAAAGCCAGAGATTGGCCCCCTAGACCAACCTCACACAGAACAGAAAATGGCCACCTCCATTAAAGGCCAGAATCAAGCTCGAAACATGAGACCAGAACCAAGCACTTACCTCCCGGCCAGTTTCGAAGATGGCTTCGACGGTAGAAAAAGGTGATTCAACATCTGAGTCAGTAAGCTCTTGGGTACTTGGAGTTCCAGATTGGTTTGTAATGCAGAACAAACCTAGGGAAGTGTTTGCCAGGAGAGATGTTGGAACCCCAAGCAGGATGGTCAAGCCTCCTTTGGTGGCTCCGAACAACTGGGTATTGCTAAAACACCCAAAGACAAAGGAACCAAATATGGTTCCAGTTATTTCCAGATCACAAAGGAGGAAGATTCAAGCAGTACACTCAAGACCAAAGAAGGTCGAAGAAAGTGGAGAGAGTTCTTCATGTGTCAAGATGAAGGAAAGAAAACTTCAAGTCGCACCATACTCCAAAACCGATTCTACAAAGTAAAGTGGTTTGTAGCAGAACAATGGCCCAAGTTCATTCTGAACTAAAGGCCGTGGAGAAGTCTAGTTTGGCGGGGGCTAGAGAAGGCTCGATGGAAAGTGATAGCGAAAGCGGATGAAGAGATTGGCATGAGCCAAAAGAAGGAAATGGCGAAGAAGAGATGTTGAAGCCTTCATGGTGAACAAACATTTCGTTGAAGAACCGGTTGAGAAGGATCCTTCAAGGGATGATTATCAATGAAGTACGAGTGTAGCATGGAGGATGTCATTGAAGACACCGAGCAAGGTAGCCAAGAGGGAAGAAGTCAGACTGACCATCGGTTTGGCTCATTTCATGTGTCGATCAATATGGTACACATACTACCTCATGAATTCCAGGCTGGAAATGAGGACCAGGGTGACCAAGACATGGATCCAATTCCTGTCTCCAGTGAAGAGTCACAAGTGAGTATGGTACAAGATGCTCCTGAAATGGCTACTCCAATGGAAACTGAGTGTGAAAGCGAGGAAGAGGTGAGCATCAACCTCTCATATCCTTTTGAATATCCCTCGAATTCCATGACCCAACATGTCAAGCCTTTGTACATCAAGGCTTTCTTCGATGGGATACAGCTGAACCGAGTCTTAATAGACAATGGGGCAGCGGTAAACTTATTGCCAAAATCTTCTTTGAAGAAACTAAGGAAGAAGAATCCCAGGTTGATCCCAACCAGCACAACTATCGCTGGCTTTGCTGGAGATAAACAGATGGCTCAAGGGATTCTGCCTATTAACTTGAGTGTGGGAACCAGGGACTGCATGACAGCATTCTTCGTAATCGACAGCAATGCTAAATATAATACTTTACTTGGGAGAGATTGGATCCATACTAACAAATGTGTGCCTTCTTCTTTGCATCAAAAAATCATGATGGCTCTGGGCAGTGGAGAGACAGAGGAGATTGATGCAGATCCTCAACCCTTCATAGCTTGTGCAGACTTTGCAGAGGCCAAGTTGTATATTGAGGGAGTGACACCACTCAGTATACTGAGGAAAGCTGATGGCTCAGTCGAAGTAACGGCTGATGAGGAAGTAACACACCTGAAGCACTTAGTCCAAGAAAGTGCTGATGAAGAGGTTGTCGTGAAAGATGACAATGATGCCTGGTTATAGGCAAAGAGGTGAAGAACGAGAAGCCAAGTCCTTGGCTTTGATTAAATTCTCATCATTGGACGTAAAAGTAATAGTCCAGAAAGTACAGAAGTAAGAAAGAGAAGCCATGATAATTGGCTGTAAACAAGAGTAGCAACAGGTTAGAAGTTTGACCCTTGGGAAATACTGTGTATTGGACATTGAAACAAAAGTCCAGGAGATACAGGAAGAAGACGCCTTATGGACAGATTTTGTCTATGAGGAAGAGGGCAGAGATGTCGAATTAAAGAACCTAGGAGAAGAACAAGGCGAAAAGGTTGCTTCGAAGGTTGAAGAAACCAAAGAAGAAGCTTCAATGAGTTCTCAGACACAAGACCCCTTAGAAGAAGTGGATTTAGGGGAAAGTTCTGTGCAGCAGCCCACCTATATAAGTACTTGCTTGAATGTTCTGGACAGAGACCAGTTATTGGTTGTTCTAAAGAAATACAAAGATTGCTTTGCATGGTCTTATAATGAACTACCAGGATTGGATAGATCATTGGTGGAACATAGGCTCCCTATGAAGCCTAATTTCAAGCCATACAAGTAGAAACCAAGAAGGATGAGTCCAGAAGTAATTCAGAAGGTCAAGGAAGAAATTCTTAGACTACTCAAGGCAGACTTTATTAGGACAGCCAGGTATGTTGAATGGCTATCTAATATTGTGCCTATAGTTAAGAAGAATGGCAAAATGAGGGTATGCATCGATTTCAGAAACTTAAATCTAGCAACTCCTAAAGATGAGTACCCTATGCCTATAGTGGATCTATTTGCAGACAGCTCAAATAGGCATCAAGTTTTATCGATGATGGATGGCCACTGGTTATAACCAAATATGCATTGCAGAGGAAGATATCCACAAGACAACATTGATGTCACGGGAATATTGGCACCTTGAATTGGTTAAAATGCCATTAGGTCCGAAGAATCTTTGGGGCTACATTTCAGAGGGCTATGAACACTATCTTTCATGATCTCATTGGAGGGTATCTAGAATGTTATATTGATGACATTGTGGTGAAATCCCAGTCCATGGAGGAGCATTTGTTTCATTTAGAAGCAACTTTGAAAGAATGAGGAAGTTCAAGTTGAAACTTAATCCTCTTAAGTGTGCTTTTGGCGTATCATCCGGAAACTTCTTGGGTTATGTAGTGCACAAGAAAGGAATCTGATTGATCGAATAAAGCTAAAGCCATCATTGAAGCTAGGCCTCCATCAAGTAAGAAAGAATTACAAAGGTTCCAGGCGAGTTAACTTTCTTGAAGGTTCATTTCTAACACCGCAAGGAAAACTAAAGTATTTTCTTCCTTGTTAATTTGAAAGATGAAGAGGAATTTGTGTGGACAGCAGAGCATCAAAGTGCTTCGAAGGTATCAAAGCCTACTTGGCCAACCCTCGATCTTGATGCCACCAAAGGGGAACAAGCCTTTGAAGTTGTACATAGCTGCAGCAGAAGATTCATTGGGAGCTTTCTTAGCCCAAGACAACGAAGAAGGCAAAGAGCGAGCTATTTATTACCTTAGTAGGTTTTTAAATTCTTGCGAATGTAAATATTCAGCTGTTGAAAAGCTGTGTCTTGCTTTGTATTTTGCTGCAATGAAATTAAGATATTATCTTTTACCTACAACTGTCTTGGTAATTGCAACCACAGATTTGGTTAAATACATGTTATCTAGACCTATGTTGAGGGGAAGAATTGGCAAGTGGATACTAGCCTTATCGGAATTTCATTTAGAATATGTCCCTCAAAGAGCGATAAAGGGCAAGTTTAGCCAATTTTCGCAGATCATCCATCTCAAACAGAAAACCAAGAGATAATGGAGCTTGGTATGGCTAATGTTGAGCCATGGCGTATGTGGTTTGATGGATCGAAAGCCAATGGCTTAATTGGAATTGGTGTTGTGATTAAATCTCCACAAGGGTAGAAACCACACATGGTTTGAGTGGATAAAGCCACTTGTTCCAATAACCAGGCCGAGTATGAAGCCTTAATAGTGGGACTAGAAATTCTCATTGGATTACAAGTATATGCAGTTGACATATTTGGGGACTCTCAATTGGTGGTTAACCAAGTGAAATGAATTTTTAGGTGTCAAAGCATAAGCATCCTACCATATTATGTTGTTGCATTACATCTGCTTTCTCAGTTTCAAATAGCAAATGTAACCCATGTTCCAAGATTCTTGAATAATAGAGCTAATGATGTGGCTCAAAAAGTCTCGAACTTCAAGAGAAGGGATAATGCCCAAAGGGACATAAACCAAACAACATATCAGAGATTAATACAACCTTTGAATAAAAGGAATGTGATTTTGGAAGTCAATCATAATGACTTACAAGAACAAGATTGGAGACATCCAATAATGCAGTATTTGGCTGGTCCATCTTCGAAGGCCAGCAGAAGGGTCAAATTGCAATCCATGCAATATATGGTATATGGTAATGCTCTCTATAAAAGGGGAGGAGATGGCTTATTGCTGGAATGTTTAGGTCCAAAAGAAGCATTAACAGCTATGGCTGAGGTTCATGAAGGCATTTGTGGTGCTCATCAACCTGGTGTGAAGATAAGATAGTTGCTTCGAAGGCATTCCTACTATTGGCCAACTATCCTTAAAGACTGCATAGAATATGCAAAGGGTTGCCAGGCATGTCAAAAGCATGGTACAATAAGGCATGTGCCCATAACTGACCTACATGCAGTAGTGAAACCTTGGCCATTCAGAGGGTGGGCCATGGATATGATGGAAAAAATACACCCACCTTCTTCGAAGCATCATTGTTTCATTCTAGTGGCCACTGACTACTTCATTAAGTGGGTCGAAGCCAAACCATATAAGGCTGTAGACCAAACAGAGGTCATTGGGTTCATTAAAGACTTGATCTATAGATTTGGCATCCCACAAACCATTACTGTAGATAATGGGACTGTGTTCGATGGGAGAATGATGAAGTCCTTTGTGGCAGAATTTGGAATTAGCCTTGTTAATTCCACACCTTATTATGCACAAGTTAATGGTCAAGCTGAATCATCCAATAAATCCTTGAAAAAAGGTATACAAAAGGTTGTAGAGGATAATCCTAGGGATTGGCATAACCTTTTGTTGGATGTTTTGTGGGCTTACAGAACCTCCCCAAGGTCAAGCATAGGAGTTACTCCTTATGCCTTAGTATATGGGCATGATGCAGTTCTACCTGTGGAAATTAATGTTAAATCTTTGAGGGTAAGATGCCAAGATCAGTTAGATCCTGAGCAATACCATCAAAGTATGTGCTTGGAGTTAGAAGGCATAGATGAAGCCAGGATATTGGCATTAAATAGCATTCTTTTCCAAAAGAAGAAAGCAGCTAAGAATTACAACAAGAAGGTCAAACACATTGGCTTTGATGAAGGTGATTTGGTATGGAAGACAATACTCCCAATAGGAATTAAAAGCCATAAGTTTGGCAAATGGTCACCTAACTGGGAAGGACCATATCAAATTTATAGAGTTCTGCCTTTTGTAGCATACCATTTGAGAAATTTGAATGGGTATGTACATCCCAAAAAGATTAATGGTAGATATTTAAAGCCTTATTTTCCAACCATTTGGGAAACACAAGGAGTAAAATAAACATTAAGTACAAAACATAAGACTGCTCAAATGATAGACAAAATTTGTTCTTTTATAAAGAATTAAATACATTATGCCACAGATTGGCCCAGAAATCATTACAATGTCTTAATTGTTTTTGTATAGTGAATTTCCTATTACTAAGTGATGGAAACAATTGAATAGCTGTAGCCATGTCTTCTTTTCGATCAGCCAGCTCTTGGTTGGTGATGTGCAATTTGGTATCAGTTCTAACCAAGGCTTGGTTTACTGCGGCCAGCTCCTCTTCAAGCTGAGCTTTCTTCTCCAGCAGTTGGACTCGAAAGTGAGAGGCAGAAGAGTGTTGTTCCTTAAGCGTTGATACCTCGGTATGCACTTGGGAAACAAAACTCTAGTCCCTAGCTAGTCTCTCATCCGCAGTCTTAGCAGCATGACAAATGTTGAGATAGAAATCAATAGTAACTGCAGCCTGGGATAGATGGCTTGAGACATTCATGCCAGACTGCTCAGCAATGTTACAGCATTGAAGGAACACATTCCTGATGATAGGCCTTTGTAGAGCCTCGAAGGGGATCCTCGAAAAAGAAGTCAGCAGTTCCAGGCATACATCCAGATCTATTGAAGGTGTAGAAGGCTTGCTGCTGGAGGAAGGAAGACTCTCAAAGATTTCCAGTAAGGAGTCAGCCAAAACTAATGGCTCAGCTTCAGCACTAAATGTTGGAGAGGTAGAAGGTATGTCGAAGAGACTAGCTAATCTTCTTTCGAAGATGTCTATCTCATCCCTGGACATGAAGGGCATAGAGAGTGTTGTGGTGGAGGACCCAGGAGAATTGCATAGGGATGGGAGAAATGGATGGAGCATCTTTGGCAGCCTCTATGGTCTTAGCCACCAACGAATCAAGTGAAGAGGGGCTGAAAGTAGGCACAGGTGATGAACCATGAATTGGAGAACTACCAGCACCCTCTGTGGAAGAATCAACTACCATTGGGAATGGAGTAGCAGTTGGAATTTCTGAGAAGGAAGGAGGAAGAGCAAGGCTCAAAGAAGAAGTAAACTGAGGCAGATCAATCAAAAAAGGGAGATATGGCTCTAAGCCAAGGAAAAGAGATGCAGGGATGTTTGGACTCAAAGAAGATACATCGAATATAGGCTTGGAGAGTGGGAGCATGATTTGGATGGTTTTCACATGTGGCATCTGGTCAACTTCAACTGAAATCGAGGAGGCCTCATTTGGAAAGATGAATGCGAGTTGTTGCCGCAAGAGGAAGAAATACAAAGGATCGTCAAAATTCAAGATTAAAAGTCGACGAAGGAAAAATAAGCGAAATATGAAAGAAATTACTTGTTTCGAAGTGTTGGCACCGATGGGAGCCGCGAAGGAATAATGCTCGATAGTTTGTTGTTTTCGTGCAGCTTCTCTTTGTAATGCATCCGCAGCAGCGGCTTCATCTTTCAGAAACTGTTGTTGCCGCCTCTTCTCAGCCCTCTCAAAAACGATTATTGCCTTGGAATGTTCCTGTTCTACTGTTTTGGCAGCTGCTTCATGAAGCGGGTCCTCACCCAAGTCAGTAGCAGAAACAGTCATCTTCTTCCTCTTCCTCCTTGGTGGTGATACTACTGGTTCCTTTTCGATCTCCCTCTCTTCAATTTGGGGTTTAGATTTTTCAGAGGTTAGTTCTTTCTCCATTACCATAGTGGTTACCTCGAGAGAAGGATGCTCAATTGTATCAGAAGGGGAGGCAGCCACCTTTTGTCTCTTTGTTCTTTGTAAGGGCACTTCTTGCTCTTGTTCGACCTCTTCTTCTCCCAAAGATTTAGATTCCTCAGAATGGAGGATCAGCTTCCTTTTTTGTTTCTGTTGTTGTTTCTTTTTGAGAGTAGCTAAAGTTTCAGCTCTTTTAGGAGATTCTTCTTGTGGGGACCCTGCACCAAAGAACATAAGTATAAAGGGAACAAACAAAAGATTCAAAAGAAAAAAAAAAAGAGAGAATCTGAAAGTATTTACCCTTCTTCGAAGTAGCTCTGGTAACTCTAGCTGGAGGGAGAGAAGCTGCAGGAGTAATTGTAGCAACTTCAGGAAGAGGGGGAATGTTCCTAGCTGTCGCTGACTTAGCCTTCGAAGGCACTCCCAATCCTACCAGCAAGTCATGGGGGTGTACAGATAGGCGCACTTCCATATTGACTGTCCACCGCCTCGAATCTTTTCAAGACCAAGCCATACGGAAGAAAGGGAACAAATTGGAACTCATTCAAGTCCTTCAGCAGTTTGAGAATTGTTGTCTCTAGTCTGGATTTGGGTATTTTCAAATCTCTGGCAGTGAGGTGGACATTCGAGAGACTGCAAAGAGGAACTGGTATCCCTTGAGTAAGTCCAAATTGTCTGGCAAATTGAGAAGGGCAGTACACCTCAGATATGCATTTGTAGGCTCGAGGGTTTAAACTGCCAATGAACAATTCTCTTGGTAGTAGTATAGAGGCCCATATATCTTTATGAGGAGAAGTAGAGCATTCTTTATCGGCCAAAAAAGTTTGCAGCCAGGTTGGTCCTTTATTGGCTTCGAAAGGACAGAAGAATGAGACAGATGGAGAGATAGGGAGTTGGTAAAAGAAGGTAAAGTAGTAAGCGAAGGAAGCAGGATAAAGGGTAATCATAGCATATTTTTCCCCGTAAGTACTAGGATCCTGAACAAAGAATCTTAGACACTTGGGATGTAGGTCAGTGAAATAGGCGAAGAGCCAGAGTTGAAGCACCCAGAGGGGACCTCCTTGGTTAGCATCAAGAGGTTTTTCGCAAAATTGGGAACAAAGCTCAGAGATATGTCCTAAAAGATAAGGGGCAAGAGCTATGTGTTTTTTCATGACAAGTGCCTTCGCAGGAGGAGCAAACTCAGGCATAATCCTCTGAGATGAAGTGCAAAAGAGGAATTTGCATAACCAGTATAAGATAAAAGAAAATAATTCTCTGTCCCTCACAGGACCTTTCCTTTTATTTTCAGCCTTTACGAAGTCACTATAAGAGGAGTTTAGGGCTGGAAGAGAAAATTTGACAGGAAGGTCCGGTTAGTTGGGAGTAAAGGGAGAACCATGGGGTGAAAGCCCTAAGAGATGGCAAATATCAAGAACGGTGGGGGCCATCATGTCACACCGAAATTGAAAGAAATTAAAAGCCATATTCCAGAAGCATAAGGCAGCAGGAATCAAAAAAGGGTCCTCAGGAATACTGAACCTGGAAAGACGAAGGGTATCGAGGACACAGAGCTCTTGCAGGTCATCTTCTCTCGCAGGCACTACTCTGTCATACCATTCTTCCCATTCAGTTCTCAATGTCGGCCAACAACGGTGAGGACGATTCATTCTCTAGTTCCGCCAATCAAGCCCTCCTTCATAGAGAAGGAAATGGTCCTCCAAGCGAGGATATAGAGTCATGAGTTCAAGAGGAGCTTCAAAAAATAGGACCAAGAACATACTCTTGCTTGTTGTGGCGAGGAACGAAGACGCCCATCTATGTTGCTTGGTCCACGGCCGTGAGTTTGGCAATTTCTTCATCAATACATTTCGCCGAGCCATGGTAGGTTGAGATGATCGCCAAGAGCACTTTCGGTGAAGAAGGATCCATTAATAGCAAGTAGTAAAGAAGAGAGGTTAATGTAAGATTGGTAGGGTTTGTGTGTTGAAAGAGCAAGTGATTTTAAACGCAAGCAAGAGGGTTTTAAAGAAAAGCTTTTGTGTCGGAAATATATTGCATAAGTCGTTATACTAAAAGTATGAATACGAGAAGTCTCTTCCAATATTGATAGTTTTGGAGGAAAAAGCACATTCGGATGTTGATGCCACTCAAGCAAGATATTTGGCTTCGAAATGAGATTTTGGCACCAAAAAATCAAATAACAACGGCTTCGAAATACATAAGTCGGCTTCGAAGCGTACTACACACTTAAAAATGCTAGAATGCTCGAATATTGGTCTACTTCAAAGGGTTTAAAGACCTGTTTGAGGGTTATTAATCAAAGTAACGACCTTTGGAGCAACTCCTTGAATCCTTTAAGGATGAGCACTGTTCGAAGCATTAAAACCAATCGTTGGTTTTTATATATATAAGAAGGAATTGCTTTTTGAACCAAAACAGTATGGATTACTCTTCGAAGCAAAATGGTCAATTTGAAATTGATTAGCTATATTAACCATGACCACATATTGGTTATAGTTAGTTTTGAGGGGTAACGTTGTTAAAATTCAAAGCATTAATTCCAGATGATATCAGCCAAAATTGTCAACTTTACTCCATAAATTGGAAAAAGGCATGTTGGTTCTTTTAGCGGTTCATTAAACAATTGAGTCCAGATTCGAAGGATGAGATTGTTCAATTCGAAGCTATGAGTTGGCTTTTAAAGACAAAAGGAAACAGAGTCAAACAATGTCAAAATACAAAAAGACTTTGTTTGTATTGAAGTCAAGACAATTACATTAAGTAACCCTATTTGGGTACAAATTCAAGCTCATAAAAATAAGGAATATAATAAATAACAAGATCATGGAACTTTGTCCAACAATGATCAATGAATGTTTGTTCTTTTTTTATTATATCTTCTATCTCCTCTAATGTTGGCTGCATAAGTTGGTGTGCTCTCACTTCATAGTAGAGCTCCTCAGCCTTTATTTCGAAAGCCTCTTCCTCAATTTTGTTCCAACTCATCTATAACCAAAACATCCCCAAACGCAAAAACCTTAATTTTGAAGTCATTGAAATCTTCGATGAAGTTCTTCGCTACGACGGGCATGAATTCGGAAAGATGAAAGTTGATCCAAAGATTGATGGTGACCTTGGAATTCCGATGCGGGAGGAGTACCGGAAGTTGGTCCAGGAACATGTGAAGTTCTGCTTGGGCAATGGGATTAAGGACATGGCCCCTAGTCAGAATATCACAAGCCCATCGAAAGTTCTTGAGAGGGATGTCATCCTCAAGAACATTGAAGGGCAAATGAGAGAAAGCCGCAAGCAGAAGTTGAGCTTGTTTCTGCTCAGCTGGAGTTGGGGATGATGGAGGTTTGTAAGGTGGAAAGATTTTGTCCATGGGAAGGGCAAGCCTTAGTTTCTCTGTTCAGGAAAGAGTGGGAGGAGGAGAAGAAGTAGATGGTTCTGCTTCAGAAGATGGAGAAGGTGTGGATGCTTCTATTCCAGAAGGTGGAGAAGAAGAAGTGGATGCTTCTGTTAGGGGAGATGGCATGGGAGCGGAAGGAACAAAGGCATTAATGTAGTCAAGCCAATCAGAAGAGCAAATCTTCGCCTTCTTGGCTAAAATGAAGGGTCAGACCCTTGTGATTCTTCCGCACGGGCAAAGGTGCATTATTCTCGTAGGCATAGAGGATGTGTACCAGCCACAAGCGATTCTCCTCCAAACTACGCCGAAGGTCAATGGGCACATAAGGATAGACCACCGAAGCCGAGCGAAGAAGGAAAATCTAAAGGGTCAGTGAACTCAACAAAATGGTGATTGATTCGTTCCCTCAAGTCCTAGGACTCAGGTGCTGACCAGTTTGTCCATCCGGAAATCCCAGAAGATGAAGAAGTGGTAGCTTCATCCCAAGCAGAGGTTTGTGAAGAAGACCTTCCCAAGTCCATATTTGCAACTTGTTGAAGCAGAGGCTTGAGAATAGTTCGTTCAAAGTACAAGGGGAGTTTAGAGAAAGGACTTCTTGTATCAGAAATTTGTAAACCAAAGGATTAAGGGCAATGTGTTCGTAGTCCAAAGGTTGATAATCCGCAAAAAGCCTTCATGACTCAAGATAGAAGGGCGGGTAAAGGTGGCTAATGAATGCGTGGAGATTCTTTCGAGGAAATAAAGATTACTCAATGGCTCTTCGTATGCTTGATCAATAGAGTGAGAAGTTGATTGAGCCATAGTCCGCTCAATGCTAAAGGTATTGGAATGTTCAACAAGTTGAGAGTTAATGCAAATGATCACCAAATAGGTGACGGTTGTGTTTCCTCAAGATGGATTCCATGCACGCCCAAAAGCGGAAAAGTTTTGATCCACTAATATCTCCAAGTATTGGGTATATTAGCGGGGTAATGTTGGCTACATATTTTGTAAAAGCCAAATCATAGTTTGACACGTGGCAGAATAAGGGTATTATGGGAAGATAATTCAAGTCCTCGATCCTGATCAAACACGTGGCAATGAACATTGGTTCTCACGTGATCTGAGTATCACTAGATCAGTAAAGAGATACAAAGTGACGTGGCTTCAAATTACTCATATTCAAATTCAAATACAAGAGGAAGCTCAATCAAGAGATAGCGAGTGGGACTACTTCTAAGGCAAAGATGATCACGATCATGGAGGAGTAGTTCGACGGTTTGAAGTGCAAATAAGGTCATCTTTAACAAGTATAAATAGCAGGAAGCCTCGAAAAGACCCCCAAACTCAGATCATACAAACCGCTTTACTTCATATTTTCTTTTTCCAGCTTTACATTTCAGACTTTAAATTCTGACTTTAAATTCTGCACTTTAAATACCGTTTTTAAATACCGTGACTTTAAATACCCGCACTGCACTTCGATTCATAGGAGTAGTTTCAAGTAGATTCAAGTAGACTGTTGCTGTAAACCTCTTCGAGGCTGAGTTTGGACTATTGTAAGTGTTCATTTTAATGAAATACTTTGATTGTTCTTCATATTAACTGTTATTTCTCTTAATTTCTCCTAAGTCAAGCCACCAGTAAAAGTCCTCTTTATTGAGGCTGAAAGAACTAAAACACAATCGTCTGATAATTGGTTGGCAATTATAATTTTTGTAAGGACTGATTGATTCTTGCTGGCACGCTCGCATTTACAAAAATACCCTTTGAAAAGCCAAAAAGCCAACAATTACAAATACACCTATTGAGATTTTCTTAAAATAAGGATTGTCTCTTATGGTTTGAAAAATTACAATTTACCTCCTGTTGTTAGAATTTTTTATTTAACAGAATTAATTGAAAAAATAAATTTTCTAACTATTCTCCTACATATTAATAAAATTACCTGAATTATTAATTGAAATAAAATTTTGTCATTATTAAAGTTGTTAATTGACCTGATAATTTATTAATAAAATAGGCTATTTGTTATTAAATTTAAAATTTCAAGGGGCGTAATATAATTTTCAAAGCCGCAAAAGACAATTTGTATTTGAAGCAAATTTTAGGGGGTGTATTTGTAATTTATCCAAAAAAAATCTCAACTTTTTCACTATTAGGCTAATTACAATTAACCCAATTTTCTTACATAATTTGCAAGAGCCCGCCACTCAAATCAATTCACCAACCAAACTAAAATAGGCATAAAGATATTTTAAAATTTTATTTCTACTTTTTAAAAAGATAAATTTATATGAAAATGATGAATTTTTTTAATTTTTTTCATCACCAAATAAATTTTAGTTTTTTACAAATAAAATTTCTTTCTAAAAACCGACTTTAAAAATCAAATCAAACAAAGACTTAGACTTTACCGTACTTTTGGTCTTTGCTATTACAAAGACTATGTAAAATTATATTGTGGCCTAGGGACAAGTTCACATAGTGCCTGTACTTTAATATTATTGGTTAAAATTGTAAGATTCAGTACTTCTTGTTAGAATATTGAGAAATAATTTGACAAGTGTCAAATAATAAGCAGTGTAAAGTATTACACCTAGACCACAAAATAACCTCTCCAAAGATTATTCTCAAAATAACAAATATATATATATATATTTTACATAATGAGTTAAAAAATAACTTTGACACTTCTATAATTGAAGTTGTTCTTATGGTAGAATAACAATATGTAATTACTTTTAGCTTCTCTTACCTTCAAATGTAATCTTAAGAGAACTTATTAAAGGGATCAAGAAACTAACTATAAGTCTCATTTAAATAATCTAACTCGTTCAATTAATTGAGAGGTGATAGCCTGAAAGGGAAAACTTGCTTTAGCTGCCTTGAAAAGCTAGTAAATTTCATTCCCTACTCAATCGTCACTTGCTTTCCCCGCCCTTGGTTTTAATAAGTTGGAGTGCCTTCGCTTCTATTGCTTAGGAATGATATGTATGTTAATGTATATTAGCTTTATTATACTTATCTATACTATATTGTAGATATATCTTATATCTATCTATCTCTCTCTATCTCTATCTCTATCTCTTTCTATACTTATCTAGGTTTCTTTACAACCTATAAATACAAGCTTCTTCTATTGTATGTAATTCAATTCAATAGATATAAAATACACAATTTATTCTCCTTTTCTCTCAACCATTGTAACATGGTATCAAAGCGTAGGTCTTGAATTCTAGCTCTACTGCTTATTGCCCGTACACAGTGGCATTATAGCATCTCTCTTGTTTTTCAGTAATACACCATTCTTTGTTCCACAACATTGTTTTGTCACTGTTCCGTCATCATCGTTGACTAAAATTTTTTAAAAAATTGCCCCACAGTGCTCGAAATTGTGCCTTAGTTCTAAAACCACTAGGCTCGTTACAGGAAACCTACTCGCGCGCCGCTTTTCTTGTCGGTGCATCCACCATTCCCAAGCGCACACAAGCGCCCTACCGTGTATCCGCGTGTGCCGTTCCTACTACCGTGCACCCGCTTGTACCACTTATGCTACCGTGTACCCGCGTGCGCCGCTTCTACTACCATGCACCTGCATGTGCCGCTCTTGCTATTGTATACCCGTGTGCTGCTTTCTACCATCAGGCACCAATGTACGCCATTTTCGACATCGCGGCACCCGCGTGAGTCAAGCTTCTACTAATGTGCAACGACGCTCTTCGCTATTGTGAGTCGTGGTCTTTCTACTATTGTGCACCGTGCCTCTATTGACATCATCCGCCTCGTTGACGCCATCTCTACATCATTCAATCATTTCCTAGTTATTTTCAAATTTTCGGACTCATTGGTACAACTGCTTTACCTAATTTTACTCCTACAGTTCTATTTCCATTTATTTAGTCCTACCACAATATTATTATGGATCGTCATGATGCTTCTCATCCAATTTCTGTTGTTCTTGATGGCTTCAGTTATATTTTGTGGGCCTAAGCCATGTCTTCTTTCCTGAAAGATAGAAAACTTTGGTGTATTATCATCGGGGATGTGACCAAACCGGTGAAAGAGGCTGTAGAAACTGCTGCTAAGTATGAAGACCGATTAGAAGATTAGGATAGTAAGAACTACTAGATCATTACTTGGCTTCGGAATACCTCTGTTACTTTTATTAGTCTTCAGTTTAGACGTTTTCAGCTTAACTCTATTAGCACTCTTGCTAAAGAAATTGGGGATTTTTTTAAAAAAGACTACTGGCCTTGCTCATCAGTATAAACTTCAGAGTCAACTTCGCTGCATGCGCCAAGACCTTGGTCAGTCTATTAATGACTTTCTTTCTAAGATGTATTCTGTTTGGGACCAGCTTGCTCTCTCAGAACCTACCTGGACTCACACTTATGAGGTTACTTTATTTACTACATATCGTAATCAGTACATGTTGGCTCCTAACACCCCACATTATACTGTTCTACTTCGCATACTTTGTTACCTCAAAGGCACTATGTTCCATGGCCTCCACTACTCTACTCACTTCTCTCGAGCTTCAGGCTTTTTTTCTCGATGCTAATTGGGAAATCCCATCGATCGATGTTTCACCATGGGTTTCTTCTTAGGGGATTCTCTTCTTACTTGGCGCAAAGAAACAATCTCACCGCTCACTCTAGTCAAGCTAAATACCGCGTTTTTTTATTAATTACTCAGAACTTTTGTGGCTTCGCTTAGCTCCTTGTCGATATAGGTATTTCTTCCTTGGTGCTACCTCTCTCTATTGTGACAATCGGAGTGCCATTCAGATTGTTCACAATGATGTCTTCTATGATCACACCAAACATATTGAAATTAATTGTCATTTCATTCGATAGCATATTACATATGGCATTGTTTATCTTCTCCTTATTTCTTCTACTGATCAACTTGCTGATATTTTCACCAAGGCTCATCCTCCTAGTCATTTCAAAGGATCTAGTTTCCAAACCAAGTTGGTTGATGCTTACCTACCTTGAGTTTGAGGGAGCTATGTCAATGCACCCAAACTTGTCCTTGTAGGTTTAGCATCAGAACCAAACAAGAATCCTTGGATTACCAAAGGCCTTTAACAATAACATATAATTAAGGGTTATGGAAGCAAATATACCAACAATACAGAGTCCATAAAGCCGTGCGTATATACATAGAATGTAAATTTAAAACTTTATATAATATACATGCACATACTAACATCATAATACAAGAATCTTCGTCACATTTAATACAGGCTTGTAGCCCAAAAGGAAATACCCCAAAACACATAAATTAAAAACCTTGATCAGACATTTATTAACACTAGATCGCAACGTATGTCGCTTAGACTTGACTTACAAGACAAAAAGGAGCCTCTCGAGGCACAACCGGCCGACAAAATAGAGACACCAGATCCTCAACTTTGGATTCGGTCACGCGTTCGTCACCTACATACATAATATAAATAGTGAGCGGAAGCCCAGTGAATAATAACAGAGTAAAGATTTTAATAAATGATGCCCGGAACAAATTTCAAATCCTAAAGCAAGTCAGAATCTTAATCAGGTTTATAGCAGAAACAAAGTCATAACCTTATTCATATTCAAATCATGTGGTACATCCATTAGCATAAACATGTCTCTTTGGTCAAGCATATCAAGTTCCAAAAAGGAATCTCCGGGACCGGGTAACATACCTCATACATGGGCCACGGTATTATTTTCCCCGGGCGAGGGCCTCATGACCATAAGCCACAGATATGTTCCGGCAAGGGCCTCAGCTAAGGATACCATAATTATTTTTCAAAGAAAATCGGACATTCATTTATTCACACAAAACATAGCAAATTCAAAAAATTGATTATTTCGTATCATCAGAAAATAATTAAAGTCAACATAAGTTTACAGAGTTATTACTCACAGATAGTCTTGGCAGTAAACAAATGAATCAACCGCTCACAGCACATGACCTACACCAAACATAACAGATACATATAATGAAACACACACTCGGTTGATACTTAATTTCTTTCATTTTATTCTTAATATGTTTCTAAGTCTTTACCTTTTAGTGAGTTTTAATCATGGCCTAGGAGTGCCTAGGATACAATGAGAATGCTAAAATGTGCTTGAAAACACTTAACAAAAATTGCTAAAAATAAGGTCTCGCTCGAGCGTAGCTTTCGCTGAGCGACATACAAAAATATAGTGGTCGCCGAGCGAAATTCCTTCGCTGAGCGGTCTCGCAAAAGTACTAGTTGCTTAGTTTTTCCGCTAACGCCGCCGAGCGTGAGACTCAAGTCTCGCCGGCGGAACTCTTGTTGCTCGAGCACGCAAAACACTCAGACTTTTAAGAGCATGCATTTCACGCCGAGCCAACCTTTGGTCGCTAAGTGGAGGTGCAAGACACAAAGTGGTCGCCGAGCGAGACTCCTTCGCTGAGCGAAGAGCAGAATTCGAATTTCCATATTCACTCCCAAGCTCAAAATTCAATTTCCAAGCCTTCAAAACACATTCTTTTGGGCCAAAACTTAGTAAAACATTAAGAAACTCATAGTACATGATGAATTAAAAACTATTTTGCAAAAGTAAGCCCAAAAGCTAAGCCAATTATACTAAACAAAGCTTGAAACTTAAATAACATAACTTGTTTGAATTTCAACTCCTCAAAACATGATCAAGTGAGTCATTAAGCTCAAAACAAGTTGAATTCTTTTGACAAAACCAAGATATGAACATGCATGTGAGAATTCTTGTAAAACAACTTCAAAACCTCATGATATGCACATATATGCATGAGTCATGTTCAATTCTATCATCTAATCTCAATTCTCTTTAAATAATGCATAACAACATCATTCTTGTTGATTTCACATGTAATTGAGCCTAAGGTTTTAAGTCTTACCTAAGGCTCAAATTCTTCAAGTTGAGTCTAATTCTTTTGAATTCACTTCAATCTTCTTCAAATTCTAACAATTACTCTACAATTTGAGCTCAATTTCCTTCTCTCTCACACATTTTTATGGTCACAAGAGGAAGTAGAAGTGTAAAAGTGTAAAAGTGTATAGGAGGTAATGAGATGGCCTTATATAGGCTTGATTAATAAATTCATTAATTTGGGCTTAATTGAGCATTAATTATTCTAATTATTTCATTTTGAATCTAATTTTAATTAAACCTACTACAAAATTCTAAAAATTCTAATTAACACATAAATCAAGCTAATTTCTAATCGGATGCCGATAAGGCTTTCAATTCAAACCTAAACGGAAACATAAACAGATCTTTCTACATTAAATGATATGAACATAAATAAGACAATGTATGATGCAAAATTTCACTTTAATTCCTTATTAGGCGTAATTACATGAATTAACGTTAATCATGGGTCGTGGTTGTTATGCATCGTTAATGTATATTAGTTTTATTATACGTATCTATCAGACATAGATATATCTTATCTCCGCCTCTATTAGGAATGACAATCGGTAGGGTCAGAATAACTCGACCTCCGATTAATGCTAATTCATGAGGAATTATGCCTCACAGTAATTTAGGAGGAATCTGAGATTAATATGCATATGTATTGCATTATTTATGCGCTTCTATCTGGTCATGTTTCGACTTTAAATCCTGAATTGAAAGCCTTATCGGCGCCTGATTTCGAAATTGATTAGTGTTTTAAACTAGTTAGATTTTATGTGATTTTATGGTATGTTTAATTAGAATTTGGTTTGGTATGATTAAAGTAGATTATAATGTTAAATTACATCAACTTGAATTATTTACCTTATTGCCACTTAGTGGACAAATCTAGGCCATGTTTTGATCTTATATCACTTAGTGCATCAATTTCATCTCCTCTAGAGACCAAAACGTGAGCAAGAGAAAGAGAGTAGGAGGAAGACTTGGTTTCAACAAGATTTGGCTTGGAACTTAGGAGAATTGAAGGATTAGTTACAAATTGAACTTCTAGACGTGGAATTGAAGAACTAAAGTAGGAGGACCATCTCTTTGAACTTGTATTTAGTTGTATCTTGCATGATTCATGATAGAATAGAAGATTGAAGTCAAGAATTAGTGTAAAATGTTGAATTGGGTAGTATATCATCCATGCATGTGCACACTTTGAAGTTTAAGGTTGATTTCATTAAAATCTTACATGCAAGCTCATATTTTAGCCTTAGTCCATGAATTCATCATGAATTTGAGTGTAAAACTTGCATTTGGTTATATTTTGGAGCTGTGGATTCAATGGAACACTTGCTTGTCACATACATATCATGTTCTTGGAATTTATTGTTAAGATTGTGTTTAATTGACTCACCCTTGGGCTTTGATTTTACAAATTGAGCTTTGGAACATCTTATACTTTGAGTTTGGAGGTATTTCCAGAAAATGAGCCCAAGAGGTTGAGTTTTGAACTGATGAATACTTGGTTTGGGCTTGGGAGGCAACTGAAATTTCAGATTTGGCTTCTCGCCAGGCGAAGGATTTCACGCCGAGCTTAATTATCGTTTATTTTGAGCTCCGCCGAGCGAAGGAATGGTGGCTCGAGCGAAATTGAAAGCTCTCGTTTTTGGTGCACGCAGACGACGCCGAGCGAGGAGTCAGGTCTCACACTGAAGCGAGCATCGATCGTAAAAAATCAGCAACCAGTACTTTTACATTTTTACAGACCGCTCGAGCGGAGGAGTGCTCGCCGAGCGAATTCTGTTTTGACAAGCTCGCTCGGCGAATACAATCTCGCCGAGCGAGACCCTGTTTAAGTTTTACAAAATATTTTCTAAGGTATTCTTGCATCCTCATTCCATCTTAGGCATTCCTAGGCCATGTTTAAGACTCTATAGCGAGGATTAAAGGGTAGAAACACACTAAGAACCAAAGGATTAAGTTTTGTACAATTAGAACGTGTGTTTCAAGTGTGTGTATTTGTTATGTGTTCAGAGGTCACGAGCCATACATCGCCTCAACCTCGCCCGCTTTTCTTCGATTCAAGATCAATCGTGAGTAATAACTTAGTAAAGTTATGTTCAAACCGTATCTACTTTCAAATGATATTTTTGTATGAATGAATGGTTGTCCAATGTTTTCAAAATGTATTCGTGACATTCTTAGCCTCAAATATGTTCTCGCTTTCGCCCTTTATGGGCCAACTATACGCCTCATGAGCCAACTGCTTATGGATCCTTACGCCCTTTATGGGCCAATCAGACGCCTCATGAGCCAACTATCGCTCTCCGCGACGTGAGTCAATTGTTTGCCTTTATGGCCGCCCTTTATGGGTCAATCAGATTTATGAGAGCTAATGAATGTATCACGTATGCTTATGCATGACTTATGATTTCAATATGATCTCGACAAATATGATTTTGATATGAACTCAATTATGATTTTAATCAGATGGACTCATTCATTGAAACCCCTTTACTTTATTATTATTCACTTGGCTTTCGGCCACGCTTTACTATATACATGTAGGTGAGCCGTAGATAACTGTATGTAATTGACGGCCTTCATCTCTGCTTTTGGTTACCTAACTATTTGTGCTCCCGAGGAGGTTCCGACGGGTCTAATGCTTTGGTGCTTTTGTTATCATGCTAGTCTCTGTATATGTTTTGCTAAGTCAGGTCTTGGGATGTACATTCTGTAAATACCTTTGTACATATTGGTGTACTCTGACTGGCATGTTCTTGTATATAAATAAGTTTTAAATCTTCTATCCCATGTACGTTATCTGTAAATACCTTTGTACATATTGGTGTACTGACCGCATGTTCTTGTATATAAATAAGTTTTAAATCTTCTATCCCATGTAATGCTATCACCTCATTTGACCTTGTCTATTATGTATTAATGCTTCCGTGAGCCCCTTATTAATTGTTAATCAGACAGAGGCCTTTGGTAATCTGACATCGCCTAAGCATTTGCTAAACCTCTAGGCGGGTTTGGGTCGTGATAGGGCTCAGGATCACACTACCCGCCCTCGATGGTAAAATTTCGCCCCCCGCCCCGATCTCCAACGGAACTTGTCATCGCCCCTATCCTCGCTTTAATCTGGATCGGGTTTCGATCCCTAAAATTTCGCCCAAATTGTTTCAACAATATCATTAACAACTTTCAACATCAACAAAATCATCAAGAACATCAACAAAATCATTAATAAGAAGTGGTGACAAAATTATCATCAACAACAAAATCATCATCAACACTGCATCAAAAAAAAAAAAAAGAAAAGACAAATAAAGACACACGATACGTATACATACACATCAACACAGATCCGAGTGTATCATCAATCAACACAGATCCGAGATTCAGGTGATCAAGCGATTTGAGATCGCCGATGGTGATTGTGACGAACGATTTGAGGTCGGCGATGGACGACGGTGATTACGATTTAACAACAGAGAAGGATCTGCAAGGCGAGGCGACATAGATGGTGGCGCTAAGGAGGAGGTGCGAGAGTTAGAAGGAGAGACTTTGAGTGAGTGAGAGGGACGGTGAGGAAAGGAAGAGAGAGATTAGAGGTGGTGAAAAAAGATAGAGAGAGAGTAGAGGGGAGAGAGAGAGTGTCTAGATGTTAATGAAAGAGATAAACGCAAATCAGTATATTATATATATTAGATATTAATGAAAGAGATAAAGGCAAATCAGTATATTATATATATAATAGAAAGCATATTATATTATATATATAATACATCGGGGACAGACGGGGCGGGGCTGGGGATTAGACACTTATCACCGTCCCTGGCCCGAAATTGATCGGGGAATAATTTTTGAATACCATCCTCGCCTCCCGGAGGTATTTTTCGAAAAATCGCTTAAATTGGGATCGGGGTCGTCCCCGCCGGACTGGTTTCAAATTGTCATCCCTAGTCTCTATCTCTCTCTCTCTCTCCTTGTATCTCTATCTCTATCTCTCTCTATCTCCTTCTATACTTATCTAGGTTTCTCTATAGCCTATAAATACATGTTTCTTCTATTGTATGTAATTCAATTCGATTTATATAAAATAATACGCTTTATTTACCTTTTCTTTCAACCATTGTAACATGGTGTAAGATTTGCTTTTGTGTATCTTTTTTTAAAAAAAAAAAAAAAAGATTGATCTAGCAATTGTAACTATTTTTATTTCATTATGTTTGTCTCTTAAGAAAATAGTGATCTATTTTAAAAAATACACTTGTCTATTTTTTTGGAAATAAATGCGATAAAAAAATGTTGTGGCTATCGAATTGACATAAATTTTTTTTTCCCATAAATGACATATTGAATTACCTACAAAATGATTGATTTAATTTATTAAAATGATGCATGTGATGAACTTCACAAATCTCTCAAATTCTCCCAAATTTAGATTTTTATTTGAGAGAACCTCAAACCTACTTTTGACTGTTGATATTTACAAAATTACATGTCCTATAGTGAAAATGAAAATAAATTTTATTAAACCAAAGTATCCTAATGTCATAAAGAAGCTCCAAAACCAAAAAATTATAATAGGCGTAATAAACAAAGGTGAGTCGTAATATTTTCAAAGTGAGAAGAATAATAAAATAATTTTTCGCAAATGTAATCATTGAGTTATACATGAGGCTAAAGTCATTAAAATAAAATAATAAAATAAAATAAAAAACATAAATTTATCAAGAAATTCAAGAAAGTAACCAAATTATCTAAAAGGCATAAATCAACAATGAAGTATCAAGAATAATAGAATGACAAAATGGGAAAAAAAATACAAATCTCAAGCAGGTAAGCACATCATATATATATATATATCCACATATCCCAACAAACCCTAATAAGCAAGATCAAATAAAATCCGCCTAATGCAAGCCTCAATACAAGCTATTTGAATTTAGTTCATGTTTGATGACATGTACATTTGTAATATTATGATAGTAGTAAGAGCATTTATAATGTTTACTTAGTTTTTTTTTTTTTTAAAATTGAGTAAAGATTTGATGAAAAATTTCATTTGATATTATGCGTTCCAATGTTAATTTTTTAATTTTCATCAAACAATCGGGCTGACCGAGGACAACCACTGATCGCCTAGTGTACCTGTGAAGTCTCTACACAAGCAACAGCTTATTTACAAAAATTTGATAAACGATGAATCTCCTTAGTTTGATGAATTTTTTGTTTTTCCTCATTTGATATGGATTAATGCAATGGTTGGAACAGAAAAAGTGTGTGTGTTTGATCAAATCTAAATTTAAATTTGATAAAAAAATCTAAATAACTATTGAGATGCTCTCTAATACATAAAATAATAGATAATATCAAGAAAACCATGATGAGAGTATTAGTATTATGTTTAATTAAAGTGAAATATAAAATGAGATAAGATGAGAGGATTAATTTTAACCAATGAATGAAGTTATTATATGGCTAATTCTATGAATCTTATGATATTATGAACAATTCGGCTGAATTAACAATACCATGAGACTATTAACCATTCAGAAGAGACACTAATTTTTTTTCTTTTTTTGATCGGTAAAAAAGAGACTCTATTGATGTAAAGATCAAGTATAAGGTACAAAACAAATTACACCAATAAAGAAAAGAGAAGTGCAAAAGTATCACAATGAGTTAAATCATCCAAACTAGGTTGACACCAAAAAGCTCATCCCATCATTTGCTAGCAAAGTTAGTGAGAAACCAATGAAAGAAACAGACCAAAACACTATAGCAACAACAAAGACAACCGAGTAATCGTGACTAATCAACCATCGCCGCTACTAGTGTTGGCTCCAAATATATGAAATCACCACTTCTCCATGTGAAAGCTCAGAAGTTATGTCATGAATGCGCTTGCCAACCGACAAGCCACAAAGTTGGGACGACGATGGCCACCGAAAGGAGAAGAGGGATGCTCTCACCTACCATTTATGATATATATGGAGAGGTTGAGAGGAGAGAAATGCAGAGCAAACACAGAGAACCAAGTGTGTGAGAGTGTATATGAGGAGAGAGTTCTGTAATCTTTCTCCTGATAATATATTGTTTCGTGGGACGAGGGCAATTGCCGAACTACGAAATATTCTTGTGTTATTGTGTGGAATTGATTTCGTGTCCAATAGTCCTAACAAGTGGTATCGTGAGTCGAATCCGCTATGCTTTGGGAACAAAAAACAGTGTTTTTAAACCGTCCAAAAACAAGTTGCTCGATATCCGGTTTTGAGCACACCAGGAGTAAGACCTCAACGAGGGAAGTCCAGAACTACAAAGAAGAGCTCCAGAAGAGTCTTTACGCGCCCCCATGCGCCTCCCAAAGAAAGCGAGTAAGGCCCACGCGCAACACGCGCCACAACGCGTACCAACACCGACGCCATTTCAAACGCAGTACGCGCTTATCACGCCGGGCGAAGGGAGAAGACGACCACGCGGGCACCACGCCACGCCGCTGGCCGCACACGCCATCGAGACACATCGGCGCGTGCAAACACGTGGCAGAGTTGACCCGAGCCATTGACCGCGCCGAGCCGAGCCGCCGAGCCAAGTCGCTGATCGAGCCGCCGCCTTCAAGCCGCTGGACGGGCTTGTTGATCGAAAGCAATGACATCACCGACGTCACCAAGACAGAATTATCCGGTGCTTCAGAGGCGCACTGCATTCCACAGATCTGAACCGTTAAAACATTTTTGGCTTAATTAGAGCCATTCTGAGTCTGTTTTTTGACGATCCAATAGTGTTTTTTGACTATTTAGAATATTTCGGATACATCCTTACATTTTTCATTTGAAATTTTCTTTAAAAAGACAGAACACGATGGAGGCTTCCACATCAACTTCAGAATCTATGTTCAAGTTAACTCCTTCTAATTATGCAATTTGGAGGTCACTGATGAAGACATCCCGCTTTTAAAAGACTTGTATGACCCCATTTTTATAAAGGTGTTAAACTCAAGGAGTGAAAGATGATGACCGATAAAATGAACCGCAAGACTATCGCTTGTATAGACAATGGATAAACCATGGTGTTCCATCATGTTGTCAAGAGACAGATGCCTATGTTCTTTGGACAATGTTAAACGACATGTACCACCAAAGACCGCTGTAAACAAAGCCTTGGTGATGAGAAGGCTAGTAAATCAAGTTGAAGAATGGTGTGTCTATTGCCGAAAGCACACCAAAGGAATTCAAAAATGTGAATCAGCAGCAACCGCCAAGATGCAATTGGACAATGAAATGCAAGTCGACATCGACGCTTTACCCGGACAGCTAGACATTGGTGGTTTCCTCAAGACCTCTCAAGACCATAGGAAATCCACTCATGAGTATGGTCACAGATGCTATGTACAATGAAGAGACAAGAAGGAAAGACATGGGAGGTAATCGTCCCATGCTCTTGTCACGTAAGATAGAGGCAGAGACAGAGGTAAAGGAAGAGGTAGAGGAAGAAGCAAAAGTAGAGGCAATTTAGAACAAAGGAGTAAATCCAGAGACAACAAAGGTCGAGGTAACTCCAAATTTTCACTTGCTATCACCTCAGGCCGTGAGGGTCACATAAAGAGAAACCGCCAAGCCTGAAAGAGAAAGGCCAAAGCAAGAAGTCAAAAGGAGATGAGAACACAATCAGCCCACAACAACTGATGAAATACTTCTTGCGCTTGGTGAAAAGGAAGATTGCCTTCACGTGGTTGACCACAACATTGTAATAGGTGATAGACACAACAAGATCCTATCACGCCACTTCCCACAGAGAACTCTTCACTGCATAACGCCGGAGATTTTGGCAATGCTCGGATGGGGAAATTCTAGCTATTCAAGATTGTGGGTATTGCAAACATTAGTATTCAAACTAATGTCGGAACAAGTCGGTTCTCAAAGATGTGAGGCATGTTCCAGATTTGCGCCAATCTTATCTCCTAGAGTGCCCTCGACCCAGTGGCTATACAAATACATTCCTAAATGGTCGCTGGAAGTCGATAGAGAGCTTTTGACAATCGCCAGAGAAGAGATGTCTTCCACACTGTATGAGACTCAAACGAAGATCTGTCTGGAAAGTCTTAATGCAATAGAAGACAAGGAGTCACCGGACTTATGGCAGAGAAGAATGGCTTACATGAGTGAGAAGGGATAGCATTTATTGGCAAAGCAATCCGTAATACCCTTATCCAAAGGGGAGTGCTTTGAAGCCGCAGGATCATTGCCTTTATGGCAAGCAACATCGAAAGTATCATTCCTAACGAGCAAGAGGAAAACAAGGTCAATATGGTATACTCGGATGTTTGTGGCCCAATTGAAGTGGAGTCACATGGCAGCCGCAAGTATTTTCTGACTTTCATTGATGATGCATCAAGGAAGTTGTGGGTGTATTTCCTGAAGACAAAAGATGAGTTATTTCAAAGACTTTCAGAGTTCCATACAATGGTAGAAAGAGAGATTAAGAAGTTGAAGTGTCTTCACGCATAAATTGGATGTAGTACATTTCCAATGCTTTCAAAGATAATCGCGCTGCCAGAGGTATCGCATGAGACAATAGCTTCAAGCACCCTACAACACAATGGTGTGGTAGAAAGGATGAACCGTGACTATTATTGAAAGAGCCAGATGTATGCTCAGAATGGCAAAGTTGCTAAAGTCATTCTGGCCGGTCACCAGACAAATTCTATTATCTCATCAACAACATTTTCATCTCCGTTGAATTTTGCGATACCTCGAGGAAGTCCTGGTCTAGAAGAAAGGTATCATATTCTCACTTGAGAGTCTTCGGGTGTAAGGCATTTGCACACATCTCCAAGGAAAACAGACAGAAGCATGATGACAAGTCCACTCCACGCATATTTGTGGGCTATACAGATGCAGCATTTGGGTACAAGGCGCTGGGACCCAAGTGAACAAGAAAATGTTCAGGAGCGTAGATGTTGTGTTTCAAGAAGATCAAAGAGCGGTATTTTGAGAAATCGCAAAGTTCAGAGATGTCATCACCTGCACTTGTTTCCATCTCCCAAGCCATCACAAAATGCTAGATGTGATGATGCAACAAGAAGTGCTGTAGTTGTAGGATCCTATGCCAAAAATTGAGGATCGGAGGAAAGAAATGAAGACCTGATGAAGAGGGTGTTGAGCAGAGTAACCCTCCAACAGAGAGGCAATCGAGCCTCGCTATGAGAACTCGAAGAGCCGCTGCGTTATCAACCAAATATCCCGCTTCAAGATATTCGACACGAGGGGGAGCCTCGAGAGTTTTTCGTAAACCAAGAGTCATACAGAAATACTGGATGCAAGCCATGAAGGAGGAGATGAGTTCTGCGTAGAAACCACACTTATGAGCTTGTTCCACTTCCAAGAGACAAGAGAGCCTTGAAAAACAAATGGGTGTATAAGGTAAAGAAAGATGGAAACAGTAAACTATTAAAAGATAAAGCCTGCTTTGGTGGTCAAAGGCTTTGGTGTAAGAAAGAAATTGATTTGATGAGATCTTCTCCCGCTTGTAAAAGATGACTTTATTCGAGTAGCTTTGGGATTAGTAGCTCGCTTGAACTGGAAGTAGAACAAATGGGTGTTAAGACCGCTTTTCTCCATGGTGAGTTAGAGGAAGAGATCTACATGGAGCAAACCAAGGATTTGAAGTTAAAGGAAAATAGAATCGGTTTGCAAATTAAAGAAGAGTCTCTACTACCTCAAACAAAGCGCCGAGACAATGGTACAAGAAGTTTGATTCATTTATGGTGGATCACGAGTACACAAGAACAACAGGGCATCAAAGGTGTATATTTCTCCAAGGTTTTCAGATGGAAACTTCATTATCCCATCACAGTATGTCGATGATATATCGATCATCGGATAGGATACTACTATGATCAACAAGTTGAAAAGGACTTGTCGTAGTATTTTGACATGAAGAATTTAGGCCCAAAGACAACTGAAATTTTGGGCATAAAGATTGTTCATGATAGGAAAGCTAAGAAGATATGGTCGCCACAGAGAAATATGTTGAATGGTAATTGAAAGGTTCAACATGAAAGATGCCAAGCCGCTAGCACACCACCGCCAACCATTTCAATGGTCAAAGCTGCCGTGTCCCACCTACCCTGTACTTAAAAGGAAAGAAATGGAGGCAATCCCTTATTCTTCCGCAGAGGGAAGTTTGATGTATGCAATGACGTACCGCCAGATATAGCTCATGAGTTGGCGCTAGAGCGTATTCCTCGCCAATCTAGAAATGAGCATTGTGAGGCGGCCAAATGGATTTTCGGTACTTGAAGGAACTTCAAGGATGTGTTTATGTTTTGGGGAGTCGAACCAATTTTGAGGGTTTTACAGATGCCGATATGGCGGTGATCTTGACGGTAGAAAGTCTACATCAGATTTCTATTCACCTTGCAGAGGAGTCGCTTTCATGGCAAATTCAAACTCATAAAGTGTGTTGCTTTATTCACAACAAAGGCAAAGTACATTGTCCGCCAGCAGATGCCGAAAAGAAAATGTTGTGGCTAAAGTGCTTTCTCCAAGAATTGGGTCTACAAAGAAGAAGAATACAAAGTACATTGTGATAATCAAAATGCAATTGATTTGAGTAAGAATTCCATGTACCATTCACGCATAAAACACATTGATGTTCGCATCATTGGATAATGAGAAGTGATGGAAAAAGCAATCGATGAAGCTCGGGAAGATTCACACGCACAAGAATCCTAACATGATGACCAAGGGTGTTACCAGAGACAAACCGGAAGTTTGCAAGAATCGGATCTGGATGGACTTCAAGTGAGAAGTCATTATCCTTATGGGCATGGAAGGGGAGAATTGTTGGCTCCAAATCATAAGGAAATCACCACTTCCATGTGAAAGTTAAGTGAATGCGGGTTGCCAACCCACAAGCCACACAAAAGTCGACCACGATGGCCACCGAAAGGAGAAGAAGAAGGATGCTCTCACCTACCATTTATGTGTATATATATAGAGGTTGAGAGGGAGAGAAATGCAGAAAGCAAAACACGTAGAGAACCAAGTATGCGAGAGTGTACGGAGAGAGAGTTTTGCAATCTTTTCTCCTGTGATAATATATTGCTTTCCTCGTGGACGAGAGGCAAAGTACTGCCTAACCACGAAATATTCTCAGGTTATTATGCGGAATTGATTTCTAAAGTGTCTAATAGTCCTAACAACTAA